>JAAIIK010000104.1:1495396-1509362 GCA_014706435.1 Silurus glanis | reverse complement strand
TTTTTTTTTTTTGAACATCCCATTCCACATTTAGTCCCCTTTTTCTCCACTCTTCTGGGAAGAAGGTCCACTAGATTTAGAAGTGTGTCAGGTACTGATGTTCGTGAGGTCAGTAGACCTGGGGTGCAGTCAGCATTCACATTCATCCTAAAGGTGTTCAGTAAGATGAGGTAAGGGCTCTATAGTAGACCACTAAAGATCTTCCATGCCTACCCATGTAAAGCAGATCTTCATAGAGCTGGCTTTGTGCACAGGGGCAATGTCATGTGCTGGAACAGGTTTGGGTCTCCTAGTTACAGTCAAATTTAATTCTACCGCATCCAAAGAGCTTACAGTTTGGGAAAGAACCACACTTTTGTGCATATAGTGTATATATAAATTGCTAATAAAATCCATTTTCCTTTCCGGTTGTACCACCACCAGGAGCTGACTACCTTTAATTTTATGCCCAGGAACATGCTGTTAAGCATTGTTACCTCAAGTTACTAATTTGAACTCAACTACCAGTGGATGAGCATTAAAAAGTGACTGAACCCAAGTTGTGCACCTTCTTGCTGTTTTGTTAAAACACATCATAACACGATCTCTCTAAGCCCAGTTGAATCAATCTGCACAGAAATTACACATTTTATAACAATACATGACAAAAGGTCATTATTGAGGGGAAAAAAAACCCACGTTATTTGTCTAAATGTGGCTGAAAACGTGTCACTGTAATTAAGGCGTCACCTGCAGGCGCGACTTTTACACCTGCTCTGGACCGGAATTCTCATTATAGAAACGCTTGGAAGTGACGCATTCCTGTCACCCAAGTGTGTATCATGTCCAGCTCGTTATGACTGTGTAGGCTGGTCACCTCTAGCACACACACACACACACACACACACACACACACACACACACACGGTCCTAATGAGACTACGAGGTCCAATCTGGCTGCACATGAAAGCACGTCTTTGCTCAACAACCTGAAAACTGGCTTCGGAGACGTTCCTTTCAAGATGTTCCTGCTTTGAACGATCCAAGGATTTATCACGGCGGGATGACATTCCGTGTCGGCTTAAAGGAAAAGTCCGTCCTGAAATGCAGTAAAGGTGTTTATTTGGAAATATCTGTCAAGCGCTAATTTGCCACTGCAGTTCCTGTGAGAAGTTAGTGGTTGTGACGCGACGTCATGTGATACACTGCTATCGTTACTGCTGTGCGAAGTTACAATGCTATTTAAGAAATAAGGGAAAATGTGTAAACATGAACAATAGTAACTGCTGGAATCAATTGAAACAAGAGAAAAGTCCCCGAATGTAACGTAAGTATCAGTACAGAGTCGGCGCGGATGGTTAGTGATCTACTTAACCATGAGTCTTGAGAAAGCTTTGGAAAGCTTGAGCAGTGTGTACAGTTAAGAAAGCTGGCCAGACCAAAAGAATAAATCGCAGCATCGCTTTCTTTATATAGAGAAAATACAAATACTGTATCCAAGTGCACGGCTTTGAGCAGGTGATATTATTTCCGGTAACGTCAGAAAGTAAATGTCTCCGCTGTTATGAGTAAAAACGCTCTAACGCAGGTCTAAAACAAAACTGTCTTGCTTATATTATTATAAATCATTGGCAAACCTCGGCAGAATGCGCCACACATGGCGGCCGTTTGTTAAGCACGCCATTAACGCGAACGAGAGTGCAAACGAGGACAGATGATCATGAGCGCTTAAACATTCTGTTGCTTTGTTACTGAGAATGGATGATGCTAGAGGCGTTTTTTTTTTCTTTTTCTCAGAATCGCTTTACTTTGCTCGAGACGTTGCTAAAAATGGAGGAGCGATATCACGAATGACCGAGGAATGCCTCCGCATGGCACGTCGCTCAATCGCAGGGTCTCGTGCGTTATAAATAAGGGCTTTTGCAATTTAAAGACTTTCTTTCAGGGCATGGTGTGTGCCAGTGTACAGTCTCTAGAGCTTATCCTTGGGCGCGAAAAAGCGAAATAAATCCCGCCTGCACTAGAAATTAACAATATGCAAGATTGTGTAAACATGTGGGAGGAATAAATGTCTTCCATTCACACTGGTGTGGAATTATATCTACATAGAGTTCGACAAGCATGAAGGCGACGGCGTGCAATGAATCAGGAAAGGCAGGACAATTGCTTTCGGGCCTTTTCAGGGTTTTTTTTGTTTTTTTTTTGTGCTCCGAAAATGCCAAACCAACCTCGCATCAATAAAGGATTAGCCCTGCAGTGGCGACTGTAGGCCGCCTGAGCAAATAAACAACGGTTTATTCTGCACATTCTCTCGCTCTGCAGTCATCCAAACAATAACTCATTCCTGTGCCCGTCTGAGATGGCAGAGCATCGTGGGTACGAGTGACAGTGAGCAATGGAGCCGGAGGCGGCTCGGAAAAGCCGTGTTGTTATTATCTAACCAGAGCGATACGGCGCACCTTGAAGGGAAGACTCAGATCCAAGCGTCCCTATCTTTCCTCCAATTCCCCCGAGTGTGAAATCAGTCACCTATCTCTAAAACGCAAACCCTCCGGCCTCTTTATTCACATGAACGACAAAAGATTCGCTCCTACACCTCGTCCGGCGTCGTATCTATTACCGCTGATGTTAAAGGCATCATTCTTTTTTTTTTCCACCTTCCCTTTCGTCTCTTGCCTTCTCTCTATATGGGTTTCCTGTGCAACAGTCCGATCTGATGAAATCAATATCTGCCCCTTTACAGGCATTAAAAACCAGGCAGGCGGAGACTGCTGATACGACTCAGTCTTATCAGTGTAGGAAAAGCACCGCGCTAGGAGAAAAGTGAGAAGTGCTTCCTCTGCGCCGACCCCTCCACCCTCTTGTTTTTTTTTACACCATGACTCTGATCCTGAGTCCCGCGTAATCCTTTTAAACACAGCGACATGAAAACGTTCACCTTGACTCGAGAGATTTTTGTGATCAAACTTTTTTGGACATATGCAACACCACTGAAATCTAATTTTCATACACTACCTGCCCAAATAAAAGTCACACAATTTAAAATTTCGTTGAAGTTTAGCTTTGATCTTTTGCTACGGCATCATTTCAATAAGCTTCCGCAATGTCGCAACATTTATTACCGTCCAGAGTAATTCTTTTTCAAGATCTTGTATTGATGATCGGAGAGTCGGACCACTGAGCAAAGTCTTCCCCAGCACATCCCAAAGATGTGAAAATGACGTCTCATGCTCCCTAAAACACTCTTTCACAATTTGAGCCTGATGAATCCTGGCATCGTCATTTTGGAATCTGTCCGTGCCATCAGGTAGTCAGCTGACCTCATTCTTTGGGCACATAATGTTGCTGAACCGAGACATGACCAACTGCAGCAACCCCAGATCATAGCACTGCCCCCACAGGCTTGTACAGTAGGCACTAGGCACGATTGGTGCATCAGTTTATCCGCCTCTCTTCTTACCCTGATGCACCCATCACTCTGGAACAGGGTAAATCTGGACTCATCAGATCACATGGCCTTCTTCCATTGTTCCAGAGTCCAATCTTTATGCTCCCTAGCAAATTGGAGCCTTTTTTCCGATTAGCCTCACTGATAAGTGGTATTTTTAAAGCTACACATCTCTTTAGTCCCAATTCCTTGAGTTCCCTTCACATTGTGCGTGCAGAAATGCTCTTACTTTCACTATCAAACACAGCCGTGAGTTCTGCTGTTGTTTTTTTTTACGAATTGTTTTCACCAAACGTTTAAGTGATCGCCAATCACGATCATTCAAGAGTTTTTTCCCACCATATTTCTTCCCGAAGATGATGTTCCCCACTATCCTTCCAGTTTTTAATACTGCGCTGGACAGTTCTTAACCCAATTTTAGTAGTTTCAGCGATCTGTTTTTTTTAATTGATGCATGCCAATAATTTGACTCTTCCAAAACAGATTAACTTCTTTTCCACGACATTTGTTTGTTTAAGAAATGAGAAGCTACTCACTACATCAGTTAAATCACGTGTTGCCACCTGAAACATAACCATCCATGCAGTAATTATCCAGTGGGAGGATCTTACATATTTGCTTAGTTAAATCCAGGTGGTATCTTTTTGTTTTTTGGTGGGCAGTGTATACGCATTCACATTCTGTAACAATCAAAAAGGACATCCAAATCCTCCAAACACACAGGAATCACTGTCTAATTATAAATATACACTAGACTATAGCTACTGTTTAAAACATTTCAAATACAGGATTTGGAGAGTAATGTAGTAATTCCAGAATGTTTTTAATATCAGATTTTGCCAAAAAGAAAAAAAATTCTTGGGAAAAAAGGCAAGAAAAATTACAAACGTATAGGAATAAAATGCAAAATAAAAAATACATACAGAATTTGTCTGCCATTCTCTGCATTTAATAAATGTTTTGACCAGTGAATAAAATTGAAAGCCTCATATATCACAATATAACTAAAAAGCGCAAAAAAAAAAACCCTCACACATTTTTATAAACCAAATGTCAAATGTTGAAATGAAATGAAATATGCAAATTAGCAGAATACCACGCTTTAAATAAGCATATAAAATAATTTAAGGAGCACCGCATATGAAACATTTGACTGTGTTTTACCTTGGTGCTTCCCAGGTCATAGGTCAAAAGATGACCATGCATCAGGTTTAATAAAATACAAGTTGTTAATGAACTTTTTACAAATTGTAAATAATTCATAGAACAATTTTCTGATGCTGGTGTGATTAAGGTTCAGTGCTTTTACATGGTGATGACACTATTTTAAAAAAAGGTACATCTTTAAAACTAATTTGTCACTGATGCGCCTGTATCACTTGTTAAACATCCAGAGAACATCTACAATAAAAATCTCCCAAAACTGACACTTTAAACCTGTTCTTTCCCTGAGTGAAAGATAATTGGCTATCAGATACTGTACAATCTCCTAAACCTGATCTTATTTTGTGTTGTTAGGGTTTTCTGGTGAAATAAAATGAAAGAAAAACACCACATTAATATAAAAAAAAGAACGAAATTTGGACAAAATCCCAAACAGAATCTCATCACGCTATATTGAGGAACTCCTGATGAGATGCACTGAGGCTCCAGTCTACATTTGGAACCCTGCGAGTGCCACTCGTATCCCTGCAGTGGAGAGCTACGAAGCTCACACTTCAATTCCACGCTGCTAATTAAAAACGTTAATCTGGAGACATTTGGGGTCAGGCGGGGTTAAGTCACTAGAACTGTAGTTCACTTCGGGGACAGTATCTCTGGACGAAAGCGAACTCCATGATTAATCCCTTAAATTCTTCAGAGGTTTGGGTGGAGGGTCAGCAATTAAATTAACAACTACAAAGTTCGAAGGTGATTATGGAAGGAAGCGTCATCTTTATACAGGTTTGTACAGTTTCTCTGAATCATTACAGAGGAAAAAACAACACTTTCTGTGATATATTAATAAAACACTGTGTTTAAAAAGTATTTTATGAACTTCTTTTTATCTCTTACTCTATCGCAGCTATAAACAGATTTATTAGCTTCATTCTTGAAGCAAACCAGGAAAAAATAAATAAAGCCATGAAGGATCAGGTGCAGCTTCAAAAAACTTATAGTTACAGTGTCCATTAATGTTCAACATCTCCTTATAAAAATCAGAATCCACTATGTTGTGGTGGTTTGGTTCATCATTATTCACTGGTAACTGGATGATTTGTAGCACATTAATAAAGGTTTATAAGGGATTCATTAATTAGAGTTAATAAAAATGTTTACAAGGATTCATGTTTCTCACTGGACTGACATTTTCTAGTCGCCTTGAGCCTTTGAAGCGTTCGATCGTGCTCGGTGATCTCGATACCAAACAGCTTGACAAACAACATTCAGAACACGCTGGGTCGTCACCAGGGCCGTAAAAGATCTGGTTTTTTTTTTTCGTTTTGTTTTTTATGGTCGAAGGGAAGCATTCGATATTAAACCAAGCCTCAGAACTGGTGAAGAGGACTGGAGGTGATTGCTCTGGCTGGTGCTGATATTTGTAGATAAATGCCATGTCCCTGGAGGTTCTGCCTGCCGTGAATTATTAGCAAAGCTTCATTGATCTCCATCAAAATCACAATAATCTCCGGTTTTCATCCAGGTCTTTACCGGATGCTCTGCTGCAACTGTTATCACAAAGGTGTTTTCCCATCCCTTCTTTTTTGTGTGTGTGTGTGTGTGTGTGTGCGCGCGGGGGGCGGGGGGTGCTGCACTAAGGTGATTTCCTCCCATCCTTTGCAGTGTGTGTGTGTGTGTGTGTGTGTGTGTGTGTGTGTGTGTGTGTGTGTGAGAGAGAGAGAGAGAGAGAGAGTGTGCGCGGTGTATTGGTTTTATAGGCTCAATAAAAAGACTAAAGCCCCCTGCATGACTGCAAAGCTCTGCACCATATGTGGACAAACTCGATTCCTTTTACGGTGATGAATACTGATATAATAAAGACGTGTTTATGGAAGAGCTTCTCCATTTTTTATTTATTTTTTTTGTGCTGGAGAATTTCATTAGCGAGTCCATGGCCGTTGCGTGTCGCAGTCGAGCGTAACGGAGTGATGCACAGTGCTTGGACGATAAAGATAAATATTCAGCTATCATTCGATGATGATGTATTTATATCGGAAAAAATACAATCTTAATATTCGTAGTAGTGCTTATAGAATCACGTTATATCAGAAAGACTATGCATTGCAAATCAGGAAAGATGAACACCAATGCAAAGATTCGATGTTTGTGAAATTGAAAAATATCACTAAACATAAACGACTTTTTGCCTCCTTTGATAGGCGCCGAAAGCCGACCTGTCGTTACCGCGGTGCCACGTAGCAATCAAACGCTAAAACGCAGTCAGCTCTTGTCAGTCATCGATGCCAAAACCCTTGTCATTTCGAGACACTGAGCAGGTAATCACCAAATAAACAGAGAACAACATGGCAAGAAGGAAATGTAATATCGGACAGGCAGGATCGAAACCTCCCAGGGCGCAGTGCGAAACAGCGGAATCAAATGAGATCGCCTTCTTGTGACACGGGCCTTGTTCCTTCTTGCCCCGGTGCATGCTGGGATAGAAAGTGGGGTCAGGAAGGCTGTCTCTCGCTCTCGATTTGTGAGCTGTAATGAAATGCAGCAGCCCTGCTTGTCACAGGTCAGCGAGCCGTCTTGCACTGCAAATGCCAAGCCCATTCGTTATGAAAATGCTATGCATTGATTTGTCATACGCCGCAAAGCTCTGTCGAGAGGGGCCATTTTTAAATCTGCGCCGTGCCGACCGTGGCGTTACCATTAATACCTTTCACACTGGCTGAGATTAGAGAGTATTAGAGTAGCATGAATAACATGGTGCTGAGTCTGGCTGGAATTAAAAACAGAATGACAAACCAGTTGTAATGCAATCGTTTAGGTTTTATATATATATACACACACACACACACACACACACACACACACACACACACAGTATCACACAAAAGTGAGTGCACCCCTCACATTTCAGCAACCATTTTAGTATAATCTTCTCAAGGTACAATACTATAGAAATGACACTTGGATATATTTTAGAGTGTGCAGTTTGTATATCAGTACAGATTTACTGTCCTCTGAAAATAACTTAACCTACAACCATTATTGTCTAAATAACCTGCAACAAAAGTGAGTCCACCCGCAGTGAACATGTCAAAACTGTGTCCAAAGTGTCAGTATTTTATGTGAGCACCAGCACTGCTTTAATCCTCCTCGGTATGGAATTCACCAGAGCTGCACAGGTTGTTGCTGGGATCCTGTTCATTATTACACCAGTATCGTTATGCATCGGTCAAGTAACCACTCCATGTAAGCCATGCGTTATGTCAGAGCCATAATATAGCACATGCAAGTACTTAGGGTACTTCCTACAGTATAAACATAAGGAAAATGTGACATAAGGTGCATGGCATAAAGTGTTAATAACAGCTGTTATTAACCAAAGTGCACGTTATGTCAAACTATGCACTACCTAAGCTGAAGGTGACATGATGATAATGACAATTGCAACTAAGTGAAAACATGTAAGCTAAATTATAATTATTACCACTGCCTATTAATGGTTATGACAAGTACATGATAATTACAGACTTGTAATGCAGAGTTCACGTATTGCCATGTACCTCACTCTATTGGTAGCTTCGTCGTTAAAGAATTGAAGTTTGGCACAGAAGATCATGAGTTCAAATCCCAGCCACACCAAGCTGTCACTCTTGGGCCCCTGAGCAAGGCTCTTGACCCTATGGCTGTTCAGTTGTATAAATGAGATAAACGTATGTTGCTCTGGATAAGGGCATCTGTCAAATGCTCCAAATATAATTAAAATATGTTTATATATTATCTGATGTTATGACAGCATATAACAGCCACATGCTTGTTCTTTAAAGTCAGTGTTAATGCATTCTAAATGCTCCAAAATAACAATGCTGCATTAGCATTATGTTACAACAGTCGTGTCACCTGTCAGGGTTATAATTAAATGTCATTGTGCTACATAACACTTTTATAACATGTAATAACCAAGGCCTGAGCAGCATCTCTAAATACACTACGTAATAAAATGCCTGTTGGAAAGTGGCAGCTCAGTGGATAAGATGTCAGACTTCTGATCGGAAGGTCATGGGTTCAAATCCCAGCACCACTAAGCTGGCCACTGAGCAGGGCCCTTAACCCTCAACCGCTCAGCTGTAGAACTGAGATAACTGTAACTCGCTAGTTTATGGGGCATCTCCCAATCGCTGGAATTACAGCTGACAACAGAAATACCCTAAACATTTGAGTTATAAGAAAAACTAGCAAGTGGAATAACGTAACATTGCGGTAGTTATCATTACACATAATGTATTAATATTTCACTGCATTTCATTGACTTGTACTCTGCACAAATGACAATAAAGTTGAATGAAATCTAAAAACAATTACGACAACTCCCTGACATGCTTACAACCTGATTATACCAGTCTTATGATGTTTCCTCCACCTACACCATTATCTGAACCCAACCTCACGTTATAAACTTTCTTTTTTAGCACTTCGTATGCTTTGATGACAGATTATGCAATGTTGCAATATCATGATTATTTAACTATTGTTTATACACAGGTCATGCTTAATGACATGTCAGCCTGTGCCACAGAATTTCCTGCTACTTATGCTACTTCCTGCTACCATTCACCTTGACTGTTGATTTCTGTAAAGCTGCTTTGAGACAATGTCTGTTGTGAAAAGCGCTATACAAATAAACTTGACTTGACTTGACTTGACTAATTCTCATGCGATTCTCATCTGCTTTATAGCACATTTATGACGCTTTATATCCTGATCGATAGTTTGATGCTAGACAAAAGCTGTCTCAATGTTTCAGTTAGAACAATTTCACTGCAAATGAACTGAAAATATGAGAGCATGTCATTAGGAATGTAATAGAAATGGCTGGGAAAATAGATGTTACTGCAGGTTGAGTAATACAACATGAGCATTTAGACTGTAGATCTTCAAAGTCATATACAATGAATTTAAACATTTTCCAGAATTAGCTGCTGTTGTTTTGCCGATAGACAACCAGAGCAATTTTAGCTGAGTGTCTAAAATCCGACTCACACGGTAAACACGGTGGCTGAGATGCTGTAGGAAAAGACAGCAATGAATTTTGCCAAAATGGTACAAAAAAAAGTCTTTTGAATGCAGCGATCATATAGTCAGATTAATTTTTTTAAAGAAGTAAGGATGCTAAGGTGAATAAAGCCAATAGCTCGAAAAAAAGAAAAATAACAAATTCCAAACAAACGACACACACACACACACACACACACACACACACACACACACACACACAACCTCACATGTGTGTCACGCTTCCTGCATGGAATATAATCGAGGGCGACCTTTATCAATCAATTGAATAAACTGCTTTCAGAGCATCCATTGAAAGCCAACTCTGAGCAGGAGGTGCTTTCGCAAGCACTTTTTTCCAGGGAGCAGGGGCAGCTGAAGATGAGAGAGAAGCAATACCGTCAGGCTGGCCAGTTTGGATGGTGTTTCTGCTGCATCAATTTATTGGCCAAAACCACAATCCAACTGGAGGAGGTCCAACTGACAGTAGAGCAAAAAAAAAAAAAAAAAAAAGAGAGAGCGCGAACGCTAATGCAACACTTTTTCACTTTTTAAGAGGGTGAGATTTAAGGGTAATGGACAGGGTGTCATGGGAATGATTTTCTCTTTCATGAAACGTACAGCAACAAAACTCCAGGATACAATTTTATCCTGCGACAGAGGACCGTTAACGTTTAACTACTGTATGGACAAAGCAACAATGATGCAATGTGTGGATGAATGCAACAGGACAAGAGTGAGGTAAAAAAAAATTGAAAAAGGTAGTTCATCATTTAGAAGCAGGTTGAAAGAAGGGGGAAGTGAAATCTGTATTAACAACCTAATAACTGTCAGGCGCAATTACGATTAGGCCAAACTTGTCAAAACATTAGCAGACAGACCAAAAAACAATTACAAATCCTCACAAAAATAAACTGCGGTAAAATAAATGCTGAGATAATAACAACCAAATGTCACATGATAAACAAGAATAATACATAATCCAGAAACAAGCATGATTATAAAAATGGACATACCCAGAAAGAGAAAAACAGGATTTCTCACAACATAACGATAAAAATAAAGACTTGAAGAGTCACACAATAAACACACATTTGTTAGATGCTCAACACATAGTAGGTGTGCACATTAGAGAGACAGTCACAGAGCAATAACCATGCCAACATATTAAGAACCACAGAAAGGCATAAGAATCTATAAAACTATCTAATGCACACGTTTGTTTGTGAAATTTGTAAAAATCTTCTTATTCATTTTTTTATATATTTATTGTAGAATATCTTATTGATCCAACAAGGAAATTGTAATTTCTTCGCATATCCTAGTGATGTAAGAAGCTGGGGTCCGAGCGCAAGGTTATCCATGGAGCACAGAGGGCTAAGGGATTTGCTCAAGGGCCCCCAAAAGTGGCAGCTTGGCAATCCTGGGGCTTGGACCCCCGACCTTCCGATCAGTAACCCAGAGCCTTAATCTCTGACCTACCACCTCCCTGACCTATGCAAATTAGGCAAAAAAAAAAATCAACAAATCCAAACGATTGGCTTAAGTGATTCTATGGCCCAATCATGTGGCTTGTGTGATTCAACGTTTGAAAACTACCTTTGAAGACACCATGGTTTCAGAAAGAAAGAAAGTGCTTTATACCTTAACAGCACAGTGAAATTCTTTTTTCACATACTGTATCTGAGTGATGTTAGGAAGCTGAGGGGTTAGACTGCAGGTTTAGCCATAATACAGCACACCTGGAGCACAGAGGGTTAACAGCCTTGCTCAAGGGCCCCGAAAGTGGCAGTTTGGGGCTTGAACCCCCAACCTTCCGATCAGTAACCCAGAACCTTGACCACTGATCTACAACTTCCCTATTAGACAATAAACATTATAAAGTGACATAATAATAGTGAATAATAGAAGCTTGGACAGAAGTACAGAGATTGTTGGTGCTTCTGATGGCTAATACAGCTATCTCACTTTGCTAAACTTAACAGTTAAGGAAAAATGAAGCGTCACCTAGTAGCATGTACTGTAAATCGACTGATTTGACACTAAATATTGGGTTATCCGAATAGTGCTTTAACAGCTATATTGCTAAAAACAAAAGACATCGTACACACCCCCAGCACAACACCACGTTTTAAATAAAATAAAATAAAAATTCCTAATTAAAATAAATTCTCAAACATGTTCCTAACGACGTCTTACCAAGAAAACTACCATCTGTAGAAGTAAAAAAAACTCAACGTTCCATGCTATATTCCTAACAGGAGCATGTAGGAGGCTTCTGGTTGATCCACTGCAGCATAAAAAAAACCTCCTCGCAAGTAATAACAGCTTTCCGAAGAGCATGAATTGTTTGGGACGCGCTCTCAACGTGAAGAGCCAGGGTGCTTTTGTAATGTTGTGATAAGGAATAATCTCCTGCAGCCAGATGATGCACCAGAAGTTGAGAGGGTGACTCAGGTCGCCCTAAAATCATGCTCATCTAAATAAATCCTCTGGTTCCAGTTGAACAAAGTAAGAGAGCGGGAAAAAGTGCGATAGTCAGATTTACCCGAGAGGTCAGGGGGAAAAAATACAAATAAAAACACTTCACATTGCACATTAGAGTTCCTTTCAGCAAAGAACGAGGGAGAGGGGGGGTGGTATGTGCTTTTTGAACATCCCAATCCACAGAAGCTGTTATGATACCCTCCACTCTTCTCGGAAGATGTTCTACTAGATTTTGTGGAGATTTGTGCTCTTTCAGCTACTGGTGTAGATGAGAAGGTGAGGAGGCCTGGGGTGCAGTCAGCGTTCACATTTATCCCAAAGGTGTTCAATAGGATTGAAGATCTATAGCAAGAGATTTTCCACTCCATCCCAAGTAAATTATGGAGCACCATTATGCACACATGCATTGTCATGCTGGAACAGGTTTGGGTCTCCTAGTTCAAGTAAAAGGAAAATTTCATCCTCCCACATCCAAAGATGTCCTGAAAGTTCCTGAAAAGTCCTGAAGCATCTTATTGCACTTATAGCACAGCAATCTAGCAAAACTAACCATTTCTTATTAATTAAAGAACAAAATGTCGGGTTATAGTTAATAGTGTGTATAGAGTGTAAAAACTTTTTTTTTTACATTCCTGTGTTACTACATTCCAACAAGAACGTTCATATAAAGCCACCAGAGCTGCTGTTCTAGGAAAAGATTCCACTGCTGACCAATCAGAATCCAGGATGAACTAAAACAAAGCTGAGGATTTAATATCGGGTCATGATTTTAAAACTTTGAGTCTGTAAGTGCTGTTTTGTTCAAACGAATGAGGGGGAAAAAAGGAACAGAGTGATATCTGCTCCTCGAGGGAAATTTCAGCCTCTTTCTGCGGCGTCTATTCCTTCAAGACGGTCCACGTTTCAATTAAACATTCAATATTCATCACTTTAATATCAAAGATTCAATTCGCTGTAGTTACACCAGAAGGCAATCAGAGAGAGAGAGAGAGAAAGAGAGAGAGAGAGAGAGAGAGAGAAAGAGAGATTCTCAGAAATGTTCTTAAAGCAGTGGGGGAGGGTTTTTTTTATATAATATACTCTATATACCCTGTATGAATGTCATTATTGTTTATGATACGTATGCACGCTGGATTAATGGATTACATCAGGAAAGTGGTGTACAAAAACAAAACATTAAATAAAAAAATGAACAAGAAATAGAAATAATGAAACTTATTAATACGAATTTAACATCACTTTTCACCACACAAACATCTACAGGATGAATCCTTTATAAGAAACTCCAGAGCTTTTCAATAACAAGTTTGTTAAATAATCTTTTTCACAACTAGAAATGATTCCAGGGAGCACAATTGCCACAATTCTCTCATTACTTTAGTCACTCAAACTGCCCGTTAGATTACGAGAGGTTAAAAAGAGATTAATTTCCTGATAAAACCGCACAGTGGGGACGCTTCAAATTTATAGCGCGGGCAATTAAGTGCGGCGAAGTCTTTCCTTTGTCTCGGACTGATTCCGAAGCGATAATGGCAGGTGAAGAGGAAGATAATGAGCGGGCCAGGACACACTCGTGCGCTTTAGAACGCTCGAAACAAGAGTTCCTGTGTTTCCGGCTGTCGTTATGCGTCACACTTGACTTGTCTTACAGATTCTGACATTTTTTTTTGGTTGTGAGACAAAATCATATTTTAGTAGTTCTATGGAAAGTGACTCGAGATCTTTCAGCATCAGATTTCTCATCCTAACTCTAAACAAACCAACACAAAACTCAGAATAGTGCAGAATACAGGAACTGCACACACACACACACACACACACACACACACACACACACACACACACACA
>JAAIIK010000104.1:1473618-1484585 GCA_014706435.1 Silurus glanis | reverse complement strand
TATATATATATATATATATATATATATATATATATATATATATATATTATAATTTTTTTATATCATTATTTTTCCACCGATATTCTTGTATGCAATTTCAGCAATACAAATTAATGTTTTTCTAATAAGGAAACAAATAAATTGTTTATTTTAACAGACCCGTCTTATTTTCTCCTGTATATTCACTATTGCTCTTTGATGAGGTAAAAAGTACTTTTTATCCGTTTACTCTATGAATCGATGGAATAATCGGTAAAATATTCGATTACTAAAATAATCGATAGCTGCGATCCTGGTGAGAACCTACTTTTTCATCTTCAAATTTCTGTTATGTATTTACATGTTCAGGTTACAAGATTAGATCAATAATTTGGGCCTTAAATTCAAAGAAGTTCTGCATAGTTATAGCAAACATAAATAATAAACCAAACAACAGATTACTAACGATAGCTGAAGGGGGGCGAGGGGGCGGGGCTTCAGGTGATATTCAGGTATACCTCAAAACACTTACGCAGCTGTCAATCATTCCAGATTCCCATTTCGATCAACTTATTGAATGTTTTCAGAGGAAAAGACTTTAATCAATATGAAAGTGTGAAGTTATCACAGAAAATGCTGTATGTAAACTGTAGGTAATATGAACAATCATTAGAAACCAATTTAATGCCATTTAAACTCACAAACTCTTAATATTTTGTAAATATTGACCAAAATTAGTGCTGCCTCTAGCTGTTTAATATCCACAAGTATTATAAAAAGCATATACAAATACATGTATTTATATATTTTACCGCTATTTATATTTCTAATGTGTACACAGATTTACCTCAGAGACCCACATGGCGGCCTTGACCCCAACACCTGTTGAGTTTTTCCCCTTTTCTCAGAGATTTCGCTCTATTTCAGGTTTCTGTTCTCCCTCTAACTTTTTTGTTCTCCGTTTTTATTACGTACACTGTGGTAGTAAAATAAATGTATATAAATAAAATAAATATATAGAAATAAGCGTTTGAGCTCGACGGTCCCTCTGAATCGCCTGAGCGCGATCTCTGGTGCGCGCGACAGAGAGGCGCGCGCGTGCGCTCGTGGGCCCGGGCGCGCGCACGATTAAACGACGCCCTGGGAAAATTGTGACGAGGAATGTGACGTGTTCAGGTCATTAATTATTATGATATTTTTATTATTATTATTTATTAATATATTCAATTTAATCATATTTCTAATGCGTGTGTACTAAAAGAAAGTTTCACTTTCAGTTTAATTGATCAAAAAAAAAAAAAAAAAGGGGTTACATGGATTATTATGTCCTAAGCATCTTTTTCACACGTGATCCTCGGCTGATCACGTGTCGAGCACGTGGCTAAAATGTGCGCGTAGCTGCAAAGAGCAGACTGTGTAAGTTCACTAGTTGAAATCCATTTGCGTATGACAGAAAAACACAAATAAAAATGCAAAAAACAAAGTGTATTACTGTATATGTGGATAAACTTGAGCTCTTGAAACGTGTTCTTGTGAGAGAAGAGTGAACTATATATTAAGGGGAAGTGGCAGTTCAGTGTTCAAGACATTGGACTTTGGCTCGGAAGGTCATGAGTTCAAATCCCATCACCAACCAGCTGCCACATCTGGGCCAACAAAGCAGCAAAAAAATGCTACTGTACGTTATGCTTGGCCACTTTAATAAATCGATTCCTTTATTAAGGAAGGGACGATCATAAGTTCTGTGAGCATGTAATTCCACATCTCGCTCTGAATGAATGAATGAGTAGTGACACTGGAGCGAATGATTGTTTACTGTACGTCATAACGTAAATTACAGGGTATAACGTGGAATAACATTCGCTGCATAAAACACTACTCACTACTGCTTTTCTAAGAGCACGTTTTTGCTCGTATTCCGAGTAGTATTTACGACAGGTACTTTTACTCTACTCACCCTACATTTTTTTGGGAAGTAATAGTACCCAAGGATGGTTTTCCACCACTGCAAATCAACAATTTTCAATCTGCTCATGTATTTATTCTACAATAAACAACACATAAAGACCTTAAAAATTAATACATTGTAGAAACCAATCAGAAACCGAATTTTAAAAACCAGTAATGTGGATATTCTTTGTGTCCTGTGCAGTGGCTTTTTGACTACAGTACACTGTGCTACAGGATGTGCTCGATCTGGAGAACTGGCAAATGTTTACTCTTCGTTACAACGGCTTCATCTTTGGTGTCCATCACTTACATGTGATATAGTTAATTAGCACTTACATACACAGCACTCAAGGGAGAAAATAATATATATCTGGATACATCAAGTCAGCTGAGATTTCGGTTGTGGTGAACATGCGTCCTTGTTGATGACTACAGGTTCTGATTGTAATTCGCCTATTTCGAAACAGACGACTGGTGTCGATGCAGAGGTCTCGCAGTGTTATAAATTATCTTAAGTAGCATGAGCAGCTGTATGTTAGTCCATACTACGCTCATGATTGTGAAAGTGTATGCAGTCGAAATCAGGAAGAGTAGAGATAGAGGGAATACTCAATTTGACAAAAAAAAAAGGAAACAAATGTTATTTTGGTTTTGCGTTCCCATTCAGCCTTCCTGTCAACTCGAAGCAGTCTGACCATTCTCCTCGAAATCTCTTTTTTAGCAAGATATTTCTGGATGTTTTTTATTTTCTGCACCACTCTGTGTGAACCTCAGAGACTCTTGTGTATGAATATACCAAAAGATGAGCATGTAGGTGTACAGTTGTTCCTGATAATGTGTTTTTTAATCAAACCAAATGAACGACTATTTTTACATCAAGGACTATTCATTCATGAGAATTCATTCATCAAAAACAGTTTTTATGCTAGTAGGCTATCAGACAAACATAATGTTGTCTGACAGATCACTCCTGTTGGTGGCTTTTGTGAAGCTGGTGGGATTTTCCATGGATTCCATGTCCGGATGCAGCCAGTAGATTCTGGCAAAAAGCCTAAAACTGTAACTCAAGCCTGGGGCTGCCTTCAGGAGGAGTTAAAAAACGAGCGCTGTCATAGAGTAACTGTGAGCCTTCACGATTTATTTGCCCCCCTTCCTCAATTAATTATCCTATTTTTTTAAGCAGTCATGCTGACCAATGACTCGTGCAGAACTTTTAAAATAATTAGGATGGCACTGGACCATATTCTGTGACTAAGAAGCCATCCAAAATGCATCACGCTTTGGAGCCATTAATGCTCTTTCGCAGAGGAAGGAGCTCATCTTTCAAAAAAAAAAGAAAAGACAAAACGAGATCAAACCATAGCTTGAACTCAAATGGAGAACAACATTCTCGTGGAAAAGTTTCAAACCGGAAATGGACGACGCAGTAAAGATGGCAGTGACTTGGAGATCTGTATCTAATCAACGGTTAAAATGTTTAGAGAGGTGTCTAGAGCTGCTAGGCGAGCGATCTGTTACCAGTGAGGAGAATAATATGCTTTCCCGGAAGCTGCAATTTTACAGCACTCATTTATTCATTACGTCCGTAGGAACCCCTTAAGTGCATCGAGAGCTTTTTAGGCTAAGCAATGAATCGCACTGCCAGTCACGCCGCATCGGAGACAACTCCGTAAATCTGCCGCTAGCGCGGGGTACGCTAGGACGTCAGGACGTATTCAGATTCACAGCAGTTCATGTGACAGTTTAAAACACAGCAGCATCGACATTAAAGTTCTTACTGCCACAACTAAAGGTTGCATACACAGACATCATGGCAGATGTATTACACATATTATATAAATATATTATAAACACATACACATACACACATGTCAAGAATGTGCAAAGCTGTCATCAAAGCAAAAAGTGGCTACTTTGAAAAATTTAAAAGCTCAAATATATTTTTAGTTATTGAACATGTTTTTGTTTACTTCATAATTTCATACAACTTCTTTCATACTTTGAATGTCTTCAATATTAAAGTACAATGTTGAAAATACAAATAAAGAAACAGGTAATAACAGGAAAGGTGTGTCCAAACCTATGACATATATACATGCATAACCTTATAATAATAATAATAATAATAATAATAATAATAATAATAATAATAATAATAATAATAATAAAAATAAAAACCTTTTACTTCTGGATATTATTGTTGTTGTTTAATAGTGTTTTACAGCTTTACATGTAGTATATCTATTCATGTTATGAACATCAGTACATCTTTTGGTTTACAAATTCCTCTAAATATTACACACAACATCAGCATTTTTAAATTACAAGCTCCAGCATACACACCTACTCTACACACACACACACACACACACACACACACACACACACACACACAGACACTGAATCCCACTATAAGTAGTCTCTCAAGTCAATCTCCGATCCAACCACTAAAGCTGATCATGTTTAAGAAGAAAAATGAAGAATAACCACACCCCCACACACTTGATATCCCCCACCTCTCTCTCTCTTACACACACACACACACACACATGATATTAGAAAGCCCAGCTAAGAGAAACCATTGTAAAAGACTCAATTTAGTTTTAAAGGTCAAATATCCAGTCACCGCTGAGGAGACTAATTAAGTGCCCTTCAAAGCCCTGGGAGTCCATATGAATAGATAATAGAACTGATCCGGTACCTCGGCGAGGAGAAGAATGAGCGCTGGCTCGTTTGCATGCAGCTGGGTCTGCATTAAAAATGTTCTCAGCGGGAAGGGTCTTATGTTGAGCAAACAGAAATATCACACCGGTGGCCGTTATCATTTTGCACTATGTTTCAGCGGGATGCAAAAAGAAACACGACCGAAACGCTGATTTTTAAAGAAACATCCCTGATAGAACGGGGTGGGATTCCTCAGTCAGACGAATCAGGGTTTGGAATATTTGACCCCTTAGGACATGTGTGAAAGTCTTTCAGTCTTTCATTATGCATTGTTTCAAATATGATCTTTGTTCACTACTGAAATCGGATGGTTAAGTTTTCCTAAGGATTCCTTTCTTTTTTGATGGGGAACATTAAAATGATGAAGACTTAAGAACTCTTCAGCCTGTTCCAATTCGCCTATTTTGGAAGGTAAGCACCTAATACCAACCAAATAAAAAAAAAAACCTTAGAGCCCCTTATGTTTGCATGAAAATTTACAAACAAAAACTCCAGCCAATCTGAGACAAATAAATTGTAATAATATGAAGTCATCATTTTGAGAAAAGCATTCATTTCCATGAGACATGAGCGTTCTCAAACATCGCTGTTGAGTTCTGTTTTGTGATTCATCAGGTGTTGATTAATTTCCCATAACAAAAGTGTTTAATGAAGGATTTGATTTGTAATGAGATGTTTATTAAACACCTGGAAGGAGTCCCCAGTGTCAGTGCTTTGTAACTGGTCTTACGCCAAACGCGCAAAATAAACAGATACCTTGCATTAAAAAACAGCCATATTTCCACCACTGGTTGCATTTCTGGTGAATCGGTCTGACAAGATGCCCATCAAAACAAAAGCTTTTTGTTCATCCCCATCCATCTTTTCTCTGGAAAAAAACCACACAAGATGGTCTGCGCTTTCTTATACAAACACTCTTGCCTTGTTCATTGGGAGGCAGTGAGGCTGCAGAGTGCTGGTGGAGAGGTCGTGGTTGTGGAGCGTCTTTCCCCAGGGCTATAGGGGCTCAATTAAGGGCAGAACAATGGCCTCGGCTCACTTCAGCCTCTCACTTCAGCAAATCTGCCAGAGCTGCAGCGAGACCTCTTTAATCTCCCCCGCCTGCTCGGCTTGGCATTCGAATCCAACCTACAGAGGGCACACAGGAGCTTCGGACGGCCACGGCAACGCTGCGGCATCCCACGCAAGCCCGAACACGCCGCAGGCCACAACCATTCCAGCTGTTCCCTCAGCCTCATGGCATCGAAGAGAAGTGCACATTTAGAAGTGGTAGAGGAGCTGAAAATATCATCCTGCATCAGGTAGGAAAAAAATGTGAAAAGCAAGCGTGGTTAATTACGAGCGGATCTGCTGATGCTGGTGCAGAGGGGGAAACGGTTTGTTTCAGCTGTAATGTCATGAGAATGGCGTCAAGACAAAGGCTTTTCAATGGGCTTTCACACCTATTAGTCCATGTGTCAGGTGTGAATCGGATGAACAGGGATACTTTTGTTGTTTAGTTATTTTGATGGATTTGTTTTCAACCCATACATGAGCAAATATACCAAAAAGTATATAGTTTATAGTGGTACTATATAAAGGGTATATAGTGGTAAAAAAATCTATTACTCAAGCGAACCTACTGTATACAGAGAGTGTGCGAAAATCACACAAAAAACATGCAGCGCTAGTGGAAAACAAATCGACAAATATTTGAATAGCTTGTGTATCACGTCCGTATTTTGCAGCGAAACACACTCTAATTACTACAGCTCGGTCTTGCGTCTAGAAAAAAATCGACACGAAAAATTTGAACTGCAATCTGAAACACAGCACTGATTGTTAGTTCACTTTCCGCAATATATCTTTAATTATAAATGGACAGAGTTCACCTTGACTCTCTTGGACGCGTCCAGGGTCAAAGGGAAATCCCTGCATGTGTTTTATTTATTTATTTATTTTTTAGATCCTCTTCATGGTGCATCTGATCAATCCTCAAATTACTCAATCACCTATAACCTTAATACCTAAATAAAAAAAAAAAAAAGACACGCCACATCCGTTGTCTTATAAGGCTTCGTGGTCCTGCAAATTTTCCTCCCACAAGATTCCACAAGAACCACTGAAACGACTTTAACTTCATTTGCGTGTGAGTCTAATTAGAAGTCGGAATATTGCCTCCGCGTTAAAATACCGACCATAATACCGTAAGACCAAAACTTAATATCCCGTAAAAAACAACAAAAAACCCTTGCACCAGCACAGCACTCCCACTCAGAACCTCCCTTCCCGTCTTTTATTTAATAAGTCAATACGCCATTGCAGAACAGTAGACATTTCTGACACAAATTATGTTCTGAACGGGATGAAGCTCTCCCACACCATTCTTTATTGATTGTACCGGCTCATAAAAAAAAAAAGAAAAAAAAAGAGAATGGATGGGGGCGAGCGATGGACTGCTGACTGGGACCGTTTCTGCAGGCCGGATAATAAAAGCGCTACTTCAGGACTTAGAAGGTTAAGTTCTAATGAGTATTTTGGATTGCATGTGCTCGTTTAATGGTCTCATAAAGGAATGCTTTGCTTGGGTAATAGAGGCAAGCTCAGAGCCAGACGAAATGCACTTTTTTTTTTAAGCACTGTTAAAACAAGAAAAAAAAAAAAAACGTGTCTAGGGATGGAGGAGGTTTTTTTTGGGGGATTTTTTTTTTTCAAGAACAAATAGGCATCCCAGTTTTTCTTCCTTTTTTCCGATATTGTGGAGGAATTTAATCTATACGATGCCTATGTTTACTGACTAGACTGTATTCAAACAAACAAACAAATAAAAAAAAATAATAATCCACAAATAATAATAATAATAATTAAAAGAAAAACAGTTTCTTAAGGGTTTTCCTTTCTTTTAAATTTCTTACTAGAACAAATACTCTGGAAAATATGATATGTGCTAATAAATATTTAGCAGATTTACACTGTGGCCTGTGAATCTATTTGGGAATTGTGGTTTGGAATGTTTATTTATTTGATATATTCCGATATTGCTGTATATTTTTTGCTGAGAAAACCCTGTTGCAGCAATGTTGTCATAAACATATTTCATCAAACTTTCAACATTTTTATCGCGTTTGCTTTACCTTAAAGGTGCAATACTTGATTTCTAGCTAATATCTGTATCCTGTAGCGAATGAGGAAAGAAACACTGCAGACTCCTTCCATGAATGTTAAATAAACATCTCCTTGCTATGATTAAATGCTTGTAAAATCGGTCTGTAATAGTTTCTATGGAAGCTATTTCTTTTATTAGTATCGGTATTATAATTATTTATTATCGCCTTGAGAGATGTAGCATTCCTACATTTTTGAAGGAGAGGAATACGAAGAGTTAAAAACTGTTTAATTGTAATGGGTCGTGGAGAAAAGCGAGGCAACTGGATTTAAAGACAGAGTCGAGAGCCGGGGAGGAAAAAAAAAAACATAACGAATGTAGCTTGTGAAGTAGAGGCTTGAGACCTCATTATAAGAAACAATGCACTTGCTCAGGCCGGCGCTCAGCTGTGCATCCGCTATAGGCTTTGTCAGTTTAAGACAGCATGAAGGCTCGGAGGAAAGCTGTTATATAAGTGTGTAGCGCATGCACCGTTCAGCCCCCAGCTTCTACACCGTTAATGGTTGGAATCAGTGGGTTGTGACACGCCGCCTATGCCTCGTTCGGCGCAACCTCACAATCAACTTGTCATAATATTTAGTAGGAAAATGACGAATGACTCATCTACCCTCATATCCTCATTTGTTTCCTGGAAGTACACAGAATTAAAGCGATACAGACGCAGTAACACTCGGTTTTAGACTGCAGGGAAAGCGGGTGGGGGGAATAAACGCCGGAAGCGGATTTTGCTCCTCTTCGGATGTTCGGCTCAGACATGACATCAGTGTGAGATCGTTGGATTATTGAGCTGTTTGGAAAACGAGCTTGTGCGTTGTGTCGAGCTCATGAGGAAAATCAGATTTCTGAGAAATATGCAGAGCTGGAATTCAGGGCGAAATGAAAGAAAGAGAAAGGGGGTGGTGGTGGTGGTGATTGGTGGTGGTGAGGAAATGTATATTATTGAGGCAGAAAAGATGATTCGCTGTCAAGACACGTTCTTTCATCCATATTCAATTTGTAAGTTTTTTTTAAATACTTTAAGACAAACATTTGTTCTACTTTTTATCAGTTCATTCTACAGAATTTTTGGCACCCTTCATGAAAACGAGCAAAAAAGAACATACTATATAAAAACACTACATGCTGACATGCTGTTATAGAAAAATAATTAATGATGGAGTGGTGTGAAGGAGGGCAGTTCGAAGAACAGCACATCCCGATCTGTTTTATTTCTTCTACACTACAGCAAACTGGATACAACCATTTTTGTATATTAAATATCTGTTTATAGTTACATATAATCTCGTGTCCTATGAAAAACGTGTCATTTCCAGCTCTCCCCTCGCTCACCAGCCTTACTTTTTTTCCTCTTACGACATTAATAAGACCAAAAAAACACTGGAGACTCCTTCTACCGTTTTAGTTTTAGGACATGAGAAGAAACTTGAGATTTCGCTACACAAAGCTCAAGATGGTCTTTATGTCGTAGAATTTTCCCACAGTATACAAAAACTGTATTACTCTCGAACCTCTCAATGTGCTCTACAGTAAAATCGGGTTCTGCGATTTATTTTTTACACTACAGTGAATCATTACAGTGGATAAAACTCTCACGGTTAAGAGCTCATTATTCGCCCGGTGAATCTGAAAGACAGCTGGGGAAATTTACACTAAGGAGCACTGCTGAGACATTAGACATAAATGAAAACAAAAAGGCGTAAATTGGGAAAAAAGTGCAAAAACAAAACAACGCTTAGCGTTAGGAAGTCCCGGCGGATGCTGGTAGTTCAATTATGAGGAAATGGATGAAGCTGAATTAGACCGCCGTGACAATGCCTAGGAAAGGTCATACCTCAAAACTCTGGGAAAGAACAAGAAGAAGACTTACGGGAAAAGTCAACGAGAGGCCAACGATCACTGTGAGGGGGCTACAGTGAGGTCGCTAGCTCAGAACATAGTAAAGGTTAGTGAAGAACTATATCGAGATCCCTGCATAAACACTGGCTCGTAAGGGAGGAGGACACAAATCGAACCATCACTGAAATAGAAATGACTGGAAGAATGCCTATAAACAGAAAGCAAGACTCTCACGCAATTAAAATTCAAGATAATGGCAAATTGGCACATTCTGATGGTTGACCAAATATAGTCAACTGACCAGAAGAAAATTGCTTCAAAATAAAAATTGAATTCAAGATTGTTTTTTGGTCGACTGCTGCAGCACAGCTAATAGTAAGAAAGCTATTTATGAAAGTAAGAAAGGTTTTATTTTGTATATCTGAAATATTTGTGCTGTGTACACATATGCAGATGTGCTTCTCGCCATCAGTGAGAAGAGCAGCCCAGGAAACTCCTCCTGCTGAGAAATGTCAACGCTGGTATGAAGAATGTAGGCGAAAATTTTTGAGGTGACTGCAGAGACAGCATATTCTCTTCCGAAAGACCAGCGGATGAACGATCAATATTCCAGCACAACTTTCTTGTGATTAATTTTTAATGGCCAGGAGAACTGCTCCATTCTACAATGTAAATGGCTTTAATGTTAAATGGAAAGAGGAATGACACCTTGATCAATCACTCCTACACCGCTTCTCTGCCAGTGGCATCAACCGAAGGCTTCCCGATGACATCTTTCTCTCCACGCTTCCTCCAGAGAGCCTCAAAGCTCCTGCACACCTCCTCCACCTTCACTTCCTCTGAGACACAAAAAATCTATTTCTCTCTCTCTCTCTCGACTCGATTCGCTGGTTGGGTGGAATAGTCTGAAAATAAATACATTGCTGCAACACCTACAATCTACTGTAACACCTTGTATTCATAATGCTTTATTTATGACTGTTCTTAAAGTTCTTTTGATGTTGCCTCATTAACCTTGTGACCCTGAACAAGACATGAATTCAGAAAAGTGCAAATAATTCAGTTTGATTAACATTGGCCCTTACGATACATGTAATTATACACCAGGATGAAACCAGCAACCCAACAAACACACTTTAACTGTTCTCCATTTGCAACACCTTCCTCCACTCTCCACTACCCACATCCCTGTCTCCTGAGGAACGTCCCACTCCTCCTACACTCGAAACAACACTAGTTTCTCACTGAAGTCTACATTTCAGAAGCTCCTCCTTTCTATCCAGCCCAAGAGTGTAGTGGAGGTGATGAGAGTTTCTGATAGGGTGATGAACTT
>JAAIIK010000104.1:1445871-1463618 GCA_014706435.1 Silurus glanis | reverse complement strand
GACTCAACGCGTTACAACGGCTTGTATCTAAACAGTAGCCGACCAAGAAAGTCATTGTTCACTGTCTTCCTCCTTCCTTTCACAACTATTTCTCTCGGGAGTTTATCTTTTGGCATCGTCGTGCGTTTAAAAAAAACGTTTTTCTCCCAAAGCCGTGCAGCTCAGAACACAGGTGAGGTGCGTTGTTTCCTTTCCGTTCCGAAATTTCATTGGTCTAATGTTATGTCGCTCAGTTTTTTGGCTTGAAGTTTGTGAAACCGGGAAAAACCCAGGAAAAATACATAAATTAGCCGCTTCGTTGTTTAAGCCGCGGGGTTCAAAACGTACGGTACACATTTATCTGCACTTGTCAATTTGCACAATTGCTGCTATTTGCACTTCTGGTAGATGCTAAACTGCAGTTTGTTGCTGTGTACCTGTAGTATGCACTGACAAAGTTCTATCTATCTATCCATCCATCCATCTACAATATTCAAGTGGCGGTTGTGCCTCAACTGAACATGAGACAAATGAAAGGCTCTTCTCTCCCCCACTCCAACCAATCTGGCCATTTTCCTTCAATCTTTTTTTGTTTCCATCCTCAGAACAGTGGCTCACTCATTTTTTTTTCCACAACAAGCTGTGTGTGAAATCCCACAGGAAATCAGCAGTTTCCAAGATCACACTTTTTGTTCATGCAGGTGTTTGAAATGAAGGTAACCTGAAGCCCTTTAACTGTATATGCATTTTGTGTGTATTGAGCTTCTGCCACATGGTTGCTTGATTGGCCTGGACAATCACTGCATCATAATGTCAATCCTAGTCACAGGCCAATGTGTACCATCTTCTCTGCTTGGTCATCAATTTGTGTTGTGTAATCATGTTTGTCACATGTAATCCATGTAATACATGCAATCAGCCTGGATTGTCTTAACAGTAACATATGAGGGAATCATTACTATGTCAATGTAGACGAGACGACTTTTTTTTTTTTTTTTCCATAAAACTGACCGACTATGACGGATTATATAAATTATATTACCACACAAATGATACAATCTAAATAGGGCTGAATTATTCAACAAATTTTGGGCTGTATAACATTATAACCGTATAACATTATTATAACCTAATGACATTATAACATGGTGATAACACTGATTCTCTCTTTAGCATGGCACCTGTTGGGATTGATTAGGCAGCAAGTGAACATTTGGTCCTCAAAGTTGATGTGTTAAAAGCAGGAAAAATGGGCAAGTGTAAGGATTTGAGCGAGTTTGAAAAGGGCCAAATTGTGATGTCTAGACGACTGGGTCAGAGCATCTCCAAAACTGCAGCTCTTGTGGGATGTTTTCGGTCTGCAGTGGTCAGTATCTATCAAAAGTGGTCTAAAGAAGGAACAGTGGTGAACCGGACACAGGGTCATGGGGGGCCGAGGCTCATTGATGCACGTGGAGAGAGAAGGCTGGAGAAGGCTGTTGATGCTCGATGGGTCAGGACTGTTTTGGCAGCAAATGGGGGACAAACTCAATAGTAGGCAGGTGGTCATAATGTTATGCCTCATCTGGATGGATGGATGGATGGATAGATAGACAGACAGACAGACAGACAGACAGATTTGCCCTGTATGCCTATGGAGATATTCAAAGGCAGCATAGTATAATTAGTCTAATTATACAGGAAGGGATGAGTCATTATTTTACAACTAACACGTATATACACACTTTAATTGTTCTATTATTTGTTTAAAAACACATTAAAGGTAAATTTTCTGTCAATAGTAAAAATGAAGAAAAATAACAAAACACAAAGCTACTGTTAGTAAACACGCGATAAAAAAATGCCTTTGTCCGTTTTTGACTGTATTTTGATTCTTATTTTGATATCTATATTAATATGTGTTTGTATTAGCTCGTGTAGTATTTCAGTAGTTTGTGGTTGGTGTGTGATGTCACATTTCTACGTGGATCGCTAATGGAAAGCTTGAGTACGGCGAGCAGGATCACTAAGCGGTACAGCGTTCGTGCTTTTCAGCCATCAGTCAGCGTTAAATGTGAAACGGAATCCGACATCCATGAATCAACATGGATACTGTGTACTATAGAGAGTTCTCCAGGCGGAAACAGAAAGAGAAAAGCAGCCCGGGAGACACAGCGAGAGCCGGGAAAAGCTAAAGGCCCGGCTCACAACCCGGCTTCCCGGAGAAGCACTGGAACGACACGTAATCACACAAGTTCTGAAAGATCACCATTCCCCCAAGCCCCCAGCTGAAACCCCGCAGCTTCGGGCGAGCTGTGAGCGCTACACCGCCTCTGTTCATCTTTACCTTGTTGGTGGGAATCGAGCGAAGCCTTTTAAACACTGTCAGGATTTCCGTCTTGTTCGGCTCGGACGCCATCTTGCCAGCTTAGCAGTATGAAGCTGGAGACTGAAAGAAACTGAGGGATTCTTTTACGGAAGGATTCTCTCTGCCAAAATAAAAGCCTCAGTCTAAATAGTGGTGGTGGTGGTAGTAGGAGGAGGAGTGGTTACTGGAGACTAAAATAATCCGAAGGTGTTTTCGAGGGAAAAGATCTGCCTGCCAAAATAAAAGCATAATCTCATGTAGCATTCGTATTAGCATTAGTATTATTTTTCTTCTTTCAGCTGCTCCCTTTAGGGGTCGCCACAGAGTCTCATCCGTATCCATACTGATGATGCGCTGTGGCGACCCCTAACGGGAGGAGCTGAAATAAGAAGAAGATATGTGTATAAACACGTTCTGATGGTCTTTAGTCAGAACCCTGTGCTCCTTTATGATTAACTGACATTAACACAGGTTATGAGAATGTTAGGAAAGTTCACTTTCTAGCTCGAAGGACCAATTGTAAGCGTGTCAGTAAAAACATGTTACAGGATTTAGAACACTCAAACTTTACTGGGTTTAGATTTGATCGAAGGAGGAAAAGGAGAGGAGGAAGACGTCTACAGAGACGGCAGGGAAAGGAGAAGTGTAGGAGAGTGGAGGTTTGGGTGGGCACTTTAAATGTTGGTACTATGACTGGTACAGGGAGAGAGGGAGCTGATATGATGGAGAGGAGAAAGGTAGCTATGTTGTGTGTTCAGGAGACCAAGTGGAAAGGGAGTAAGGCCAGGAACATTGGAGGTGGGTTTAAACTGTTCTTTCATGGTGTGGATGGAAAGAGAAATGGTGTAGGGGGGATTCTGAAGGAGGAGTACAGTAAGAGTGTAGTGGAGGTGAAGAGAGTTTCTGATAGGGTGATGAACGTGAAGCTGGAAGTTGAAGGGATGATGATAAATGTCATCAGTGCTTATGCGCCAAAAGTCTGTTGTGAGATGGAGGAGAAGGAAACATTCTGGAGTGAATTAGATGAAGTGGTAGATGGTGTACCTAGAAATGAAAGATTGGTGATTGGGGCGGATTTCAATGGGCATGTAGGTGAAGGGAACAGAGGTGATGAGGAGGTGATGGGTAGGTATGGCCTTAAGGAGAGGAATGTGGAGGGGCAGATGGCGGTAGATTTTGCTAAAAGGATGGAAATGGCAGTGGTGATACTTATTTTTAGAAGAAGGAGGATCATAGGGTGACGTATAAGAGTGGAGGAAGGTGCACACAGGTGGACTATGTTCTATGTAGGAGATGCAACCTGAAGGAGATTGGAGACTATAAGGTGTTGGTGGGGGCCAGTGTAGCTAGACAGCATCGGATGGTGGTCTGTAGGATGGTTTTGGAGGTGAAGAAGAAGAAGAGGAGAGTGAAGACTGTAAGAAGAATAAGATGGTGGAAACTGAAGGAGGAAGAGTGTAGTGTGAGGTTCAGGGAAGAGGTCAGACAGAGGCTCGGTGTTGGTGAAGAGGTGTTGGATGATTGGGAAACTACTGCAGAAGTGATAAGAGAGACAGCTACAAAAGTACTTGGTGTGACATCTGGAAATAGAAAGGAAGACAAAGAGACATGGTGGTGGAATGAGGAAGTGCAGGAGAGCATCAGGAGAAAGAGGTTGGCAAAACAGAATTGGGATCGACAGAGAGATGAGAAAAGTAAACAGGAGTACAAGGAGATACGGCAGCAGGTAAAGAGGGATGTGGCGAAAGCCAAGGAAAAGGCATATGAGGAGCTGTATGAGAGGTTGGACACTAAGGAAGGGGAAAAGAATTTGTACCGATTGGCCAGGCAGAGGGACCGAGCTGGGAAGGATGTGCTGCAAGTTAGAGCAATAAAGGATGGAGATGGAAATGTGTTGACTAGTGAGGAGAGTGTGTTGAGAAGGTGGAGGGAGTATTTTGAGCAGCTGATGAACGAGGAAAATGAGAGAGAGAGAGAAGGTTGGATGATGTGGAGTTAGTGAAGCTGGAAGTGGATAGGATTAGTAAGGAGGAAGTGAGAGCAGTGATTAAGAGGATGAAGAGTGGAAAGTCGGTTGGACCAGATGACATACCGGTAGAAGCGTGGAGATGTTTAGGAGAGATGGCAGTGGAGTTTTTAACCAGATTGTTTAACAAGATTCTGGAAGGTGGGAGGATGCCTGAGGAATGGAGAAGGAGTGTGCTGGTACCGATCTTTAAGCATAAGGGAGATGTGCAGACCTGCAGTAACTACAGGGGAATTAAGTTGATCAGTCACACCATGAAGTTATGGGAAAGAGTAGTGGAAGCCAGGCTGAGAGAAGAGGTGACCATCTGTGAGCAACAGTATGGTTTCATGCCGAGGAAGAGCACCACGGATGCCTTATTTGCTTTGAGGATGTTGATGGAGAAGTATAGAGAAGGACAGAAGGAATTGCATTGTGTGTTTGTGGATTTAGAGAAAGCATACGACAGAGTGCCGAGAGAGGAGTTGTGGTACTGTATGAGGAAGTCAGGTGTGTCAGAGAAGTATGTGAGGGTGGTGCAGGACATGTATGAGGACAGTGTGACAGCAGTGAAGTGTGCAGTAGGAACGACAGACTGGTTCAGGGTGAGGGTTGGACTACATCAAGGATCGGCCCTGAGCCCTTTCCTGTTTGCAGTGGTGATGGACAGGTTGACGGACGAGGTCAGACAGGAGTCTCCATGGACTATGATGTTTGCGGATGATATTGTGATTTGTGGTGAGAGTAGTGAGCAGGTTGAGAAGAGCCTGGAGAGGTGGAGATATGCGCTGGAGAGAAGGGGAATGAAAGTCAGTAGGAGTAAGACAGAGTACATGTGTGTGAATGGGAGGGAGGGCAGTGGAGTGGTGCGGTTGCAGGGAGAAGAGGTGGAGAAGGTGGAGGAGTTCAGGTACCTGGGGTCAACAGTGCAAAGTAATGGAGAGTGTGTTAGGGAAGTAAAGAAAAGAGTGCAGGCAGGGTGGAGTGGGTGGAGAAGAGTGACAGGAGTTATTTGTGATAGTAGGGTATCTGCAAGAATGAAAGGGAAAGTTTATAGGACTGTGGTGAGACCTGCGATGTTGTATGGATTAGAGACAGTGGCATTGAGTAGAAGACAGGAGGTGGAGCTGGAGGTAGCAGAGCTGAAGATGTTAAGGTTTTCGTTGGGAGTGACGAGGATGGACAGGATTAGAAATGAGTTTATTAGAGGGACAGCACATGTAGGATGTTTTGGTGACAAGGTGAGGGAGGCGAGATTGAGATGGTTTGGACATGTGCAGAGGAGGGACATGAATTATATTGGTAGAAGAATGCTGAGGATGGAGCCACCAGGTAGGAGGAAAAGAGGAAGACCAAGGAGAAGGTTCATGGATGTGGTGAGGGAAGACATGCAGGTAGTTGGTGTGAAAGAGGCAGATGTAGAGGACAGGGGGGGATGGAGACGGATGATCCGCTGTGGCGACCCCTAATGGGAGCAGCCGAAAGAAGAAGAAGAAGAAGAAGAATTAGAAATTGAGGGAAATGTATATAAACTGTATTATAGACAAACATAAATATAAGTTTTGTTTGGTCATAAGCTGACATGCATTCAAACTAATACAAATTCAAAAATGACATTTTTGATTGAATTGTTAGTATAATTTTGTGCACAACAGCTTACACAGAGCACAAGGAAGTTTTAAATGTAAATGTATATAATATTTGTGTGATTTACGTGAAAAATTATTTTGTGTGCAGGATTTTAGTGTGCTGTGTGCACGTGACTGATGACTGAACTGAAATTGCATTAAATCTGGTTGTTTTTTAAGAAGATTATCCTACTATTTTTTTTAAGTTCCCTGTTATAGGCTCACCTGCAATTTTGTAAATTTCCATATATTCCCATTAATTCCCATGGAAATTTCTCAGTCTTGAAAAATTCGTGGAATTTTGCAACCCTAGTCGGCAACTTCACTAAGATTGAATGACATACTAAATTCAAAGCGGGTTCAAGACTTAGGTCTGAGCTGGGTCTGTATTTGCATTTGTTCAGAGGCATGTGGCCTGAGAGTTTGGTCTGTTTTCTGAACTGTAAAACGTTGTTTTGGAAATGGGCCTCTTGAAAATGGTCTGGAGCTCACCTCAAGTGAACCAAGATATTTTAATTTTCTGGTGATGGGGAAAAAAATGTTATGGCTACTTTGGAGTGCGGAATGAACTATTAACGCCATTAAATCAATTCAGGTTTTTCTCCAGGACCACATTTGCAGAGCTGTGGGCTACACAGAAAAAATTTAAGACCACTGTTTTTAAGCTTACTTTGTACTCAGTTCTTATACAGTAAACTAAGAGAATATTTTGGGCAGCCTTTAAAAGGTTGCCATCAAAAGCACTGGGCCCAGATGACTTGAGTCTGGGTGACCCTACAGTAGATAATTACCAGCATACCTTCAGGATCTCAATATCACAGCTTCCTGTGCAACTGCTACGCCAAAGACAAGACATTGTTCTACCTATGACTCAGCACAGATACCTTACTAAAAGTATATGACCGAGTGACTGCTGGTATTTTGCCTGGCAATTGTAGACCATAAAGTCATTAAAAACATACAGCTTTCTGTACTATACTGTAGCTACACTGTTGATAGACTAACAATAGCTCAAGCTCAGTATCATGCCTCTCAGGCATTTAAACCTGACAACCCCCTACCACATTATTTAAGTATATGGTCCTACGGCGGGTAATTGCTGGCGTACCTCAAGAGTCCTTGCTTGGCGCTTCTCATTGCACACCATCTGGCCATCCAATCTTACAGCTCCCTGTACCACGGATAATGCTGAGAATAATTTAACGAACGCTCTACCTAACCTCTGGATGGGAACTCGGTCTCAGCACGTATCTCGGCAATCATTTTTCATGGCCATTTCAACCTCGGTTAAAACCCACACCTCCGGCCGATTTTATTTTAATCTCTCGAACATTCATTGCTACTTGAATTAGTAGGTTTAGTCGGTAAAAATTAGGACTATGAGCTCCAAAAATGATCTCCAAAAAAAAGCTCAAACATCTGAATGTTTGTTTGATGGTCCAGTTACAGATTCCGATACCGAAACATGTACAAGCGTTGTTTTAATCTGAAATTACAGTCATTTATGGCGAAGGAAAACACTAAAAGCTTGCATATGCCTGCATATCTGTTTATTTGCATTTACAGAGTGTCCGATGCATTTTTTTCTTTCCCAAGCGAGATCCTATTTACGTATCACATGATGCACCAAACTCTCCAATCCATCACCCTCCGGTTCCGCCTCTCAGCCAACTCCCCGCCCCGTTAGGCAGCCATTTTCCATCGCATCCGCTCCACATGATGTATCTGCTGTCTCTGCTCGCTTAATGAAAAAAGAGCTACCTGTCTTTTGGAATGCATGCTGCTGGGCGTAATTAGATCACAACTTCACTGCAGTTTAGCAGCTCGGTTTAAAGCCCACCCTTTTTTCCGGGCTTGAGGAACAAGTGAATGCTTATATTTGTCTGATAGTGCTATTTATTTGGGGGTTAAAAACGCTGTTCAAGGGTCAGGCCTAAGAAGTGGGGAGATGAAGAGGGAAAAAAAGCAGGTTATCCCATTTTTCCTGACAGAACGCATGTTAATACAAATCTAAATAAAGCAACAGTGGGGGGAGATCTAATGGGTTTCAGAGGGATGTTGTGTTTATTCTGAGCATGCAGCAAGGCGAGGCCCCAGAGAGGAACAGGTAAGGGATAGTCCAAGACAGAGACAGATGGATGGAGGAAATGAGACCGGAGCTGCAGATCCAAGACGGTTGGTGCAGGGGCTGGAGAATCTGCATGCATGCAGGCCGCTTTGAACATGCTGCATTATGGGGAACCACGTGAGGGATTACTGTGCGCCTGATTCATCAATTTGCACAGGGGGAAAACAAAAAAAAAAAAGACAGTCGAATACATTATGGTGTCAGACATCAAATATGCACTGCATAATATCATGGAAAAGCGTAAGACGGGCGATTATGCGATGGCGGTGGGTTTGGGGGAATAAAAGATTCACAATGAAGCCACCTGAATTTTCCTGTTTTTATATTTTTGAAATGTTAACACACCTATATATATATATATATATATATACGTACAAATGGCAAAACTTTGCTTTTTAACTTAGAATTTTGCTCTCAAATAAATTTTAGATTTTTTTTTTTTTTTTTAGCATGGAATTAGCAAACACAGGACATGTGGTTGACTAGCATGGTAACAGCAGGGATTGATAGCAGTATAACATGTTAGTTAGCATAATAGGTTGTTCTTCCTTGTAACCCAGTATATAATATATATTTAAAGCTCTTTAATTCTTATGTGGCTAATTTGCTATTAATGCTAATGGCGCCATCGCGTTCTTGTTCCGAATAATTTAAAATTGTCTTTGCACCAGCAATTGAACACACTGTGTGTCACAGTACGTAATAAAAACTACACAAACGCACGACAATCTCAGAAACACTTGACTGGTCTCTTGTTCCAAAGAACTTAATTATAGTTTTGCTAAGAGAACTGAACTCTTCAGATCTCTTCTATAAGATACCAGAATGAAATCAATAAACGTTTCCAGAGCAATACTGTGGAATCAAATTACAAAGATTTCAATATCCATCTGTGGATCATTAAAAAAACATGTGAAGGATCTGCTACAGAAAAAAAAAATATGAGGAAAAAAGAATTAGCATTCAGGAAAAGATCCAGATTCCATTTGTATCTGTTCAGATGCATCATTCATCATGTGCCGGCTTCAGGAAAAAAAAATAATTGTGCGCCGTGCTTAAGTCTGCACTTCTCCTGCTACAATCTTATTATGCCAAATAAATTCAGAAAACACTAAGGCAATATTATTAATCTCATGGAACCATGTTGCAGATATATATTTTTTATTTTTTGGGGGGGGAGGTATTTTGCGCTCTGCTACCGGGCGTCATGCAGTATTAATGAGGCCGTATATGTAATAGTCACCACATTAGTGCATTCAGTGCAGAAAATTACAAGAATACATTTGTATAAGTAGCTTCTGTTCTTTAAAGAAGACTCGCACCGGGGCCTCAGACAAAGTTTTCACTTTGTAGAAGAAGAAACTCAGGATGCAACTGGGGAAATATCCAGTGAATCTGCAGAATGCGTTACATCTGCGAGCATACAGTTATACGGCTACATGACTGTAAAAGATGTCTTTCATTTATATTAATGGCTTGCGTTCTTACAAACAATCGTTCACCCAACATCACGGTACGCACAAAACTGGTGCTTGATGCTGGGCTGATTAGGTGCTGAAACCTTGCTGTGACTGCGATTTCTCATTATGATCGCAAAAACCAATAGAAAATACTTGAAAAAGAGAAAATATTTCTGATTTGTTTGGTTACGGTTAATTTCACAGTTAATAATTTCACCAGTTTGTTTTTAATCAATCATTTGTATATTTTTAATATTCACCGCAATTATTTTGGAGAATATTTCTATAGATTTATTGCTTACCAATGATTATATTAGCTAGCTAAGCACAGCAAAATGGCTACGTATCTTAATTTTGCTAATGCTTTCTCGCTAATCACCAGCTATTTCTCTAGTATGCATTTAAGATGCGTAAGATGCGTTTTTTTGTTATTTTGCTTGCTACGATTTAGCCAATCTGATGTGTACCAGTAGGCAAGATTACTAGTAAGATGGCTGCATAACTACCTACTGGCTTTGAATCAGATTTAAGGCGAGCGTAGAGTCTCGTCACTAAGTACAGGTGTTAGAAAGAAAAGGCCATGTTGTGGTTGTTGCAAATTTCTGACAAGAACAGAAAAACAATAATAATAATAATAATAATAATAATAATAATAATAATAATACAAATTGTTCCTATTAAAAAAATAATAAAACGAGTTAACCGTCTGCCAGGTTGAACTTGGTCTGACCGCTTCTTTTCCCCCGTGGGCCGATATTGTCTCCCTCAATATTGTCTGTCTTTCATTTCACCGTGGCTGAATGCTGCTGTTTCTGCCCTTGTCTGCTGTTATTGCCAATACCTGAGGTGGGCTTAATCTGTACAGGAGATGGACACGTTGTGGATTGTTTCCGTTGCGTGTGGGAGGGATGAAGTCTCCGGCTGGGGAAAGCCTGGCATCTAATCAATGTTGTATCTCAGAGCAGACATGCTCAAAAGGTTGTATTCTCCTGTAAAATTGGTAAATGAATAAATATTTGATAATCCTGCTCAGCCAGGACCGGGTGATGTGGAGAAAGCAGTGGGAAGAGATGGCAGGCTGAGATCTGCTCGGTGAGGAGACACGGTGGGAGAAGGTGGAGGAGAAGGAAGGTCTTTTCCATGTTTAGGACATAATACAGAGACCAGAACCACAGCATGCTTCCTGTATCGCTGTAACGATGGACCAGAAGAAGGTGGAAAACCGATTCTTGTGGCTTTATGAGGTACGAAACACTTTAATACTGTAGCTTCGCCATCGAAAAATAAAAGTACATTTGGTTTGTTGTACTTTTGGTGATCCTTTTATTTTTCAACAATTAATCAAACAATAGAGTTTTTACATTTAAAATGGAATTAAGAAAAGTTTAAATCTCGCTGTTTGATGATTTATTTTTATACATATTTGGTTTGTTTTGTAAGTAAATTTTTCACTTATAAGACTTGCCATGATTTTTTTTTAATTGTTCACATGATTCTTCAGTGATTCATTTTCACTTTTGATTTTTTTCTCAATTAATTTACTAATTAGAAGTAGCTAAAAAATAAAAAAATAACTTGACCATGTCATGCTCTTATAGGAAATGAATACAATAAAGCAGTATGGTAATGAACTGTTACTGTTACTTCAGCAATATTTTTTGTTCAGATATCGTAAAAATTGCCCTACTTTTTTTTTTTGTCCTTTTTATCCAATTACAGCTACAGTACCGGTCAGTGGTTTGGACACACCTTCTCCTTCCGTGTTTTTTTAAATTATTATTTTCAACATTGTTCATAATACTGAAGACATCCAACCTATGAAATAACATGTATAGATTATGTAGTAAACAAAAAACATGTTAAACAACTCGGGAATATGCTTCATATCTAAGATTCTGTTTGAGATAGTACCGTATCTACATTTAGATTTGTTTACAGCTTGACAAACTCATGGGATTTTTTCATCAGATTCATGAGGTTCTCACCTGGAATGGTTTTCAGTTCACAGCTTTGTCAAGAATATATTTGTGACACTTTTTAATGTGCAGTTGTCTTGTGCAGAGGAAAGGGTGAGTTCAGTCAATAGACCTTTTAGTGCTACTACAACTACTGTACAAATCCATTTCATGGCAAGAAACACTCAGTTACAGTAAGTCAACAGAAAAGACAGTTCATCATTACTTTAAGAAATGAAGGTCAGTCAATCTGATAAAATCTCAAGAACTTTAAATGTATCCCCAAGTGCAGTCGCCAAAACATTCAAACACTATGATGAAACAGGCTCTTACTCACTGTACACACAAGACTGCGTGGCCACTTCCAACTCCACCACCATCATCAAGTTTTCTGACGACACTGTTGTGATGGGCCTGATTTCCAACAACGACAAGACGGCCTACCTGCAGAAGATTAAAAACCTGGAGAGATGGTGCCAGGAGAACAATCTTCTCCTGAACGTCAGCAAGACTAAGGAGTTCATAGTGGACTTCAGCATGAGGCAGGAGTGGTCATACCAACCGCTAAACATCAACAGGACCCCAGTGGAGAGAGTGGACAGTTTCTGGTACCTAGATGTTCACATCACACAGGACCTGTCTTAGTCCTGTCACATCAACACCCTGGTGAAAAAGCCCGGGAGCGTCTGCACCATCTGAGATGCCTAAAAGACTTTAAACTACCCTCTCAGATGCTAAAGACTTTCTACACCTTCACCATTGAGAGCGTCCTGACGGGTAACATCTCTTCCTGGTTCAGGAACAGCACCATGCAGGACAGGTGAGCCATCCGCACTGAGCTTCCTGACCTGCATGACATCTACAGCACGCGGTGCAGGTCCAGGTCCAGGGCCAGGAAGATTGTGAAGTACCTTAGCCATCCCAACAACGGACACTTTAATCTGTAGTTCAGTCAATATTTGTCATACATATCCATCCACCCCTTCTGTTTAATTCATGTATGTGTAAATACATGACCTCAAACACACCTCTAGGTTATGTACGAGCAATTTGTCTAAGAAGGATAGTGATGGAATGCTACATCAGATGACCTGGCCTTCACAATCACCCGATCTAAATCCAGTTGAGATGGTTTGGGGTGAGTCAGACTGGAGAGTAAAGGAAAACCAGCCAACACGCACTCAACTCCACTGGGAACTGATCAAGATTATTAAAAAAACATTCCAGGTGACTACCTCTTGAGGCTGACTGAGAGAATGCCGAGAATGTGCAAAGCTGTCGTCAAAGCAAAAGGTGGCTACTTTATACATTATAGCAGAGAGAACTTTAAATTTTTTTTCTTTTTTTAATCTGAGACTGGAGACTCCTTCCATGAATAAATGCCTCCTTACAAAATAAATCGGCATATCAACATTTAACGTTTGTTTGTTTTAATACAGAGCCATACAATTCCCTGTGAATGAGCTGCTACTATAGAAACGATAAGACCTGTTCAAAGCAGCATGGCAGGTGGGGAGGAACAGCCGAGCAGAACAGCATCTGTAAATGGACGTGCACTGCAATCATCACGCCTCGTTCAAGCTGGTGAAGAAACAGCCGTGGCCTGTTCTTATCACACGCTTTCTATACTCGTCCACTGACCTGTCTTTTTTTACCAAATTTCCAAATGATATGTGAGGTGACTTTCAAAGTGTACATCTCTACCCGCTCGGCCCAGGAAAAGGAACAGATCGAAGACAAAAAGTGGAGCTTCAGCTGGATTGAATCGTCTCAATAGCATCGGCCAACGCTCGAGGCATAAAACTGGCAGTCAATCAGAAGACAGAGTGCGGGTCAACGCTCGTGGAGATCGAGATCGGTGCAGCTGTTGGCCTCTGGGTGTGACTTTGGCTCTGGAATATTCCCGGCTCTCTACAGAAGTAATTGAAACTAGAAATCCAGCAGAGCAACACCCATTATGCAAAGAGAGGCAGGGAGAAAGAGAGAGCAGTGCTTTTGCTTGCACATTATGGAGAGGTGTCTATTCAGGAGAGGAAAAAATAAAACCTCTGACAGTGACAGAGTGGCAACATGAGATTGTGTGGCAGCTCTGACAGTTCGGCTGACTGCTGTGCGCTCTCGTGCTATGTAAATTCTTCTCAGAAAAACGCCAGTGTATCCTCCAACGAGTGCGTATGAGCCTATGAACCTCAGGATTGTTTTAGACGTTCCTCTTCAGGTTTTTTGTTAATCTGATGATCATTAGTCGACGTTGCATGTTTTTGACATGTAGTGATTGTTTTTATCATCTCACACAATACTTTCACAATTTATTTTACTCTACCATGCAGATTCTTTACGATTTTCAAACAATTTATTAAATTTTTTAATGCGATTCTTACACGATACATTAATTAAGAGTTAAGGGCCCTGCTCAGGGGCCGCTTGGTGTGGCTGGGATTTAAACTCATAACCTTTTTATGCAAAGTCCAATGCTTTTTTTTTTCCCAGAAAATCCAGAATTCAGAAGAGCTGTGGGATAACGTCCTGATATTATATCTAAACTACTTTTGATGCAGATGTTTTTTCTGTAGCTGAAAGAGAATGCTTAATGCCTAATCAGGCTTAATTCAAAGCTTCAGCATTGGCAGGAGCTCTAAGAGATGACACGGCCACCCTTTGATCACCGGACAAGCGTCCACCATCTCTCCTGTCACCAACCCCTGGACACGGCGGCTTGGCAGACATCTGCCTGTTAGAGCACAGCCCCAGGTCATGAGTGTACCAGTGTAAAACCGCTAACAAACCACATGGCATCCAACCCAGAGGATCCTAGCGTCCTCCCATAATCCCTCTCTGTCTGGGGGAGAAAAAAAAAAGATATTCTGTCCTGTTTTACCCGTTTTGTTTCCTGAGCCCTGCGTTCAGGTTCAGAGATGTCCCCGCTTTCATCACTCGGAAACTCGCAAACCAGACATTGCATTTCACGCTTGTTAGCTTGACCTTTCGGATTCGCTTGCGGCTAAAGAGCTAGCAGTCATGGAAATCGAGAAATACCAATAGAACCTTTAATACTCGTGTCATAGCCTCGAGTTACGTTTCTCTGACCTTCCATTTCTCGGGGTGTGTGCCGTTCAGAAATATATCAAATTGGGATCCATTTCGCAAAAGCAAGCTCCTATTTATTGGTATTTACGGCTTAGAAATCTGAAACACCGAAACTGCGGTGATGATACAGATCAAATGGAAGCGTGGAATGTTTTAAAGGCGAGAAAGGAGGACGGGTGACCGCGGGGTCAGACTGAAGGGGTGTAATGGACACCGATGGGACAAATCAGACCAAAATATGGTGTGCGGTTTATTGTCCAAGCAAACATAAGCAAATGTATACGCTCGGACTGATTCATGTGGCGAATAAAACATTTATGAAAGCCCCTACATCAGTGTCACGGGCATGAGCATAAAGTGTTGAACTCCTGCGAATCGTTATAATGACAGCCATTCCTTCATGAGAGGGAGTTAACCTCTAGTGACACCGAACCGTTCAGGATTTTTCTTCTTTTTTATTGCATTATTAATGGAGGAAATGGCCTCATGTCAGGATCGGCCATTTGTACTCGAAATGAACAGAGCGAGGAATTTGGAACGCACATGCGGTACTCTGATAAGGTTAATACCGGGGCTTGATTGCGGAATATCAGAAAAAAAAGTGAGCTTTCTTGAAACAAGATCTTTACCGATACATACAGACAGTAATGATAACACTTTTAATCCGCCCACGTCAAAACCTTGATTAAGATGATTGTACAGAATCTCTAAAAGCAGCTTTTTTTTATTCTTATTTCTACATAGTTCTTTTCTATTTTCTTTTATTTGTAACAATTGTTTGTATTACATTTATGAGTCTCCAGTGGCAATGCTTTGTTTTTGGTAACGTAACAATTTTTCTATTTTTTATTTTTATTTTAATTATCTAAAATAAATAAGTGAAAGAATGGTTTCTAACAGTTGTAATATGTATTATCTTTGATCCTTGCAAAAACAAACAGTGTGTCAGTAGTAAAAGGTTAAATAATCAGTCTGCTGAAAGTTTGTAACCTCCTGGCAGAGGCAATTCAGGTTTTAGGTGGAAATATACAAAAATGTCGCAATATTCATTGTCATTGTTTGTCCAAAATGCCAATCATTTTTGTGCAGTAAATGATGAGAATGATGTGTTCTTTCTTACGAGCGTAGATTTTGTTAGAATAAATATTTCGTAAATAAATAATTTCTTTAATTGGGGGGAATCATTTTATTATAACACCCTGACATTCCATTTGTACAGGACGTTTGTGGATGTGATAGCATTACATCTTCCCTTTACTTGAACTGAGACCCAAACTAAGAGACCCAAACCTGTTCCAGCATGACGGTGCACAAAACCAGCTCTATAAAGATATGCTCCACATGGGTTGGAGTGGAAGATCTCCTGCTATAGAGCGCTAACCTCAACCCTATTGAACAAGAATGAATTGGAGCAACGACCTCACCCCAGGCTTCCTCACCTCACCTACATCAGTACCCAAATTTATTTATTTCTGAATAAACACACATATCTCCGCAAGCATGCTCCAAAATGTGGTGGAACATCTTCCCAGAAGAGTGGAGTTTATTCTAATCGCAAATGGAGACTTAATGCGGAATGGGAAAATAGCACATACCTTCTTATCTGTATCAAGTATCCACAAACTTTTCCTACATAGTGTATATTAGTATATAAAGAAGTTTCGGTGTTATTGCTTTTTAAAAACCGAGCTTTTGAAGCTATGCCTCCGGGTTACTCTCTTCGAGTTGCTTCCAAAAAGCCGGCTGTATCATCAATCAGGATGGCTTGATAAGGTAATATCAGTGCTGGTTAAGATGAACTAAATTGAGTTTGCCGGTCATTTCTGAGGCTGTTGTCCACTTTGTCTTACCAGCTATCTTGTTTAGGACTCATTGTACAGTATTGTTGTCAGCAAGCTTCAGCCCGCCACCATCGCGCCTCTTTCCTCAGGCGTTTTCGCCTGGTTTGGCATATGGCGTCATGATTTTTGACATTGTTTTCTTCAAATATTTGCAGTTTCTGCACCTGACACCCACCTGGAATTTGGACAGCGGCTCTAAGAAGCTCGTGTTGCATTAGAAATTGGTCGGGGAAAGTGCTGATGCCAGAAACGCAAGGCAGTGATTATTACAGACATTAATATTGATTCAATATGCAGCATTTATATATTTATATAATCTTTTCATACCTATATATGGGTCAAAGAGAAGAGGTGTTGCTTGGCAGCTAAAGAGCAACATAAATAAACTCATTTAAGGAAATAAAAAACATGCAAATATAACAAGTGCCCAAGTAATAAACAAAAAAATAAACAAAAAATATATATATTAATGAATCTCTGTAACATTTTTGTTATATTGCTAAAGCCTGCAGGTAGAAATAACACATGCAATGAGCTACTAAGAATGATGTTTGTTTGTTTGCTTATTTATTTATTTAACCTGTTTAATTATGTGTTTATTTACTTATTTATTTATTTATTTATATGTTTAATTAAAATGTCAAATGTTGAAAATTATTTATACACTATGTTTTTTAATGTAGGAATTGGTTGAATTTTTTTGTTGGTTCAGGTAAAAAAAACTGTTTATTTAATTACATTTATTTATTTATTTTTTTAACATAACATTTTAATATTGTGAAAATAATAAATCAGGCACGTGTATTCACTATGTTTTAAAATCTCTTCCGTTTGATATTTAGTTTTTATTTTTATTTCTCTACAATCAGGTCCCAAATTAACGCAAACCAATTTAGTGTAAACGGATTTGTTCGATTTTACAGCCTATATAACTATAAACATACTTTGCAGCGGACAAAGCATTAGACGATGCTTTTCCATTATAAGCCATAAATAATGTGTGTGTAGTAAATAGGTTCATCCATGAATGACAGTAAAATACAGATAATACTCCAGTGTCTTTTTTTCCTTTACAGACATTTTAATGCCCTTATGTTTTATCACTGAGGCAAATTTTGACAGTTAAAATGCACCAAATGTCGGCTGCTCTTTATAAACACGAAGCTGGTTGGCACAAAAATAGGAGAAAAAGTTCTGTATAATATAATTACAAACAAGTGGGACGGTATTAAAAGTCCAAACCTAATATTACAGTTGCTGAACTACTGTTACACACACACACACACACACACACACACACACACACACACACACACA
>JAAIIK010000104.1:1432734-1444336 GCA_014706435.1 Silurus glanis | reverse complement strand
CAAGTCTCCTCTACCAGGAGTTTTATAGAATAGTATGGGGTGTTTAAGGTAATTTGTTAATAATTTAAAAAGTACACTACAAAGGATGTCTGGTGATGTTCGAAGGATGTCAGGTGATGCTCGAAGGATGTCAGGTGATGCTCGAAGGATGTCAGGTGATGCTCTAACACCAAGACAACTGAACTCTTTCGACAGCTGGCGAAAGTAAAGCGTAAGGTGGGAGATGTGTACATGCTTTTAGTGTCACGAAAATATTGTATAAAAATTAAATGACGCTTGAAAATGTTGACATTTTTTCAATTTTGTTGTATCGCTATCCTCATCGTAAGATCGTCCAACCAGTTGGAGCAGAGGATGCACGCAAGTAGACACGTGCGCTGCTTCCGCTATTTGCATCTTTGAAAGTTCGAAGTCATGGACATGCTGTGAAATGCAACATGTAGCACAGTTACTACACTACGGAGCCTGCAATTTATATTCCATAATAGCCAACAAAATGCTGTAATGTAAGTGCAATAAAACACTTCAGAACTTGAAGTTATGGGAAAAAACAGCAACGTTGGGGCGTTAAACCGAACTCGGCGTTGTTCCGCTCTTATAACGCAGTACGGAACGCAGGATTCGTAGGACGTGTTACTCTGCAGAACATTACAGACGATCGTGCTGCTACACGCTACACTTTAAAACGGCAAATCCATCCCGGATCACTTTATAACTCCTAAATTTTCATGGGCCGTGTCATAACCTTTGAATCCGCTTCATTTTAAAAGGTTATCAGAGGAGAAGAGGAATAAAAAGAATGAAAAAAGAGCGACTTTTATACGGCTAATGAGATGGAGCTAATGGCCTAATGGTGGCTGCTGAGGCCCGTGCGCTTGTTTTTAAAATGAAAAATAAATGAGAATCCCTACATATACGGAAGCGAGTCGACGTAATGAGTCTCTGAAATGCTTTTCCAGGCATATCTTCTCTATAATTTGAGCCTCATGCAGCAGCATTAAAATCATTCATCATTTTTTTATTTATTTTTTTTTTTGCTCCTGCAACTTAAAGAGCAACACAAAGCAAATGATACTGGAGCTTTGCCCAAATAGATTGATATTTTCCTGAATTTGGATGGCGGGGGTTTGCATTAACGGCTTCCATATTCATAAAACAAATGATTTGTTTACACATCGGGATTTTACTTTTTTTTCTTGGAGTGCAGCATGCATCATCAGAGATGTGCATTAGAGCCAACTCTTGCTGGGTATAAAAAAAAAAAATATCATTATTATTATTATTATTGTTGTTATTATTGTTAAAAAGGAGGCATAAATCTGTCACAAATCTGCTGCTTAGTGACGTAATGCCGGATCGTTTAACCGAAAAGCCGAAAGTACGACGCGATTCGAAAGTTTCATGTCTAAAGGCATAAGAAATGCGTCGGGATGCGCGATAGAAGAGCGAAGAATTCCGAAAGCACTTGATATTCCGTCACTGTGACTGTCAATCTTCTTTACAGAGGGATCGATAAATGACTGGGAGGAAGAAGGAAAACTTTACCCCAGGCTAGTGAATAATCAATAGCTCGCTGGGTCTGCCTAATTAAACTGCCACATTAATATATCTTCCAGCGAAATGGACCAAAATAAAACAGGGAAAGCCTTCTGGATGAACATATGCTCCACAAACTATACCGTTCCTCCGGAAATATGGACCTGGGATCGGGATCAGGTGGGGATGCTTATGAACATCTGCAGCCGGCTGACGTCCACCCAATTTATTCACAGCACATCGAATTTTCCTTCACTTTATTAATCCCACTGTGTGTGTGTGTGTGTGTGTGTGTGTGTGTGTGTGTGTGTGTTGTTTTTAGAACTAAATAATACACATTGGAATAAATTACTCTAAGGCCTGCTGTTATGGGAAAATAACAAACAACGGGTTTGTATGATGAAGGCTGAATTCTTTCATTCCACTTTCACCAGTGGTTCAAATACACAGCATGACTGTGTACCTTTTATCCGCTTACAGTCATTTCATGGGAGATCTTCCAATAAAGATATTTCTACAAAACCTTCCAAGACACACACTTAAAAAAAAGTCCCTTTTAAACATGAGAAAGCATAAAAAAAAATGTCACTGACACTGGAGACTCCTTCCTTAAACGTATTAATCCCATCGTGAAAATGTTTTCGTTGTTTTATTGACAAGCCGATGACGAGCTTGAAGAGTTGCCTCGAGAGGGTCATGCTAAAAAAAAATTTTGTTTTTTGCCGCGTTTAGAGAAAAAGTGGGCACTTTGCCTGGCATTTTTGCTGATTCGTGTTTTGTAAAGTTGTCCCCCGCTTTAATTAGCCTGGCTTGTGAGCTGCAGGTGTGGCTCAGTTCGATGCTATTGTCAGGTGTATTGACAGCTGTGATTTAATGATGTTTCCTTTAAAAATACTGCGAAAGAAAACAGTGTTTGTGTTAGCGCAGTGCCAGACGACGGCGTCTAATATTGCGTGGGTTGCGTTAAAACGAGCCTCTGAATTCTTCCGAAGCTCTACTTTCTGTAAAAAAAAAATAAATAAATAGCATTCTGAATCCCATTTCCGTTTGTTTTCATGCATGTCCGACCTTCCCAGTGCCTTCAGATTGGGAATGTGGGTTTTTTTTGCCTGGGATTAACATAGAAGGAGAAAGCATTAATATATGATTTATTGATGAGGCCACAATACGCGGCTCAAGTGGACTGGAGCGTGGTGAAATCCTTCCAAACTCCCTTACGTCGGCAATATGCACTCGCCACCATGTCTTCATTTGCACACTTCATACATACTAATACGGCTCCTATTTTCTCCTGCAGCCTAGTTTATGTCAGCGGACGGAAAGAAAAAAAAGAAAAAAGAAAGCGTGAGGCCGGCTGAATCGGTAACAAGCGCAGGGAAATGGAGATCTCCGGGGAGAGATTCCGAACAGGGGGAGTACACTTCAGCAAACCCCCTTAATGCAAAGGGCTTCTGACGAGACAAACCCATCAAACTGTTGTGCCGGAGACGTGGATTTTAGAGCCCGAAAAGCCTGCAGCATGAGCCTGTATTACACTGAAGCATAACAACAACTGACAAACACGGCATTACGTTGTGCTCTAGGGTTTACTACGGAGGTCTGGGAGATCATTCCAGACAAGGAGATTTTGGAGAAATTTAAAAGCCAATATTATACATTTTAAAAGCCGAGATTATAGCAACACATCATCAGTCCTGACGCACAAAACATAGCCATTAGACCACCAATGGTGTTTATACTGTACGTGCAGGATTTTCATTCATTCATTCACCTAACTATATAAACAAACTAATTCGGACATCTGAGTTTTCCAGGAATTTGTAGTTCTTCCTCAAAACTGTTGGTGTCTATAGAATGTCTTTGAAAGCGTTAGCATTAAATATTCCCTTAACATTTCTTCAGTATTGACATAATAACATCCATATAGTGTAAGAGACATACACTATATATGGACCAAAGTACATTCAAAAGTATACAATGTCGTTAGACACTAGCATGACATTTTCCCTTCATTTGACCCAGGAGACCTGTTTCAGCTTCAATCTCAATGCTCCTGTGCACAAATCCAGCTCCATGAAGATCTGCTTTACGTGGATTGGAGTCCAAGATCTTGATTGTCCCGCTATAGAGAATGAACCCATTTGGGATGAACTGGAACTCTGATTGCACCCCAGGCCTCCTCGCCTCGCCTTCATCAGCACCGAGCTTTACTAACAGCCCTGAAAAGTGTTTCTCACACAAATCTCCACAAACACATTCCAAAATCTAGTGGAACATCTCCCCTGAAGAGTGGGGGTTATTATAACAGGAAATAGGGAATAAATGTGGAATAGGATGTTAAAAAAGAAGCCAATCTTACACTCAGGTGTCCTGTCATCCTCTAATGCGTGATTCTTTTAGACAAATTGCTCACTCGTAGCTCCGCCCCTGAATCAATTTTAAACAGATGCACCGAAGTCAAAGATTCATTGACTTATTTATTCCTCCTCAGTAAATGCTTTATTCTGGTCTAGGCCGTGTCAAATCGGGAGTCTATCACATATGCACTTACACCTAGAAGTAAATTAAAATCAATAACCAATCACTAAGCATGGGTTTGGGATGGTTGGAGGAAACTGGAGAACCCAGAGAAAACCCATACAGACAGGAATTTCGAAACACAAACAGAAACCGGAGCTCAGGATAGACACAGGGATCATCTACAGGCACAATATTTAACAGAACATTAATCGAATAGCAGTGGATGATAGACATGAATGAAAAAAATTATATCTGAAGAAAATCAGGAGATTTAGGAAGCGAAATCTTGTCAGAATCTCATGGCATTGAATTGAAACTGTCTGTACAGCTTTCTTTGATTTGTGGTGTCATGTACATTGGTTATACATACAATTTACATCGTATGTATAAAGAACACAACAAATAAATATTTACAGCAAAAAGAACTGAAAAAGAAGCGATATCAATATTAAATATCGAAAAAATATCGAGTCTGAAATTAGATATTGAAGAATTAGTGTAAGGATTTGTTTCGTATTTTACTGTAACGTCTCCGCTGACTCAATCCTCACGTTGTGCTGATTCGTGTTGTACGCGGATACATCCGCCTTCGTAACGTTGACTGAGATTAGCAGGACAAACTTCGTGATTGAATTGGATTTTGCCGAGACGGTCATCCTTTCGCTTGTCTACGCATGACGGAATATCATTAAAATCATTAAAATGCATGCTCATCCGTGCCTCCATTTTCTGGAGGCTTAAGGAATTACGTGGTTCGCTATAATGCCGTACCTCTTCCTTTTCTTTTCTTTTTTTTTCCTGCCGCTGCTTTTAGAGACAATGCTACTTAAAACTCTCTGCCTTCAGAATCCAATTTGATCTAATCAGTCGAATGCGCCCTAAATTACATTCGACATCGCCGAGAAACACCGTCTTTGTGAAATTGCTTATGATAGTACAAAAATGCCGGAGCTCAGAGTCATCGATCACAAGACGCCGATCCTAAATGAAGGGAGAAAAAAAGTAATATGGTAGAAAATAATATAATATGATAATATAAGCAAAGGGCAAGATGCTGCTTGTGAAGAAAAAAAATCTGTAATGCAGTTAAAGGCAGTGAATATAAACGAAAACTTTCAGTCTGTAAGCTTAAACTTATTTGTTGTTATGTCCATCTAAGGAATAAAACACTCCATGTTGTGCAGTAAGAGGAAAATAATCACTGAGGGAAGCTCATAATGGATTATTTTCCCATAACAGCCTGTTACATAAGTAAAAAAAAAAAGTATAGAGTGTATTTTTATTATATTTATAGTGTTTATTTATAGTTTCTGAATATCTGATGTGGATAGGATCTTCACAGCCCTATGCTATTATCATGATTTTAACTTTTATAACACCTTTTTTTTTTTTTTTTTGCACACGTTTCTACTGCTGGGCTAAAATTAGCAAAATTGTTTCAACCAAAATGGTTTGTTTTTTTATCAAAAAGTTTATGCAATATTAAACGTATACAATGATACACTTCCACCTCTAATAAAACGTTTAAAGAAAAAAAAAATTATTAAAAAAAAATCATTTCTACGGGGCCATTGGTATAAATTAAATGATGAAATTGAAATTATATGATATAAAAATATTAAATTAAATATTTAAATACATAAATAAATAAATAATACATTTCTTCGAATTCAATCCAATGTAAATATAGGATTACGCATTTTTTAGGCATTGCTAAGCATGTTCACAAAGAAAACAGACAGGATTACCAGTGTGGATGACATCAATGGGTCTCTTAGTGATGTCATCACACTAGAAACTCTCCGATGCCAAAACTGCTGGTCTCTGGTTTTCCTCCTTTGTTGTGACCCAGTGGCCATTGAAATTAATGATCGCGCTAATCCACAGCAGTTAGCTTTTAATATCGGTGATTACACAGTACAGTAAAAAGGCTCGGAGCTCGCGGCCGTGCCAAGAGACGAGGAGCATGCGATCTTTTTTCAAAAACAAACAAAGAAACTTGTACTTTTAATACTGGCATCAAGGAGATATTTCACCTTTTCATGGTTAACATGATCTTTTAAAGCCCTGATGTCAGAGCAGGATTGTGTATGTGTGTACTAGTATGTGGAGTGTATGTGAGTGGGTGGTCATTTGATGCATTTAATTCTGGGATGAGTGGATTTTTTCATTTCATGCCTGATAGGATCGGGGAACTCTCGATGCCAGAGCCTGATCTTTTCCAGGCAAACACCAATCAATTTCCATTAATAGACGGCGGTGTAGGTACAATTACACGACTGAGGAGAGCGATATCCTCTGCCCAGAGGGTAATTTGGTCCAGAGGTCTGATCCTGCCTAGTCTGTTTGCCCAAGAAGTTACCAATTTAGTGGCCTTTCTTTGCCAATAAACAGGACGAAGGTAGTGAAATGAATATTCATATAAGTTAAGACATGGGAGAATTGATTTGTAAATTTACTTTTGTACATTCCACATTTAGTTCTCATTTACTGTTACAATAACCTCCACTCTTCTGGGAAGATGTTCCACTAGATTTTGGGGTGTGCTTGTACAGATTTGTACTCATTCAGCCATAAAGGTGTTACAAAGCCAGGATGTAGGTGACGTGAGGAGGCCTGGGGTGCAGTCAACGTTCACATTCATCCCACAGGTGTTCAATACAGTTGGAGCTCTATAGCAGGAGATCTTCAGCTCCAACCCACATAAAGCAGATCTACATGGAGCTGGATTTGTGCACACGAGCATTGTCATGCTGGAAAAGGTTTGGGATTGGAACAAGTTTAAATGAAGGGACAATTTAATTCTAGTGTCCAAAGCCATTGTATACTTTTGCCTGTACTTTTGTCCATGTAGTGAAGGTGTGTATAAAACATTTAATGCTAAAACTGAAGAAATGATTTCGCTTGGTTCCTTTGGTAATATTCTAATCATCTTTTATGAGTACTATTATGTCGCATCATATTAAATAGGCATTTCCATTAAATATTCGTAACAACGTTTAAGGTATCTGCCCCATATGTATTATATAAATGCTATAATATAAACATTATGAATGCATTATAACAAGGCTTTATTCACATTGTTAGGAGAATCATGAAAAGATTCAGCGTTGTACTGGGTTTCTATGGTGTTGGCGATAAATATAATGCAACTTTAATGCATAGGCACAACTTATAATGCATTACAACAACAATTCATAATGCATAGCTATAGAGAGTAATGCACTTTCAGGAATAGATACACGACCGAGATGGTCAGATGAACTATGGAAATAAACAAGGTCTCTGTTTAACGCCTACACATTTGACCAAAGTGCAGCTATTTTAAACTTAGTGAGCGATTGCAGTGCTTGTTTCTGAGTGCGCGCGCACACACACACACACTCACACACACACACACACACACACACACACACACTCTATTTTCTGCATGAAAAATTATGCAAAATGCACAAGAATACAAAAAAGGCAGCGGAGCGCCTAGCGTAGTGGAATGCAAGACAGTGAGAAATCATAGCAGGCAGTCTGTTAAGGTGGTTCTCCATTACCGCACTGAAGACGGGGGAGTTCTACAATCCTCGCCCCACAATAGGCCGAGTAGCCGCCCGGCTAAATGGCAAGCGAGATAAAGTAAAGAAGAGAAAATATCTAGTAATTGATTAGAGGCGCGGCAAGCGAGCCTTCATTTGGGAAAGTGCTGCAGTGTCGACAATCCTCATCCTGCTGCCTCTCCTTATTTGGCGCAGAATGGGGAGTTCATGAGCAATTGATACACTCCGTTAGCTCTTATCACGGCAAGCGTGATCGGATGTAGCCTTAGGGGTATTTTATACAGTTTAATGCCAGGACATAAAAAAGGTAATGTTCTCTGTGGATTAAATGGCCGAGGCTGCGAACGTTACTGATATATGGTGCGGAGTGGGGGGAAAAAAGAGAAAAAGGAGGGAGGGAACACACTGCGCGCTGGTTTTTCTAATCTAACTCTGCCACTCCTGCCCACTGAGTCGGGCCGAGCGCAATAAAGCGAGGACTCGGGAAATGCCCGTGTGTTTATGGAGTGCCATCTGGTGCATCAGAACAGTGGAACAAATGAAAGGTTTCGGTTTAGCACAAATGGCCAGGGTGTGCACCTTCAACCGCACTCAAATCCACAGCAGAGCCCTTACTTTGTGCTGAAATGCTAAAGGGGTCGTTAATAGCCATAAAGTGGCTTCCTTATTTATTTATTTGCTTATAATGAATGTTTAATCATGCTTATTTTTAAACAAAAATGAATATGAGATAATCTGCTTTCACTTGAAAATAAGAGATATTGTTAAAGGTGGAGTTATTTTAATGGGTGGTCTTACTGGAATGGGTGGGGTTATTGCAATGGGCAGGGGTTAATGTAATTGGTGAGGTTATTGTTAAAGGTGGGATTATTTAATTGGTGGCCTTATTTTTAAAGTTGAGGATATTGTAATGGGTTATGATGGGGTTATTAAAGGTAGTGTTACTGTAATGGGTGGGGCGGGTTATTGTTAAAGGTGGGGTTAGTTGTAAAGTTTGGGTTATTGTAACAGGTGGGATAAGTGTTAAAGGTGGGGTTAATGTAATAGGTAGGATTATTGTTATTAAACTTTGTGATACTAGGGGCGGGGATATTGTGAAAAGTAGATTGATTGTGATTTTGTAGGGGGCGGGGTTATTATGGAAAGTAGAGTGATTGTGATATTGTAAGGGGTGGGGTTATTGTGAAAAGTAGAGTGATTGTGATATTGTAAGGGGCGGGGTTATTGTGAAAAGTAGAGTGATTGTGATATTGTAAGGGGCGGGGTTATTGTGAAAAGTAGAGTGATTGTGATATTGTAAGGGGCGGGGTTATTATGACAGGTGGGATTAAGGTGATTTTGTGATGTTCTTTCCGGAAGCCTGCTCTGTAACTCTGTAATAGAAACAGAAATGTCTCTTTCAGGCTCGAGTAGCGTCTGTAAGTCACGTTTCTCCAGCGTTGGCATTTCTATAATCTATAAACAATTCATCCAAACGCTGCCACCCAGAAACACACCGAGTCATCACATTTCACGCACAATATCTTTACAAACTCAGCATCTGAGCAGCAATATGATCGTGTTTGAATTGGGCAATTTATCATCTGGCAATAGACTACATTTAAAAACCTATAAAGCTGTTTTGCATATACTTTAAAAGGGCACCATTATGTTCAGTGTGCAGCTTCCTTCTTAAACATATTCAATTTCATTGAACGGAAACGTATTCGGTGTGGTTTATTTTGCCGTCCCAAACAATCCCACTTACACGAAGAACTTTGAGTTAATAACAGGGACATTGATGGAAAGTCGTTGTGCATGCGCACCATATGGTGAGCAATTGAATCATCATCACTAGCTTTTAAATTAATGGCTTTGATTATTAGGCTGTATGATATATTGCGCAGAATTCTGCAGTCACGTCTACTTCAGATCGAGTAGTGCATTTTTAGATGGCGTACACACTTCGGGAGACTGTAGGGGGAAAAAACTACCTTGGAAAATAAATTCCTTCTCAGCAGTAATAAATTTAATAAAAAAATGCTAATTATTGGAGTAAAAAAATGAGAAGCGCTCAGATGAGCTACCGTGACTTTTGAGAAATGTCTATGAAGATATCAATTAATGTGCTGACCTTTTTACTGCCTAAATACTACCATATGGCACGATTTTACATGAGTTCTCTTATTAAATCTTAATTTATTGCAGAATGGATTTATAGCTTGCTTTATAAGGCCATATATAATGTAGAATATTTGATTAATTTTATTGCTACATTAACTTAAAGCTTTAGATTGAACCCTTTTACATTTTTTTGTAAAGCTACAGTTAGTTTGGGAAACACACTAGAACGCATTTATGGAAAATTAATTGATGTTTTTAAAAAAAAGCTGATTTACTGTTCTCAATTGAAAGTTAATCATAATTAACGTGACATTCCCATGTGTTTGATTCCTCCTACAACACAGGAAAGCAGAAATGACTATACAGGTTCATGTATTAAACAATAAAACTTTTTATTCAGTATTTAAGCGAAAACTCACCTGCTCTAAAGAAGCTTCAAAACTTTAATCTTGTATCACCGTCTCCCAACATGAAACTTAGTTGTTACTATAGCAACAATAAAACTACGATCTGCAGCTGCATGACTGTATATATTAAACGCTGCACCGTCTGCAATGTTACTTGCTGACTTTTTTGTGACTTGATATTCTGCAGGAGCGCCATATGGCACGTGTTTGACGCTTTGCTGCAGTGTTTAAGACGAATGTGTGTGAATATAAGGCATTCTTACGGTACTGCAGAGATAACACGGTACACAGGCTCCAGCTCCCTAACATAATGCATCTTTTCAATATCACACCGTCTTATTCTGTTTAATATTTGATGCTTTTAACCGTTAACGTGGTCTGCGAGGAACAATAGGGTTTTCATAACTTTTCAGGGTTTGCAAGCCAAACACACAGTATGCCAAGCGTAGAGGTTTAAAATTGTGCCCATATGTCTGCTGTTAGCAAAACAATTGTCCGTCATGGCACGACTGAAAACACCTTGTAAATGCAACACCTCTCCCCCACTCTCACACATATACACACAAAGGAATATATATATATATTGCTACCTACTGCATGGTCTAATCTACTAAGAACACCGAAAAAGAAAATAAATCTCTCTTCACTAATTCAGAAATGACCTGGATATGATATTTGTTGCACATATAAAGTTATATAAAGTTTTGACACCATTGATAGAAAGCGTTATGTTTGAAAAACTCTTCACTGAACTCTTTAGTTGAGCGGTTTATATGACGCTGATTGCCCAAGCTGATGCTCACTATAATGTCCACCCAGTTACACCCTTATTGCTTATTACTGTTCAACCAGCTGCCCACGTTTTTGTCCACTCTGCTGGCCACATTATTGCCCACCCTTCTGGCCACCTTGCTACCCACCTTATTGCTCACCCTGATGTCCACCTTGCTGTTCACCCACCTGCCCCATTTGTCCATCCAGCTGCTCACTTTGTTGTCCACTTTCCTGCCCCCTTACTGCCCACTCTGCTCCTCACCTTTTTGCTTACTCTCTTGTCCACCTTTTTGCCCACCCTGTTGCTCACAGTGCTGTAACTAAAATTTACATAATGCTCAGTCATTAACCAGAGAAGAGCATCAAAGAATTTGCCGCATGGTTGGCTGCTGCTCAAGCTTAAACACACACAGGATCAGAAGTGCAGATCAATTCAATTGAAGTGAGATTGTGGGATATTTTTCACTTTTCAAGTAGATAATTATTATCTAAGTACAATTCAAATAAAGTATTAAAAATAAAGAAAAAAATTATAATGTACGCATTCACATATCAAATTCATTGAGACTTTCAGACAGAACAGCCACACCTCTTTCACTATGACAGACACGAAAAACACACCTCCTTCTCTATGACTGACAGACACAAAGGCCATGCCTCCTTCACTATAACGTATAAACACAAAGGCCACGCCTCCTTCACTATAATTTA
>JAAIIK010000104.1:1416630-1432724 GCA_014706435.1 Silurus glanis | reverse complement strand
CACGCCTCCTTTACTACAACGTATAAACACAAAGGCCACGCCTCCTTCACTATAACGTATAGACACAAAGGCCACGCCTCCTTCATTATAACGTATAGACACAAAGGCCACGCCTCTTTCACTATAACGTATAGACACAAAGGCCTTCTTTCATATTCTTTTTAATTATTTGGTTTTATTTTCAATGTTTTTAAGTTATTTATTCTTTTGCCGCTTAAAGCTGATAAATGATTTTTTTTATTATTTCTGAAAAGTTCGGTTTCCGATAAAAACTCTTTGGGCTGCGTAAAAAAAATTTATTAATCTGTGAACATGCCGTAAATTGTCGTCCTTTCATTCCCTGTGACTTTGTTTCACTTCTGACCAAACCCCCACCAAAAAAAACCCCAAAAATACAAACAAAAAGAGCAGAAAAAAGAAAAGTGTGAGAGCAGCAATTTCACTCAGAGTGCACACAGAAGCCATCGCGCCTCCAAAACACACATTGATTTAATCAGAGTGATTCTGAAGGAGTGTGAAGGTGATGTTGAAGATTCCAGGTACGCGTGAATGCGCTTCTCTGCACCTGATGAGAGCTTTCAATACTCTTTTGAGGTTTATAAGCTTTCACAATCTATTCATATCCAGTTCTTTTCTCCAGCAGAAGTACTATTCTGTGAATCGAGCATTTAAACGGTTCGTATTGCGTATATTATATGCTAGAAGTCTACAGCATGGATCATTAGTACTGATTCTGGAATGGTGTATTGGTTTGATATCGCACTCATAATTAGATAGAAATGTTTACTCAGAATAATATTACTAATATATGCAATAGAGTCGAGTGCCCTAATTTCATCCTCCACTTGAATTTACACACACTTAATAAAATCCTCCTGCACTCGCATCAGCGGGAAAATGGATCGCTTGGCTAACACGTGCAGTAATTTCACAAAGCACAAACAAACCGCACAACAATAATAACAACAAAAACAACAATAGCGAAATCAGTGCAGTGATAAAACGCAGAATCTACACTTCTGCCTTTATTTTATTAATTACGCCAGCATGATGTCATTTCTGGTCCTGCCTAAGTTCGGAAAAAAAAGGGAAATATCTGGAAGGCGTCCAGGCTCGCAATCGATACGTCAAGCGAAATTTATAAATAATAAATCAATATTTTTTATATTTCCTTATTCTAATGTATTCGGCTGGACGGGCTCCAGGTGCGAGCCAGGAAAATGGACGTGATGGAATTTACACAGTCATGCTAGGCTCTTCTAAGTCTCAAATATTTGCAAGTGTGATATACTGTACATTAATAACATCACACAAAAATAACTAATAAAAAAACTAAAAAGGAAAGAACACCAAAAAAAATGACTCGTGCATGTAAAAAAAATATATGATGAAATAGATGCAAAATAAAGAAATAATTGCAAGAATCCCATAAGAAGGTTAACATCTATAGCAGAAGAAGAGATACTGTACTGCAAGTCATCCAATCTTGCAATTCCACCACCTGCCCTCTGGATCCAATCCCTTCAACTACGCTTCAGACCATCTCACAAGACCTCCTGTTGTCCATTTCCAGAATCATCAACGGGTCCTTAGCATCTAGCCATGTGCCAACTACCTTCAAGCAAGCGAGGGTCATTCCCATCTTGAAGAAACCTGCTCCGGCTCCATCGGACATCAACAACTACAGACGGTATCACTTCTCCGCTTTCTTTATAAATCTCTGGAACGTTTTTGACCAACTATCAGTCTGGCTTTATAGCGCCACATTTTTCAGAGACGGCCCTTTTGGCTGACACTGAGAAACTACAAGCTGCTCGATCAGCCAACCTGTCATCTGTCCTCATCCTTCTGTCCTTGACCTTTTAACAGCATTCGAAACAGTCCACCACAAGACTCTCTTGTCTACGCTCAGGAGCCTCTGTATTCTCGGAGCAGCTTGGGGAATGGTTTGCTTCCTACCTGGAAAGTCGCTTATACCAGGAAACATGGAGGTGGTCAACATCTGCCCCCACGCAGACTCTCCACTGGTGTCCCACAAGGTTCAGTACTTGGTCCCCTCCTTTTCTCCTGCTATACCCACTCTCTTGTTGAAGCCATATCCTCACATGGGTTTTCTTACCACTGCTATGCTGATGACACTCAAATCATCTTTTTCTTTTCGGATCTCGGTGTGCTTATCAACTTACCGAACTGCTGGTCATACCAAGTGATTCATCTCCAGGTAAGGATCTCAGAATAACTCTTTATGACTCTCTGCTCTCCACTTAAGCCACTGCTCGCAACCTTGGGGTAACTATAGACAGTCAACTGTCCATTTCCTCACATGTTGCTAATGTGGAACCTTCTTGTCGATTTCTTCTCTACAATGTCAAATGTTCCAACCATTTCTGTCCACACAGGCTGCCCAGGTGCTTGTTTAGTCTCTTGTCATATCGAGACTGGACTACTGCAACTCTCTGCTGGCAGGTCTTCCTCTGAACGCTATTCGTCCACTGCAAATGATCCAAAATGCAGCTGCTAGACTTGTGTTCCCCCTGCCCAAGTTCTCCCACACCACCCCACTGGCTTCCGGTAGCTGCAAGTGTTAGATTCAAAACACTGATGCTTGCCTACAAGGCCAAAAATGGATCAGTACCATCTTACCTCAGAGACCTCATCACATCTCGCACTGCACCACGATGTCTGAGATCCTCCAGCACTGCTCCACTGTTACCACCTTCTCTCAGAATGAGAGGTTCGTATACTTCAAGGTGGTGGAATGAACTCTCCCTAAATGTATAACGGAGTCCCTGGCATCTTCAAGCAACAGGTGAAGACCTTCCTATTCCTGAAACACTTAAACTAACACTTTCCGAATTTTCTTTGTTTAAAAAAACAACAAAAAACAACAACAAAAAAACTCTTAACAGAGTTGTAGTCTGATTTATCTTAAGTTTGTAATCTAGCGTACAAGTGTAGATTTATTCATTGATAGAGACTCAAAGCACTTCTGTACATCGCTATGGACGTCTGCTAAATACTGCAAATGCAAATGTAAACAAATTGTTTGTAGAAATTTCACTGTATGTAAGAGCATGTGTTATTGTTTTTTTGTTAAAAAAAATCTAAATGTTAAAACTACATAAATTAAATATAAATAAATGTAATATAAAATATTATTAAAAAATCTGATGTGAACGTTGTGTATAAAAGTGAACATTAAAAATAATCATAATTTTGTGTAAAATGATCACACGTGGAAAATAAATCTCATGAATGATTTCTCAAGTGAAAGCAAATGAAAAGGTGAATGATGTAAAGAATGACGTTCGGGGAAATGAATTATGTAAAGAATTACATTAGAAATGAACAAATGGCCAAATAAAATCTCATGCACTGCAGGGAGTATATTGCTCCAAAAAAGAAACAGAGAACACACACACACACACACACACACACACACACACACACACACACACTTGAAACGGCGCTTTTCTTGGTCTTGTACCCTCCTAATAATCTCCTGCCTCACCACAACAACAGGAGCATCTATAACGAGTTCACTTCAAGGGGAAAAAAAGCTTATAAAAAGAAAAACGAGAGCAAAAGGGAAAAAAAAGGAAGAAGTTACGCTGTAAAAAAATTCACCACTTCAGCATAATTGCTGATGTGTGCGATACTGTGATGAAGAGAATGGCATTCCCAAACCACCCGTGTGAGTGCAAAAATAAAGGAAAAGCGAAACCAATTAAGCGCGTCCTGTTTGGGAGCGTGGCTACTCAGCGCCACCCGCTGTCTAGAAGACGACAGTGTGAAATGGGTCACGAAGGTGGAGGAGAAGGATGAAGGATGAATCTCTACCTTCATCATTGTGAGGGGAGAAGGAATTGTGAGTCAGAATCACAGAGTGCTCCAAGAGTCCAATAGCGTTATGATAAGGTTGTGCGTTTATGTAAGGAGTCTCCATTTCCAGTTCTTTGTGCTGAGCTGAAAAGGTAGCGTTTCTGAAACACATCTTCAGAGCTGGTGTGTATTCACTTTTACACTTTTACACTTAATGACAATTTTTTTTTTGGTTTGTACGTGCTGTAACATGAAATGTAACTACCGTATTTTCCGGACTATAAGCCGCTACTTTTTTCCCCACGCTTTAAACCCCGCGGCTTAAACAACGAAGCGGCTAATTTATGGATTTTTCCTGGGTTTTTCCCGGTTTCACAAACTTCATGCCGCCAAAAAACTGAACCCCATAACATTAGACCAATGAAATTGCTGAACGGGTTCAGGTGAACCAATGAAACTCTTTATATTAAATCAGATGCGCTACCACTGAATCGGGGCGCACCACATCATAAATATGGATGAGGTTCCTCTGACGTTTGACCTGCCGCTCACTCGGACTGTCTACAGGAAATGCGAATCATTCGTCACGCTGAAAACAACCGGGCATGAAAAAACGCTTCACCTGTGTTCTGAGCTGCACGGCATCGGGAGAAAAGCTTCACCGATGGTGATTTTTAAACGCACGACGACGCCAAAAGAAAAACTCCCGAGAGAAATTGTCGTGAAAGGAAGGAGGAAGACAGTGAACAATGACTTTCTTGGTAGGCTACTGTTTAGATACAAGCCGTGTAACAGACACTGTCTTTCGTTAAAGCCTGTGTAAAGTTCATTAGTTTCAGTGTAGACACCTGCGGCTTATAGACAGGTGCGGCTTATTTATGTTCAAAATAAAAATCTTTGTAAAATTCAGTGGGGGCGGCTTATATTTGGGTGCGCTTTATAGTCCGGAAATTACGGTATATATGGATCAAAATTTGTGTAATTCGACATGCACAAAAAAAAGCCATCAATAAAAACGTGTAAATGTTTCCGATACACTTCAGGATGTGTCTCCTGAATCTAAACAATATATGTACAGAAGTTAGAGGTATAGGATGTCTTTAGATGTGGTAGCATTTATTTTCCTCTCATTCTAACTAGGAAACCCAAACATGTTTCAGCATGAAAGTGCACAAAGCCAGCTCCATGAAGATCTGCTTTCCATGGGTTGGAGTGGAAGATCTCCTGCTATAGGACTCCTTTGGGATAAATGTGACCTCCTCAACTCCTCAGGCCTCCTCGCCTCCCCTGCATCAGTACCTGACTTTACTAACATCCTTGTGTCTGCATGATTCTCACACAAATCTCCATAAAATCTACTGGAACATCTTCCCAGAGGAGTGAAGCTCATTAAAACAGCAAAATGAGAACTAAATATGTACCTTGATACTTGTGTCCATATCACTAGGATTTTATCAGCAGGTTTTCAGAGGACACAGAAAACAAGACACAATGGTGTGATTTTTTTCTCCCAAAATGCTTCATTACAGATCCGCACAAACTTTGTGCGCTTGTTCCCCGAGTTTTCTTTTCGCATTTTCCAGTCACATCCTCGGGATCGTGCAGATGTACCTTTTACGCCATTGCAGGTCTGTGCGTGGGAAATCGGGCTGTTGGGTGCAGCAACACGCGTGGAACAAAGCGAATCAAAAACCGCTGGCACAACGAGAAACGGCTCGACCTCACAAGAACAAAAGTTCAAGACGTGGACTGGAACATTTCTTGCATATTTCGATGCTGGACTTTAGGTGGAGTTTCTAGATGTGCCTTTAATGACTTCAGTGACTCCTCATGGCCTCTCTTGCTATATAAATAGAAACGATTACATTCAGATGTTGGGCGAAGTGAAGTGAATATCGGAAAGTCAGCAAAACAAAATAAATAAATAAATAAATCAAGAAATGCTGCCAGGCTTATTTGGAAAGGAGCAGCTAGGTAAAAAAGCGCCAGCATTAAATGCTACTATTATAATTGCACTCACTGCAGTTTTCCCTCTGACTTTCAAAAGCATTATTTAAAACATTGTCTAACAAGCTCATTTACATTCAGTAAATAATTCATTTAAATTTTTTTTAAACATTTTAAATCAATTATAAGCCTTGGTTAGCCATATTGCGTCTTTGCTAGTTTGATGCTAAAAATCGCAACACTGTTACTCTTCAAAGTGGAAATTCAGCTTATCAGAGACACTGTTGTGGGCTTACACACCATATATATTTAAACATTTAATCAATACATTTTTCAATCCTGACAAATGACAACGACAAAATACCGCACTTGACTGGAGTAAAGCCGGTAACTAGCACCTAAGTGTTTGCTTACAGCATGTTTTAAGGAGATTGTGTTCTGTGGAACAATTCATTCATCGAAATGTTTCGCCTTTCACATTAGGAATATGGAAAGAAAGAATGGGAAATCACCAGGGAGGAAAAAAAAAAAAAAAAACGAAAGTGAAAGTGCAAACCCCGAGTGTAAGATATTGCCAGCGGATGTCTCAGGAGACCACAAGAGCGCGAGCCTCTGCGGTGATGTTGCAACGCTACGATTTTCATGACGACTTCTGTGTAATAAAAAGCCTGACTGAGGGTAATAAAAATCCCACCGTCCCTTCTGCCGCTGAGAAACTAAAGCCCTGTTCTCATCTATTCATCATCTCGGAACGCGCACCAAGCCAGCGTCGTTCACCCATAGCAATTTCTGTACTGCGCGATTTAAATTGCTAGCGTATACACCCAGCTCAACGGATCTCCCGAAGCTCTTTCTCGATTCTGAGACGGAGCGAGCGCTCCGATTTGGCTTGGTGGACGATAAATGGGATTTGGTCGGGTATCAGCTTGTAGTGCTTTGGAGTATTCTGGAAGTGAGTTGAGAACAATGCACTCGAAACCTGTGGTGTAAAAAATGCTGTAGCGGCCCAGGCATTGGCCACCCATTCCCACTGCCATCGCCATTCCGGCTGGATTGATTGCGCACCGTGAAAAAAAAGGCCATTGTCTGAAAATGCCTCTCCGTCCAGTTGTTCGAGTCCGGGCTGCATAGAGACGGTGGGTATATTGATTTTTGCCCGTTATTGCCTGATACAGAGCAATACAGTTTTCAACAACGTGCCGTGATTCCAATTTTAGGGCCCGGACAGGCACGTTATACGGGGTATGTTTTACACGGCGGCCTGCCAGGCCCATCTCATCTCGCCGGAGACAGATGGTTCTCGCTCCTCGCTGATTGTTCACTCAAGTCGTTCTAGCCTTTACCCCTCCCCCCCCTTCTTATCGCCCTCCTCTCCCTCATGAGAGCCAGCCACCCCTGGAAAGTCCACTCTATGTCAGGTGAAAGAGTTAAAAGAGGAAGGAAGTGTCTGGCAAATAGAAAATCTTTCCATTTCTTCCAGGGGAGAATTCATTACCCTCCTGTCCTGGCTTATTTCAGCACGTATAACATAATTGCACTGAAGAAGGTGGCTCTGGGAGGAAAGAACGAGCTGTTCTTTGGAAGGATATATATAACGTGTAACAATAGTGCGCTTTATTTGAACATTTTTGTCGGGTAAACATGGGTCGAAAAAAAAGTGTCAGGAAAAACTGTAATAAATAACAGTGTTTACTGTCATTAAACTTCATCTTGGAAGGAGGTAAAGTTGAACATTCTGCTATGTTTTTGTGCCTGAAAGATGCCAATCTGATGCTTTTCTTAGTTTGTTAATAATATGTTTAATTTATATAGCGCCTTTCCCAAGCTCAAGGACGCTACTTGTTAGTAGCTGCCTGATGGATGTGTATGATCAACAACTAAAGAAAAGAAATTCATCTGTTTTAGACATTATTTACTTTCGCTAGCTCACAACTGGAGTATCTTTCGTTCCGGAACGCTACGATCTTATCAGTATTGTGACATGCTGTTTATGAAAACACTGACGAAACTAAGCACAATATATACTGTCCAGTGCAAAAATGTCATATAACTCGCAGTCAAATCGCAAAGAAAAACCTATTTAGAGAGAAAATCATCCGAGCTGGTCTCCAATATTTACAGTGTATTTTATTAGCTATATAAAGACATCGCAGCTCAAAGCTGAGACCTTCCCAATCATTTGACTGTTGTGGTTGAAAAAACGTTATCAAAGGCACAGATTTATACAGTGCATTTTCTTTAACAAACATTATTCGTCCAAAAAACAGTGGTGGACAAAGTACACAAGCCATGTAGTTCAATAAAAGTAGAGATGCACTCAATAAAATGTGACTCCAGTAAAAGTGTCCCTTTAAACGTTCACTTGAGTAAAAGTACAAAAGTTTTTGTTTTCAAATGTACTTAAGTATCCAAAGTGCTATGATTTATTATAACTATGATGTTCCTATTATCAATTTTAATCACAAGACTCTTCACTTAATCACCTCGGTTTATGAAAAAGACTCGAATGTGACTCTCAGCACACTGATCTATTAATAGAATGATATTAATGACTCAAACACTGACTGATTTCTATTACAATGATCATAAACACAAAACCTGGAGTTTCTTCATCATTGATTCCTCTGTAAATGTTCTGCTTGCTGTAGAACTGATGCTGAACTGTATGTTGGTGATCAGTAGATACACCAAGCGCCAATCAAGACAAGTTTAAAACAGAGCGTGCGCTCGACCCTGATTGGTGACTCGCTGCGTGTTTGATCGGGTAAGATTTTATCCACAAATAAATAAAACTGATTTCGCAAAATGTAGTTGAGAAAAAAACGATATTTGACTTTGAAATGGAGTGAAGTCAAAGTCAAAGTCTCCCCAAATGGAAATACTTCAGTAAAGTACATATTATTGAAAAAGCTACTCAACTACAGTAACAAATTACTTTTACCAACACAGTAAATAGCACATTTTCCACATCGCGTTAGACGAAAAAAATCCTCCGACAATAGACCTACAGTTTGCATCGTTTACTTCATCCACCAAAACAACCCAAACTCGTGCAGACAATAATCCACAATTACATAAGCATTCTCCAGAAAGTGAGCTTGGGGTAATAAAGTAGTTTTTATTTCTCACTGAATATGTTTTGTTCTCTTTTGCAACATCATCTTTAAGACGAGCGGCGGACGCAGCAGCGCTTACAGAGATTTCGGACACTTCCAGAACTTTGCCGTCACTTGTTTTTGTTTGTACTCGCGATAGATTAGTGCTGGGAATTTTAGTCTAGAATTTTAGTATACAGTGTAAACCTGGGCTTACTGTTGCATGAATACTGCTTTCTGTATTACATTTAGTCTGTTCTTGAATTACTGAGTTTTTAGTATGGTCACGTAGGTTGCCAGGCAACCGAAATATAGGATTTGTGTATATACTTTGGTATCCCCTCATCTAACAAGCTAGCTAGCTAGTGTATTTACTGCCCCATGAAATGGTAAAAGAATAAAGACTGTTTAAGACTGCTGGTCCACAGATTTCAAGAATATCTGTAAATATCTTGTCCAAAAGCACCACAAAACCAAAGCTCCAGCCAAGCTTCTTCAAAGCTCAGAACACACATTCAGAACGAGCCAAGATCTTTTTTTTTTCTCCACCTGAATGAAACTTGAAGCGATTATACAACATTTATTTTAATACTTGCCCTTTTTGTGAGCGACAACAAACCCAGATATTGCCACGCTGAAAGCAGGAACGCACGTTTCATCAATCACTGTCATAGATTTTCGCATTTTCTCGTGCAGCTAAAGTGGTTTGAAATGATTTAACGTGCTTTGGGTTTGAGTTCCTCCCATCAAAAGTGTTTGGACATAAAAGAGAAAAAAAAGAAAATGAGAGATGATCTACCTGGATCAGAGCACGGAGTAATACAATTTACTGATTTCTGAGCTGCTGGAGAATCCTGGATCAGGTGGATATACTCAAGACGAGCACAGCCTGGAGATAAGATAAGACCGAAATAAAGGTTTAGAAAGAGAAGGAGGGGAATAAACAGCTAAGAGATAATGTAATGCTCTAGTACAGCGTCTCGGGTTTTGATGTGTGGTTTAACCACAGTGCAGCGCTCTCTTTAGCTGACATTTAGATGGCAGCCTGGGCTATGAAGCCTGCGATTATCTGCTCCATGGCTAGCTGATGGAACAGTAATTGAAAAAGTGGGCTCTTTGAAAGAAGAACGTGCGCCGACACTTTAAAGGAGAAGCAGGTCCTTCCACTCCGAGTGAGAAATAAACGTTAATACGGAGGGAGGAGGGGAGGAGCCCTTTAAGGAGTTGAGCTCTTTAAGGTCTAAAATGTAGGTGCTGTGTATGATTAATGAAATCGCAGGCCTGTGAAATAGAACAGGGGGAAAATGGCGAATTTTTTAATGCTGGAAAAAAAAAGACTTCCCTTTGTGAGTAAAAATGTTTATGTAATGATCTGTAATAAAATGCAATAAATGTGTAAGTATAAAAAAATAAATGCACTACATGGAATAATAAAGTTTAAAAAAAAAAATCATGAAAATAAAATATTTTAAAGAATTCATTACAAAGATGAAACTACAAGCAAAAGCAAAAAAAAAAAAAAAAAAACACACACACACACACACACACACACACACACACACACACACACACACACACACACACACACACACACACACACACACACTTCCTGAACAAAAGTATTTGGACACCTGACTTTTCCAGCCATATGCGGGTCCCAAACTGTTAACACAAACTTGAAGGCACACAATTGTATCGGATGTTTTTAGATGTTTATATTCACCTAAACTAGGAGATCCAAACCTGTTCCAGCACAACAATGCTCCTGTGCATGAAGCCAGCTCCATGAAGATATGGATTTTAAATGGATTGCAGAGGAAGATCTCCTGCTATAGAGCTCCAATCCTATTGAACACGAATGAATGTGAGCGCTGACTGCACCCCAGGCTTCCTCACCCTCACCTACTTCGGTACCTGACTTTACTAACACCCTTGTGGCTGAATAAAAACTGACACAAATCTCCAGGATATCTAGTGGAACATCTTCCCAGAAGAATGCAGCTTATTATAACAGCAAAAGGGGATTAAATGTGGAACGAGACGTTTAAAAAGCAGAGCAATCTTATGGATAGGTGTCCACAACCTTTTGTAGGATAAGTGTCAAATAATAAAAATGTAAAAATAAGAGGGATTAAAAAAAGAAAAAAGTACATTTACCAAAAAATAAATGAAAAAAAAAAAATTTGGTAAAAAATCAAGAAATAGAATGAAGAAAAAAAAGAAGTGAAGAAATGTGGATACGGTAGATTACACGTGAAAATGTTAAACATAAAGAAAATGTATTTTGAAAAAAAAAAAATCTGATTTAAAAATAAATAAAAAATAAATAAACTATAAAAAGAAAAAAAAAAAACTATTACATAATACATATAGAAAATGCACTCTGTATGAGCAACCTGAAAATAGCGGGTTAATTGGCTCCGATTCCTAGGGCCCAATCTGATCCATGGCTATCGATTGGTAATGCCTGGCTCAGAGGGCCCACTTTCCCAAACTGCTTCTGATCTCACACATTAATCTTCAGGTTCGTTTTTGCCTGCAGACAACAACAGAAAGAGAAGTGTTATTACGGCTACATTCGCTGCCTTGTTCCTTGGATTCCTGTTACTGTGCGGTTCAACGACTGGAAGCCTCTGTGTGTGTGTGTGTGTGTGTGTGTACGTGACGGCTGCACCTAATGGAACGCGCCATGAGAAATGACTGCTCGTAGCCAGGCCATGCTAGCACACGGCTTCTAGCCAGAGGTTTTCATTAAGCAACGCTTCACATCTTCGGGTCCTCTTGCTATTTCTGACATTTTACCACCGTTCCTCTCATCTTATTACCCAAAGGTAAAACAACAACAAAACAAAAAAAGAAGTCGTCGTGAGGGGCGGTGAGAAAAAAAAAGGAAGAATCAAAGAAGAAAAGGTTGTTAGCGCTGGCTTTTTCTGCTGCGCTCTGTTTGAGAAACAGCTGAGATCCGTGTTTGCATAGGACCTCATCAAACACCGCCTTTTCCCCAGTTAGATACGTCTATTAGGGGCGAATTTGCCCCAGTCGAGGCGCACCGGGACACTCAGCCTTTCCCGCGGTGCATGGAAAATGAGTGTTTTGCAGAATACTGAGCATTTAGAGCAAATCAATACATAATTTCACGGAGGAACGCAATGAGATCGGCTTTATTATCTCTGTAATGAGAGAATTGAGCTTGGAATGGTCCATTCTGGGGTCAAAACGCTGTGCAATCGCATATCTTATTTATCTATTCAATATTTATCTAAACGCTCTGTAGTGAAATGACCATAATATTCACTGAAGATCTGAATAACAATAAGCGGCAGGTGGAACCGTGCGTGTTCCTAACGCAGGGAAATTACGATGGATCATACGTGTGGAGGTTATTAGCAGGATTTAGTGTTGTTAGGGGTGTCATTAAGTGTGTATTTGGCCTACAAAGAATGATTAAAAAGGTTTTCTTAGGCAATTGCTTCTCAATGCCAGGGCCAGAGATCGATATACCAGGGGTCCAAGCACTATCAGGGGATTCCTAATATTTTGTTTTTATTCATTTTTTGAATAATGATTGTAAAATCATATCCCAATACTATCAAAGTTATAATATTTATATTTAAACTTTATTATATTTCCATTTATTTTATAATCAAGTTCCTGTAGCTTGTAATATTAGTATGTTTGACTGGCCAATTGAACTTTGTGTTTAGTTCTTCATAACCTCTAGAATTTAAAAAGACGTAGAGTGTATACGTTAAAAAAAAAGGTTTAGGGTTAGGGTTGGGTTGGGTTAGGGTTGGGTTAGGGTTAGGGTTAGCCGAACCTGTTCCAGCATCTCAATGTGCATAAATCCTTATTAGATGTTAAAAGAAACCACAAGCTCAAATATTTCTCTGAAATAGGTCGAGATTTACTCGATACTCCTTCTATAAGTGATAAATAAACACTGTACTGAAAACATTACCAACTTTTGAATTCATTCATTCAAGTGGTTTATAACGAGCGCATGAACATAAATGTAATTAACACCTCCTGACCAATCAGAATCCAGATTTCACCAGCACTGTGCTATAACAGTAAATACTACACAGGAATCCCAAGTGAAGAAAACAATCGTACACCTTAACTCTTGATCCTATAGTGCCATCTGATGGCGTACGGCGCTATGAAACCTGCTCAGCTCCATCTCTCCCTTTCACCCTGTCCAGAGTATTAGCCTAATCGCTATTGAAATGCAAAGTAAATATATATCTGAGCCACCTGGCATCAGACTCCTTTCGTTTTCACTCCAAATCCTCCCTTCAAAGACATCAACGTCAAACTCTTTCTTATCCCTCCCACCCTTTTCTCTTTTCCTCCAGAGACGCACTGCGGTCACAAGCGCTCGTGATAGATTCCCTCTCTGTCTTGCACAGAGTGAGAGAGCGAGAGCATGAGAGAAAGAGAAAGAGAGAGAGAGAGAGAGAGAGAGAGGGGGGCTGTTTTGGTAAAATAAAGGTAGTTTAACAATTCTCGCAGGTCCCATCAGGCGTCTCGCTGACACTTCAAATAGGCCTCTTTCATCTCCCGTGCTGCCACACTTCCACTCCATCATCACTTCTTCACTCCTCCTTCGCCCCTAATCCGCTGTTGTGCGCAACTTCCTCCTGCCATTTGCTTATCTGCCGGGATTCTTTATCTCCGGACGCACAAATGACTCCCTTGAAGAACTCGAGGGCGCGTTTATTGGGTTTTTGCCCCACGTTCTGGAAACACTTGAAGATCTTCAGGATGTTCATTCATCAGTGACAAAATGTTACTCTCAGAGAGACAAAATATTTCCAAAGGTAATGCACGAGCAAAATAACTAACAATCCAATATCACATCTGATTCTCTAGAGCCTCTGCGAGAGCTGCTAGGTGCTTATAATTACATGCATAGTACATTATAATCCTATGGCAATTATAACTTTTGTTATTTGTAAACAACTGAGTTTATTAGAGGGACAGCGCATGTAGGACGTTTTGGAGACAAGGTGAGGGAGGTGAGATTGAGATGGTTTGGAAATGTGCAGAGGAGGGACATGGGGTATATCAGTAGAAGAATGCTGAGGATGGAGCCACCAGGAAGGAGGAAAAGAGGAAGACCAAGGAGGAGGTTTATGGATGTGATGAGGGAAGACATGCAGGTATTTGGGTTGAAAGATGTAGAGGACAGAGGGGTATGGAGACGGATGATCCTCTGTGGTGACCCCTAACGGGAGCAGCCGAAAGAAGAAGAAGTAATTTGTAAAAAATCATAGCAAGTATGACGTCTTGTGAATGAATTATAACGCGTTAGTAATGCATCCGTAGGTAATGATCCAATTGTCCAATTGTTTTGTTATCTCCGAGTGTGCATAAATAGTTATAACGAGTGCTCATGAGCACATTACAACACTTTACAAGCCAATAACTTCATAGATAATGAAATGCTATAATGTCATTATGACACGTTACATAGCTAAGATGGAATAAGCTTTGAAGTCAGTAAGCAGTTATAATCACTTGCATAATGCATTATAAAACGATGAGTCCACAACTTGCTTAGGTCAGGTTCTAGAATGGCGTATGCTCATAAGTGCATTACACTATGGCTATAATACATTCTAACACACACTGTGGTAAGTCTCTAAACTGCTGAGGAGTCTGAGTGAAATATAATTAAAAGCAACAGGAAATAAAGGATGGAGCTCGAATGCAGCACATAAATAAAAGATAGTAACAAAATATTAGATGATCACATTAAATATCACTATTTATAGACTTCGAAAGCCAGATTTTGACTGAGAAAACCCTCCTGAATGATATGAAATTGTAATTTCATTTTCATGTTGTGAAAGGAGAGCTGGATATTACACCTTTGATCTGAGCTGTGCTTGTGGTTCAGATGCAAATCCAGCTCAGGTCTCGTTCCTCCACCGGGGATCCAAATGGCACAAGTCCAAACCACATGGGTGTAATGTGCGTTCCCGCAGGTCCCTCTGGTGGCTGCACACCAGAAATGTGATGGATGAAACGACTACAGTCCAGAATTAGAGCCAGATCCCACTAACCTACATCTCAATCAAATCCTCTCTTCCTATTGGTTAATCAAATCGAGATAGATCTGTTTCAGAGGAAAATATTGACTTTGATTTGAAGTGAGTATGAAAGAGAAATATATCATAATATCCACTTCAGAAGAAACTAACATCTAAAGTTTGCACACACACCCTTTTTTTTCTTTTCTGTTTTTTTGTTTTTTTTGTTTAATTATCATTAGAAAAATAATGAAATGATCTTACATTTATAACAATACTGATGTTAATAGTAAAAATAATAAACGTATCAATTTGTAAAAAAAATAAAATATTTGTAAAAATATTTTGCAACAAATTCTATAGATGTTTTTGCTCTTTTTTTATTTCTAATAATTGAATATTTTTGTATTATTATTAAAATTCATTTGAACTTATTATTTTGTTACTATTGTTCTGTTATACTGAATCTTACACTTACACTTTTTTTCATACCTGATTTCAAGAATTGATAAAGAATAAAAAAAAAATGTGTTTAATTTAAAAACAAAAAATATACACAAATAAATAGAAGAATTAATTAGAAATAAATGATATAGAAACAACACTCGCTTTCTCTCTCACAAACCACAGATGAAGAACATTATTAATGATTTTGAACATTGTTACTTTAAATCGTTGCCAGTAAAAAAGACACGTGACGTGTAAAACACTCAACACACTCATCATCTTCTCCCATGTCTGTGATTTGGGTTTTAATAGTTTTCCATTTTTTACAGGCTGTGATGCCTCAATCTGTCGATATGTAGAGTGTGAGTGAGAGAGAGAGAGAGAGAGAGAGAGAGAGAGAGAGAGAGATCACTTTCTGCTCTTTCCATCACAACCTGGCATCACTTTTAAGGCAAATTAAACCTCGGCGGATTAAAATGTTAAACAGCGCTCTCGGCCTGCAGTCAATATTGGCATATCTGCACGTCACTTCTGATCCCTGAGCTCAGAGTTCTGAGACACACACAGTCTCTCTCTCTCTCTCACACACACACACACACACACACACACACACACACACACGTGCACGGTCACATTGACTCCATCTATGCAAAATGTCTAAGAATTCTAGTTCATTCTAGTTCAGTTGTTACCTCTCCTCTCACACACACACACACACACACACACACACACACACACACACACACAC
>JAAIIK010000104.1:1402399-1416620 GCA_014706435.1 Silurus glanis | reverse complement strand
CACACACACACACACACACACACACACACACACACACACACACACACACACACAAACAAATCCAAACTCCCAGACCCTCGTGAAAATCGTGTCAAGATCCGAGCTCCTCTATCGCTTTATCACCTCCGAGAAATTTGAACACACACAGAGAGCGGTTGTATAACAGGGCCTGTGGCGATCCCCGTTCACTCTGCGTTACAAAAAAGTCGGCCCGGATAAACAAATCAGGATCTGATCAGGGGTTTGAAATGAGATGCAACATCTCGGTGAAAGACTTTATTCCCAGTCTTCTCTTCACACACTGAAAAAAAAACCTTTTCAGCTTTTGAGCCGGCCTCCAGGAGCCCAGCTACAGTAGCGCTTTTGGCCCAGACAAGCACGTTACATTGCCAAACTCACGTCGCCGTCAGGCTTTGGAAAGCGATCGGTCTATCAAGCATTTCCAGGCGTCCTGGTTTTTTTTATCGCAAACAGAGATTAAAGGAGCTACAATTTGTCACCATTTTCTCACCATTTTAGTTGTTTTTTTGAATATTAAAACATGGCCATTTAGTCATTTGTCACACTATTGTTTGATTTGAAATATCAGTTTCAAATTAGCAGTAGTGTTTATAAAGCTACATGGCGCCTATATAAGCCCTTCATAGCAACTAAAATAAATGTATATAAACATTCATTCCTAAAAGAAGGCAGCAGCCAAAAAAGACACCACATTACATCCAAAAACTCAAATGATTTTACTTTGCTGTTACGGCATCACGGCATCGTAATGAACGTTCATAAACACCTTAGGAGCAGGACTATCAAAAGCAGTTCATATTCATATACAATATATACACATATGCACATCTCAGCAGGTGTTATAGGTTGACATAACCCCACAACAAAATACATAATGAAACTGAGCCTTAATAAGGATGCTATGACCCTTTCCTTAATGGACTTATATTTACTTATATACTCTTAATAAAAAGGGCTATGTAGCTTCTGTGTAGCTCTATGAACACTACAGCTGTGGACCATTTCTTCTTGGAAATAGACTGGTAGAAAACAAAGACATTGAACAGCGGGACATTGCTGAACAAATCTGTTTAGATTGATTGTAAAAAAAAAAAAAAATGTAAAAAGTCAAGAAAAGGGCTTATGTAGGTGTTGTGTAGCCTTATGAACAATAATATATTGTTATTGTTGTGAAAAGCTAGAAATGGCAAAAGTCATGGTGTAAAAAAGACACGTTGCTTACCAAATATTCAATAAAAAAATGAATGAAATGGTAAAGAAAAGGGCTTATGTAGGTGTTGTGTAGCCTTATAAAGTGTACCGTACAATAAAGCGTTGTCTATTAGATCAGTCTATAAAAGACGAGATGTTTCCCAGGTGGGTGAATGAAAACTTTTCTCTGCGCTGTAGGATGCCGACCCTTTCGGTGACCCTGCCTCCATTAATGAACACATGTTTATGAGTCCTGTTATTGCAAATAGCTGGGGCAGGAAAAGCTCGGTCCCGTTAAATGCACTTAACCTCTCGGAGTGCTCCTGAATATCAATTGTGCCGCCGTTCCGCTTCGCACCATTAACATCTTGACATCCCTTTTCCACTTGGAGTCATTTTGTCACTTTTTAAGGGCCCGTCTCGCTGCTTGTTTCACCTTAAGCGCTATGCAAATGGAGGAAAGGGCAGCTTTAGTGGCGCCTCTGGCCTTCGTGGCAACGGAAGTTTGCAGTCCGACGTCTGACTCACACAAAAGCAGACTGTTTTTCTTTCCTGCTTCGTGCTGGATAATGAATCATCTTCTCAACAGCAGATGGAACGGAATGTATCCGAAGACGCGTCGCAGATGCTATTCGCACCCCGCGAACCAAGGAATGCCGACAGCTTTCCGTCGCAAACGGTCAGGTTATTGTATGCCGGGGGGAAAAAACATGCCCGAGAGCTGATCTGCGATCTGATCTATGATCTGCGATCTGATCTATGATCTGCAACGCTCTCGAAAAAGCAGGCGCGAAAATCATTGTGGGTGCGTCCGAGTCTCTTTTCGGAGGTGATTTGAGCTTTTTTGTGTTCAATACTGGAACGCCTAATTAGCATGCCAATCCGCGCTCTCTGAAAATCCTAAAAAGGTTCGAAAACAAATGTTTGTACTCCAGATGGAGAAACGTCAAGCAGGCTTTGAGAGAAGGCACTCAAAACACACACACAATTAGCATTCATGATGGTGGAGGAAGATCTTTTAGCCCTGCCTCCGGCACTCTGACTGCCTCAGCACGGACGGACAAAGGGGGGAAAAGCGATCGCAGTGGACCAGGAGATGGCAGTGATAACAAAGAAACGGCGTCTCGTTCTTTCTTTCTTTTTTCTTTCATTCTGTCTTTCGTTCTCTTGCTCTCTCCACACATCCTCGCAGCTCCTCACACACTCAATTCACGTGCCGTAATGAGCCTCCGTGTTTGTTCATCAGCTTTGCCTCGAAATGAAATAAGCGCGATTGTTTAACCACCTTTATCGCCGAAATGACATTAAAATTTCACAGACGGAGCGCGGCGGCCTCATTAACATCGCAGACAGAGACTCACGAAGGAAAAGGAGTGCTGCATTTTCGTTTTTCAGAAATGTCAAGGTTACGATCAAGACAATGAAAAGGCAAGTGATTTCGCATGCAAGATGGAGGAGGAGATGTAGACGAGGTGACAGTGGCTTCTCTCATGTTCTCAATTGTCCCGTACATGAGTTCGGGAGTTAACGACTAGGGTTCATTCAGCTGCCAGAAAGCATTTACGTGGCTACACATTTGCTCATACAATGTGTGAATAATTTTTCAAAATTTGTAATAACAAATGAACAATAATTTTTTTAATATTGTTACGAAATGAAATGTGTTCCTTCTAGGGTGTATTCCCAATCCAGTCCCAAGTGATCCTGGGATTCTGGATTCCACACTGATTCGAATAATATACCTTTTCTGGCTGTCTAGAGACACTGATCATCCATAACATTATGACCACCTGCCTAATATTGTGTTGGTCCCCTTTTGCTGCTAAACAGTTCTGACCCTTTGAGCATCAACAGCATAAACTTCTTCAGCAGTTTGAGCTACAGGAGCTCGTCTGTTGGATCGGACCACACGGACCAGCCTTCGCTCCTCACGTGCATCAATGAGCCTCGTCCCCCGCGACCCTGTCGCCGGTTCACCACTGTTCCTTCCTTTGGAGCACTTTTGATAGATTCTGACCACTGCAGACCAGGAACATCCCACAAGAGCTGCAGTTTTGGAGACGCTCTGACCCAGACGTCTAGACGTCACAATTTGTCACTCAAATCCTTACATTTGCCAATTTTCCTGCTTCTAACGCGTCAACTTTGAGGACGTACGCTTCGGCTCATAGTCTAGTTGTACGGTGAAGTCAATACCAATGAGAAATTGGTACCAATGAGAAATCCAGATGAAATTGCATGCTGTTGAAATATTGAATGGGAGCCATGTTGGTTCAGGATTCCTTTCTATTTCTGGAACTTTCCCTGCTCTGAAACACCCCCAAACCACTAACCTTTAACCATGTGTGACTGTGGGAGAGAGGCAGTCTGATCACATCTTCTCTCCATCCTACTCAATGCCAAATTTGGACTCCACAGAACTTTCTTTCACTCATTTACTGTCCAATTCTTGTGTTTTTGTTTTTACTGAGTTTGTTGCATAGAAACTAAAGGCACCTGAATGTGTCCCAAACACAATAAAAGATTCTGTTTCCGAATTTTTAACAAGCACTTTACATGCTTGAGGGTTTTCATAGCTTGCACAAGGGTTCCTTAGTGGTTCATAGTTTCTATATGGTTCTTTAAGAAAAAAAAAAAGTAGGGTTTTACACTTTCCACATAAAAGAATTAGACTTTTTTGGTGGGAACTTTTTTGGGAGATAAAACACTTTCTTTAAAGAATTGCTTCTTTTAATCGTAGCACATAGACACACACACCGAAACATAATTTTATTTCTAAGACTGCACCAAATAGCAATGATTAGGACTCTGGAGTTCACACTTAGCTGGGTAATATGTAAATTTTTAGATGAAGGGTTCTTCAATGGTACTTTAATGTCTCCTTGTGGAAAACATGAAAACATGCTGTTTGGGTATCCACTGAAACTTTCAGTGTTCCTTTATTTAGAGCAGGGGTGTCCAATCTTTTCCACAAAGGGCCGGTGTGGGTGCAGGTTCTCATTCCAACCAATCGATGGTCACACCTGATAGTCATTGAAAATGAAGATTATTAGATTTGAACAGGTAGAATTTGGTGTAGACTTGCTTGGTTGGAGTGAAAACCTGCACCCACACTGGCTCTTTCTGGAAAAGACTGGACACCCCTGATTTAGAGGAACAATTAAAGAAAGCCTTATTGGGGGTGTATTTTAAAAAGAATGATAATTGTATATAAGAATGTTTAGTCATTTTGGTCATTTGCTTAATACTTGGTATATGTTCGAAGAAATGTAAAGGGTTGAAACGATTTCTTTTTGCTTCTTATCTTCATAAAAGACTTGAAATCTACTTGGAATGCCCTGTGGCATGTGGCGCTCAGAAAACATTAGTCAATAATCATTAGCATAACTGGAAAACGCACAATCAAATAACAATTCCAGGACACTGCCAATTTTAGCATGATTCATTGTGTACGCTACACAATGACTGTACAATCAAAATGTTTTTTTGCTAATAATTTTTTTTTTTTTATATTTTAAATGAAAAGCAAAAGTGTAGTTTGGGGGAAAAAATGTGTAAAAGAAAAAAAACCAGCATTTCATTCATTCATCACATTCAGCACCGACAGCACAATAAGACTGGAAACTTCCATGCCATCGATCATCTACCGTAGCGTAATGCTAATGAGACTTCTGTCTTCATGCCATCATATTTCACACCCCATAAAACCCACGCTAATGCCGTCAGCTTCTTTCTTTTGCACCCCGCAGACATGGACGCTTTTTAGAAACTTCAATAACAAAAAAAAGAAAAGAAAAGAAAAGAAAATGCCAACGTGTCTATCGTTTTTATCATTCCGAGTCATCTGTTCCCCCCAGTGCCTGCGTCAGGAGCTTCAGAGTAAACACTCCCGCTCAGGAGACATCATTCACGCACCAGCGTCTTCAAGGCCGCATCAGGACACGTCTCACGCTTGCGGCACGTCTGCGATACGCGCCATCGAAGTATACGAGACGCTTTCTTGCTACTAATTTAAAAACGAAAGAGATAGAGAGAGAGGGAGAGAGAGAGAGGGAGAGAGAGAGAGAGAGAGAGAGAGAGAGAGAGAGAGAGAGAGAGAGAGAGGCCTTTATCTCCAAACAGGAGACACTTATAAATAAATAAATAAATAAATAAATAATTAACAGAGCTGACCTAAGAGCAAATAGAAACGGTATCCATAGAAATATTAATTCACAGAAATTGAGTCTGTGAACATGTAGAATTTGATCGAATTGTACAGGAAAAAGGGCAAAAAAAAAAATTTGACATTTGTTTGCCATAAATGGTTTTAGGTTTCATTAAGAAAAGAGAAAAAAAACAGGCGGAATAACAAATCTTCACCTGTATATACAAACAAATAAATCAGCTGACTTCCTGCAATCGATTAAATGCAGTTAATAAATACTAATAATAATCAAAATTTTATAATTTGACCAGAAAATTGCAAATCAGCTGAATTTGAAAAGAATAAATTATGTCCAAAACAGCATTCAAGTTTCCATCAGTTAACAGATGTTTACCAGATGATTGAACAATAATGAATAGATATTCGGTGTCACCCAGAAAAATCGAATTAATCTACTTGATATCATCTAATGCTATAAAACTTATTTTATTTCTTATGTCATAGCAGCTAGGAACAGACGTTCCAAACGTTCCTGTTCTCACTTATGTTGTAGCAGCTGTAAACATGGTATAAACAGTTAATGCGGAAAAGAAACATTGAATGTCGTTACGGAGAAAAAGTGAAAGCACTGGCACTGGAGACTCCTCCCATAAATGTCTCTTTACATATCAAACATTCTGTTTTGCTTAGTCAGTATAACTATAACACGTTATTATATTCGAACATGTTGCATTAATAAAAACTCAAATTAATGCACCTTTTGACCAATCAGATTCCAAACGTCAACAGGATGGCAGTCGGATTAATATTAAGGACTTCTGAATTTATGAAAATTCGAATGCAATAAATAAACTTGGACCAAAACCTAACAATCTATAAGACTAACAATCAACAACGGTCCCTGCTTGACTGTCCAAGTGTCCGTGAGTGTTTGTCTGTCGAGTCAGTGTTCTCAGCTTTAGTGTAAGTCTCATTTCTTTGCTCACAGCCGTGTCCTCAGCAGATGGCCAGACTCGCTGAAGATCTCTGATGTTCAAGACCGACTGTGCTGAACTCGAACCCTCAGGCTGCTACAGCGCTTTCGGCAAGACAGCGGGTGCTCGTGCGCTCCCCGCTGCCTGCTAATCCCCCGCCTCTCCTCGCTGGCACACACTCAAGCGCCGCTAACCAGTCGTGAAAGGCCACGGACGAGAGCGAGATCGCTGAACGAACCGTAGCGCTAAAACACACTCTCCCTCGCACGCTTTCTCAATAAAAATAGTCACTTGCATCGCAGCAGTCCTGATTTTTTTGTACTTTATTTTTCATTATCAAGTGACAAAAAAAAAACACAGACTGATGACAATCCTCGACGAGTCACACTCTGCACGCCGCTCGGTGCTCGGGGGCAACCGTGCGCTTTGTTGTTGTTTGTTTTTCTTCGCTGACCTACTTTGCAAATTTGCAGCCTCATTAAATATTGTGCCGGGTGGAATTAACGAGATGTCAGAAAGCAAAGATGGCGCCCAAACCCCATCAGAGAGAAGGAGATGCATAAATACTCCCACTCAGACCTCACCACACACACACACACACACACACACACACACACACACACACACACTCTCTCCAGGGTTTCACTGGTGTGTGTTTATTTCACTTTCATCCACACACACTATCTTTATGTCAGATGTCGGATGCAGGCGGAATTCTTGATTCTGATTGGTCAGAAGATGACAATAAATCTTCCAGAGAATCTCGTCTAATATATTGTGATTTCAATGGTAAAATCTTGTATAACAAATGTCTTGTTTGTCAGTTAATTGCAAATTGCTGATGTAGAAGTAGAATTAAACTCTTCAGGGTATCCTGTTAGAGGAAAACAAGTCCCAAATATTGGATATATAGAAAGAGGGACAGAGGGTCATAAAGTGGCCATATGTCAATTACATGCTAGTTTTTTAGAAAATAATGAAGAATGTTGGTGTTACACGTATGGATAAAGAGGGAATATCGAGTGTGTTGACTGTGTGTTTGGATACTTCCATGGAACTGATTGGCTTTATTTCTGCTGAATAAAGTCTTTTCTTTTTTCCCTGGATACAGAACTTTTTTATGTCTTTACTTGGTATTTTACTCAGTATTAACTTTGTTATTGGATTTGTTGCTATTGTTAATAATTGAAAATGACACAGCAGCTCTGTTAAACGTGTAAAGAAAATACACAATCCAAACGAGTGATCAAGTGCCAATTATTAGCCAAGATTAACACCAAAATAAACAATGTACTCCTGTATATTACAGATATTCTGACCTGTGAGTGTTTACTGTCTGTGTAATGTGACTCTATATGCAGCACACATTGGACATTTAATATTCAGTTGCTATAAAATAAAAAAAATAAGTGTGCAGTGAACACATCCTGAGTTGCTAAAGTCCACTCTTTATTCTCGAACTGTTTAACGTCCTTGAATGTTTCTGCCCCGAAGCGAAACCCTCCCCCACCTGCGTCCTTTTCCTTCCTTTAAAGTCTTTAAGGTTAAACTGATACACGAGTCGGGAGCCCTCGTGCTAAGCGTTTCTCTGCTCTCGTTTTCCACCAGGTTACGAATTAGCATTTATTTACGCCCCAGCTCCTGCTTTCTGCCCATAAGAGCTCGGCGTCTGTGTGCACGCTAACTACCCGCGCAACCCCACGCTTAAAAATAGCAACCTACAGTAGGAATAATGCCTCGTTAACGATTGTGTGTCTTCCGAATGCTGGCACTAAAAATATATTCAAATTGGTCTTGCAGGACTCATCAGCATGTGATCCGAGAGGCTTAATTCCTCACGATCCTGCCAGCTTTAAAAACTTTGCTGATTACTGAGATGGAGAGAGCGAGGGGGAGAAATGGAGCCTGAGGAAAGATATTTTTGGTATCAGTAAATTTAGGTCCTTTTGTCCAAACACATCTTTTACTGGTTCAGTTAATGATCTGTGCAGACTGTATTAAAAAAAAACTGTATAATTCCTAAGAAATTATGACAGAAGCTTTTAATAAACTATTAACAAATATCCAAGTACCGCAGTGAACCAGTCCGTAGACACACTACTAGCATACACACACACACACACACACACACACACTCACAGTTCTAATAAATGACGAACACTTGTGTTTAGTCTAATCATCGCTTAACTGATAACATTTGTCAAACTTTCAAAACTTCATTATTTCCTCATTTATCAGTGTGCAACCGAGCCTGGCCGTAATCAAAGCTTCTCCTCGCCTCGGAGTGCAAAAATAGATCTAATAACTGAACGAGTGGAGTGTAAATTGGCAGTGAACAATTTATTAATTATGTTAATTACAATTATTGGAGCACTGTGCAACTTTAACATGGAGGGAACACAAACGCCGGTGAGAGGGAGACCACTTTAAAACAGGGCCATTAGCGAGGAGAAAACCAGTATACGGAAGAAATGATGAGATCAGACAGAAAACACTGGAAACATCGCTAGCAAGATAATTGTAGCAGAGGATATTTTTCTTATGCGCATGTAGAAAAGGCTAAAGTTTTTTTTATTTTTTTAAGCAAACAAGCCAGGTTTGTAAATAGGTGTGTTATTAAAGAGAATGTAGCCATGATTTTAGCTAGCTAATTAAACAAAACATTCCCCAGAACTTCCTGCAAAGGAAATAGAGTTACAAGATGGTTGTTTGATGAACACTTTATGTATGTGATCGGTTGTTGCAAATGTGTTGTGACGAAAACAATTAATTCGACATAAGACGGACGATTTTCACGGTCGCCATTCTGTGGTCATATAAATTGTCAAGAACAGCGCCACCTGCAGTATTCAAGCAGTACAGCGATATGAAACTACATAAAATACATATGTTGGCACATCTGTATTCTGATTTTTGTAGGATATGTATTTCTTTAAAAATATTTACACTATACCAAGTTCAGGTTCCTTTGGCTTTAATTTTTTTTTTTGTCATAAACTGTGTAAAATGATGATACGCCTAAACAGGCTTTCTTACCTGCAGGCATTTCAAATAATTTCTCTCCAGCTGGACTTGAATGAACGAACATTGTAGCTGGTTATATAACACAGTAGGGATTTTAATCCAATAAGAGCTAAGTAAGCGCTACAGTGTAGGTGTTAGCGCTGTAGGTGTTAGCGCTGTAGGTGTTAGCGATGTAAGCGATGTTAGCATTCCTTCAAAACTCCAACGCCACATCCTGGAATTTTACACAATCCAGTCCAGACCTCTTTAATGAAGCATTAGCAGCAGGAATAAAAAAAAAAAAAAAAAAGGCTTTTTTTTAAGTTCTAATACAACAATGTTAATGGAACATGGAGAGAGGAGAGTCGAGAGTTGAGGCAGGTGTAATTGCAACATTGGAGAACCTGCAAGGAAGTGAAAGCAATTAAACGCTACTCAGGGTTTAAAAAAAAAAAAAAAAAAAAAGAGTAAAGGGACAGTGTTGAAATGAGTCAGTTAGCAGCGGGTAAAAGAAAAGAAGGAATGAAAGAAAATGTGATTAAAGGTAGTTTTCTGCTCACTAGGAAGACTGACATGAGGACCTACAGGTCCTTCTCTTTCAACCACACTGCTATCATTAAACTGCCTCCGTTTTCTTAAAGCTTGAGCGATCTGTTTATCTGAGTGAAAGTGTGTGTGTGTGTGTGTGTGTGTGTGATGTCGCCGTCAGTTTTTTATTTGATGTTTTCTTCTCGCACTATTTTGTCTCATATAAGCCTTGAATAGGGTTAAGACAGAAAATGATTCCCACAAAATAAATTCTTCTAATTAAAAAAGTACTTCACTTATGTTTCTTATTATAAAGGAAAATCATGGTTCCTGCTCCTCTAACCGTGCCTGCTGATGCAGCTTCGGCTGGTCTGTTGAGTGAAACAGTGGCAGCGTCCTTGAATGTAATGCAGTTTGGATTCGCCAGAAAATTAATTTCCATTGAAATAAAAGAAAAACAAGGTTGTGAAATTGTTCGTGTAGTCTTTATTATTTCATTATTGTGCATTGCTCTCAGCTGGTACTGGAAATGCTTTTGCATTGGATTTGTCATGACTGGTATTTGTCTAGGCTGTTTTATGTATATCTCATCTCAAACACTGTGGAGTTCAGTCTTGTATTTGGGTGTTTGGAACAGGTTTTGGTCACATGCACCAATAAGCATAACATTATGACCAGTGACATGAATAACACTGATGATCTCTTCATCATGGCACCTGTTAGTGGGTGGATATATTTATTAAGCAGACAAATTGTGACGTCTAGACGACTGGGTCATCTCCAAAACTGCAGATCTGAAGTGCTCCAAGGAAGGAACAGTGGTGAGCCGGCGGCAGGGTCGTGGGCGGCCGAGGATCATTGATGCACTTGAAGGCTGGTCCGTGTGGTCCAACAGATGAGCTCCTGTAGCTGAGGAAGTTCATGCTGTTGATGCTCGATGGGCCACGACTGTTTTAGCAGCAAAACGGGACCAACACAATATTAGGCAGGTGGTCATAATGTTATGGCTGATCAGTGTCTCTCAGTGATGTCTGGTGTTAGTCTTCACTTCACTTTAGATAATATGGCAACTGGGAAAAGTCTTGGTCTTGTCTTGGGATTTATTATTAAAAGGCTTGGACCAGGGTTGGTATGGGTTTTTGTCTTGTGTTTATGAAGCTTCATACTGGGTTTTGGATTGGCCAGTATTATTTTTATCATCTTCATAATTCCCCTCGTGTCCTGAAGCCGAGTAGTAAAATATTGTATTGGCTTTTATTGAAATAGTCTTGACTACAATACTGGTGGTCGGCCAAGTGGTTTTAACGCATTCAAATTTCACTACATATTCAGTGTATCCGCTGTCACCCTAATCAATCTCCTGTACTTTACTGACTTCACATCATGTTAAATCAAAGGAATCCTTCCTCAATCGTTCAAATGTGCATGAATTTATCGTGAGATCAGGTCGGTTTTCCAAAAAATGGCTCCGATTTGTGGATCAGGGTCGTGTTTACTAAATATTTCTAGTGTAAGTGTAACAGCGTAGGGTTAATACTACGCTGTGGATTTTGCCATGTGGCATTTAGGACAAGTAAGACAAATAAACACACGTCCGTGTGCAACAATAACACGTTTTGAGCTAATGGGTACAGTAGGGATACTGGTGTCAAACAGGATGTGTGAGCTAGTAAGACTCCAGTGTTGAAATCGAATTCTCATTAAAAGCTGCTCACAGGAATGAGCTATAATAATTTGCCACTCAGCATGTACATTATTGCTTGTTTTGTAAAATCACCTTGCGGAAACCCTTTTCCTCATTCGAGCGAGAGAGAGGAACTATTAGGCAAAATCGGTGTACCTAGGCGCAAAAAAAAAAAAAAAAAAAGAAAAAGAAGAAGAAGAAATGATTTTCATTCTCAGCAGCTCATTTTCTCTCTCGCTACTTACAAGTGTCAATGCCATTTCTCTGTGAAAGTGTGCGTCGACAATGACACACAAGCGAGCGTGAGGCAGGGCGTGATTAGAAAGGAGATAAAGCCCTAATCTATCCACCATCCCGTGAGGCGAGGAGGGTAATGTTTCAGTGGTGCTCGCCTTGCACTCGCCTCGTCTAGGACAAATCCTGCAGAAGTGGAGAGAAGCGACTCGGAGCACACTCCACGCCCGCCGAGACTCTGCCATGAACGAGACAGACTCGACGTGAAACTCCATGCACTTGGCTCAGTTTCTCTGCTGAACCATAAACATAAAAAAAATAATAAAAAACTGATTTATGTTGGAGAGATTACGAGCCAGGACGCTTTGTAATAAATCAACCACACAACCTTGACAAATATGTCTTAATGGAAATATTCAAATCTTGGTTGGGATGTTTCATCAATGTTTTATATATTTGCCAATCAGTAAGATACATAATATATTCTACAACGTATTGGGTTAGTATTTCTTTCCATAAAAACAATGTTATATTAATTCTTATTAGCCAACGAATACCTTATTTATTTTTTTATTTTTACAGCTACACTCCGTTACGCTAATTCCTCTCTACTGCTTCTCCCATCCCAAGGCATCTAAAGGTTGCACCAGCTCCAGTTCTCTATTGAGTCTGGTTCCTCATACCATCTAAGGTAGTTTTTCCTTGCTACAGTCGCCCCAGGCTTGTTCATGACTGATAAATACACATCAATTTAAAAATAAGTGAATTTTGTTCTATAATTCTTACATTGTCTGGAGCTGCTTTGATGTCCCCTGAATTGAATTGAAATAATATGTGAATGACCGCTCGCTTGTCTCCATCAGCAGCACATGAAGCTGAACGGAACCACGTTTTTATATCCTTCTCTCCTAATTTCGTCTCTTCTGTGTGTGCTTCTATGTTGCCGAACCTATAAAACTCCTAGCTTCTTGATTTGCGTATCCTCGTACGCTAACAACACGCCAACAAGGAGAATATTCACCTCTTTTTGTTTGTTCTGGCATGCGATATAATTTCCTCGGTGCAATTTAATATGCGGATCCAATCGTGTATTAAAAAGCTGTTAACATGAGACACTCGCATTAAGCCTAGTAGGAAGGTGGAGTAAAAAGGAAGCTATAACTCAGAAGAAAAAAAAAGATAAGCGTGAAATTAAAGGGCGGCTTTGAAGGTGGCCTATTTTCCGTTCTACCGTCGGCGGGGCGCGGCCCGGGGGCTTAATGCGTGCTGCGACTTTTGACTGCTCGCACCTCTCGTGATTGCCACTCAGAGCTGTTGTCTAAAACACAATGGTCGGAAAGCCTTAATTATTTTTGGCCTTGAACGCCTAATATGCTTTTAATTGCTCTCGGTTTTCACGAGGATGGATTGATCTCCGCCACTGGCTTTCCAGTGAAGCGATCGGCATTTCGCAGGGGGTTTGCGTTTCTGAACTCTGAGGACTTCAGCATGTTCCCTGAGTTCTAATAGCAAACACCTGAACAGAAACAGATAGTCCTTTGGATGTCGAGATCAGCGCTACATAAAAACGATGGGAAAAAAAACCCCAATGCAATTAATATAAAAGAAAGAGATGTTTATCCTGATATATCATCAGGCAATTATAGAAAAGAGATCAAACGAGTTGTTATTAAAAGAGGAGGCACTTTCACAGAGGCCTGGCTTTTCGTTTGATCAAACAGATGAATTTATTTGTAGTTTTATTCTAAGCAAAACGATTTCCATTCCAGAGCCAAGATAAAACGAATTGGAGTGATTTAGAGGTTAAACAACAAGAAACTGTGCTGTTATATGAAAATAATCAACACTCCATGAACACCTAATCTGATGTAACACTGCTTCCTGAAGTATTTTTTTGGGTTCATATATCCAACATTTATCTGTTTATAGTTACATTCAGTCTTGTGTAGCGTCTGTTTACATTATAGCAACAGTCACTCCTTCACCTCAAAAAACTAAACAAAACTGCAGCTTGTCTTCATTTCAGCCTGTCACAAAGTGCTGACACTGGAGACTCCATCCAAAAACACACAAACGAAAACTGCACAATATCAACAATTACACACCCATGGAATGAACTGTTGCCATAGAAACCTGAATCAAAACGCACATGAAATCTGTCCAGCTGCTTCGTTTAAACCTTTCCGCTTTTCTCCGTTTGGCTTTGAAGCATTCACGTTTGTTCTTTTGAGTGCTGAAAGACAGAAAAAAGGCATTTTGGACGTCTGCTTGCTGAGGCTTTAATGTTTTTTTTTTTTTTTTTACTCTTCAGTGGATCACCTTAGCTTTTGTGTGTCTATCTTATGAATCATGCTTGAAAAGCATTTTCAAGCATTTACTCTGGAAAATCGGTGTGTGTGTGTGTGTGTGTGTGTGTGTGTGTGTGTGTGTGTGTGTGTG
>JAAIIK010000104.1:1371606-1402389 GCA_014706435.1 Silurus glanis | reverse complement strand
GTGTGTGTGTGTGTGTGTGTGTGTGTGTGTGTGTGTGTGTGTGTGTGCGCGGTGGTGGTGTGGGGTGTTGTGAGAGGTGTTTGGAAGAGTGTGGATGATGTCCTTCAAGTAACAAAATGCTAAATGTATCTGCAGCAGAACTTTAGGAATAGTAGCAATAGCTTGCTTCCGCCCAGTGGCATTTAAAAACACGATTCCACGGCGGTCACGTTTGCTTTTTGTTCTTTTCTCGTGAAGGCAAAACCATTTCAGAAAAAGTAGCGTACCATAATACTTGAGAAATAAAGGTGGTGAAATTTTTATCTTCGCTTGAATGAAGTTGTTACGCAAGAAAACGATAATAATAATATTAATAGTAATAATATTGTCATTTTGACTTACAGTAAAGGCAAACAGAAGTGTCTATTTTGGAAATTATAATAACGGGGAAATAGGGCAGGTAAAAAAAAAACCTGGAAATAATCATGAGATTAGAAACTGGAATAACTCACAATAAATTTTATAAGAATGCAAGAAACTGTATAAGCATTTGTGTGACTCAATTCAGTCTGAGAAAAAGCTGGCAACTGAGTGTTGTGCGAGTAAATAAGTCGCATGTGTGGGACTCAATTATTGAATATAATAAATGTTGGAGACCGCTCTGAGCAGCTGAGGATGGTCCCACATTAACAAGCTAAAGATCCATGAAGTTACTGAGCAACACAAGAAGTGTGAGGATGGATTTGGGCTGTAATTACTATCAACTGTCTTCTAGGGTTCATGAACAGCTCTGCATTTCAGCACCTATTACTGAACCGTAGTCAAGTCAAGTCAAGTCAAGTCAAGTCAAGTCAAGTTTATTTGTATAGCGCTTTTCACAACAGACATTGTCTCAAAGCAGCTTTACAGAAATCAACAGTGAAGGTGAATGGTGTGTATTTATCCCTGATGAGCAGCCATGGCGACTGTGGCAAGGAAAAACTCCCTTAGATGTTATGAGGAAGAAACCTTGAGAGGAACCAGACTCAAAAGGGGAACCTCATCCTCATTTGGGTGACATCAAGAGTTTGATCATAAATCTTTCAACAATACAGTACACCTCAACAATGATGGTGCTGTAATGAATGGACATTTGGGGTTGAGGTTCAGGATGGGTTCTTATTTGAGTCTTGTTCCTCTCATGGTTTCTCCCTCATGGCATCTCAGGGAGTTTTTCCTTGCCACAGTCTCCACTGGCTCAGAGTGACTAAAATCATACATATTTTTATACAACTTTATCTGTGTAAAGCTGCTTTGAATTTAATTAAATTTAATAACTTAAAGACTGGAAAAGTTGCGATCGGGTGACATTGACTTGTAACTACGAGCTAGGATTATGATTATGATTGAATGGAAAGCTCTAATTCTGAGATAACAGTCACATTTGTGTAAAAATAACTCACTTCTGAGATACAAAGTCAAAACTGAGTTACAACTCGCACTTGCGATTTTACAGAACGGTAAAAGCCGTAATTAAACGATATAAACTCAGTCCTGAGATCAAAATGTGCAAGTGTGTGACCCAAAAACTGCATTGTGTAAAGCGGGCACAGTTACAAGACAGAAACTTGCAGTTAGGAGATAAGTTATGTGATATGTTGCGATTGTATAATACACTTAAACCTCGCAATTATGAGAAGAAAGCCAGAGTTGGGTAAAAAATAACTTCATGCAAAAGGTTCAGCTGGAGAGGAAGTTCTTGTTTGTCACATCTTCACATTAGCGCAGTAAAATGCTTTTTTTTTTTTTTTTTTTTTTGCATATGTCAGCTTGTTCGGAAGATAACTGTAAAAAATAGCATTTGTTTGATATAAAAAAGTTTCAACATTGGGTAGCTCCAATCTTCCCTATTAAAAATAGGTATAAGGGGTATAGGGGTTTTATTGGTATTTGGGATATTGGCGGTATTTTGGGTACTGGATGTGTTTTGGGTAGTGGAGCATTAAAGATTTGAGTTATACAGTTTACAATTTATGGGGTATTTGGTGGTGTTCTGCTTGTCGGTGTGAAAGTTGAGTATTGCGAAGGCCTGATGCAGGCCATGCAGATTCGCCCTCGGTACAGATTAGCCAAAATGGATGCTGTTTCGCCGTGTCGTGTTGGTGTCGCGCCAAACTTGTCTGACATCCCACATTTCCCCGGCTTACGTTCCAGATCAGCGCAAGAGGCCATGGCTGACTGTTCTGAATAGCTGGCGTAGCCTGAGATTAAAATATCTCAATTATGGAAAGAATTAACAAACAAATGTGTATTCTAATTAAGCGTGTTTATCTCCCGACAAGCAAATGTAAATTTCTTTCCCTCTCTCCCTTTTCCCTTCCTCCTCTCTCTCTCTCTCTCTCTCTCTCTCTCTCTCTCTCTGACTCTCCTACTCCCCCACTGCCTCTCTCTTATCTGCACAGATACACACCCAGGCCTGCTTGCAACTGCACAGGACGACCTCTGGTACGCAAATAGAATATGATAAAAAAAACTTCGACAGCATGTAGAGGGTAGAAACGTCCGTTTAATGTGAAACGCTGATGCGATACTGACAGCTCACACATCTACGCTCGCTGTACGCCCTCACATGTACGCCCTGTCTCTGTATAATAGGAATTCTATAAGCCCCAATAATTAAAAGTGATAATTATGTAAATGTGGGACAGCAATCAACTCAGCTTTAAGATGCCCTCAATTGACTGACAGTAACGATATAAAAATCATTTGTAGTGTTTAATGCGATGGTGTTTGCACGCTGAGTGGCCACACTGTACTTAAAGAGCTGAGAAATTCAGAAAAAAAAGCTTTCCTGTATTGTTTTCTGTTATAAATCCTATAAGGAATTACAGCAATTGTAATGATGTCACTAAAAGTGTATTTGCATATTATTTGCATACTCACTGTGTTTGGACTGTGGTTTAATCTAAATTAAAACTTCATAAAAACAGCACCGGGCCAAACTTTTTAAACTCTTAATAACCATTTGCTATCATAAACTCTTAAACCACAGGTGAGAAATCACTTTAATCATGAGATGTTTAGCAAATCTTTCTTTACTTCCTCCTCGAGATTTAATATTTAGTTTCTTGTCCCCACATTAGGTATACTTAAAAATGTACACAAGATGATTATGAAATATGAATAAACAGAGAGAAGGTTTATGAATATTAGTTTGTGGTGGGTGGAGTAAAAAAAAAATTTGACATGAGATGTAAAATTACCCTTAATATTGTACAATATTCTGAGGATATGTTAATAGTGTTTGTGTATGTTAATTGAAATGTGAGGGAGCTCAACTAAATCGTGTGGTATAAATTGAAAGTTGCTTAATTTATTTATTTTAAGCTTTAATTGCTGTGTTTAAAAAAATTTTTGTCCGAAATTTTATTTTATGCCACACAAAAACATCATAATTCATAAACACGATTCATGCCGTGGCTATTTAGAGCATTTCTCATACTGCTACTCTGATGAGATATAGATGTGCTATACAATGTCTCATCATTATCTCCGTAGCTCTTCTACATGGCCTCCAAAAAAGAGAAAAAAGAAAAACTGCCTCTGCACGCCACACATCATCTCGGATGCCTGGAAGATAGCACTCTTTGTGTTTCTTATATTTTTTTCCCCCCCGATGTCACATAAGAAGGCTTCTCGTACCTGCCGATTGCCTCTCAAGTGAACCGTGCACCTTGAGAAAATGCCCATTTATCAGAAACAAATGAGATGTCAGAGGTCAGGACAGCGCCGGGGTTCTGCATCCTCCACCGGCGCGCTATTTGTCACACCAAATGAGCATAACAGCAGGCGAGAGCGAAGAACGCGATGCTCGAGGCCCCTCCAATTAGTCAACTGATGAGATGCTAGTGCTACTGCTGCCAGCGAGACGCCACTTTCTCCCAAATGTCAACAGCCGGTGCGATCGGAGACGCTACTTTAATTGAAAAAAAAAAGGGAAACCGTATTAAAAGGGGGCAACGGACCTGTGTGTTACAGCTGACCTACATTAGTGTGTGCTTTAAAACTGTCAAATGTTCATTTCAGTCAAGGAATTCACTCATTGTTATTATTTTAAATATTTCAATAAATACATTTAAATCAATGAATCACCCCTCGGAGCACCAAACCTACATTCACCTGGTACACAGAGAGTCCACGAAGCTACACAGTCACTGCATAAGGTCTCACAGCATGACCTCATTTCACTGGATGATACAGTATTAATATTGTCTGTATGAATGCCTAAAGAAAATACTTCTAAGTGCTTATATAACCCTTATGCAGGGTTATAATACAAGGTCTTGCTTACTGAACATACAACAGGTCTCATGCATTCTGAAGCATCTATAATTATACACTCTATGGACAAAAGTTGATAAGATTTGTGCTTTTTGAACGTCCCATTCACACATTTAGTTCCCGTTTGCTGGTATAATAACGGTGTTCCACTAGGTTTTGTGTAAATTTGTGCTTTTTCATTTTCATCATTGTTCACATTCATCCCAAATGTGTTCAATAGTAGTAGATCTTCCACTCCTTCCCATATAAACCATACCTTCTTGGAGATGGCTTTTCTGCATGATGCTGGAACTGGTTTGGGTCTCCTAGGTTTTTTTGCCTTTGTGGTAGCAGTTTAGAGAGCGACACACACACACGGCTGGAAAATTCAGGTGTCCGAATACTTTTGTCCATATATTGTATGTTCAGAGTGAGTGGGAAAAAAAGGCATTTCACACTTTCTTGGATGGTAAACAATAAAATCTTGGGGAAGCGTGAGGGTGAAAAAAAGGCACCCGCAAAGCGACTGATGTTTTTTTTGTTTTTAATTGATTCTACTTAGAGATATATATATACAGTGGGTACGGAAAGTATTCAGACCCCCTTAAATTTTTCACTCTTTGTTATATTGCAGCCATTTGCTAAAATCATTTAAGTTCATTTCTTTTCCTCATTAATGTACACATAGCACCCCATATTGACAGAAAAACACAGAATTGTTGACATTGTTGCAGATTTATTAAAAAAGAAAAACTGAAATATCACATGGTCCTAAGTATTCAGACCCTTTACTGTGACACTCGTATATTTAACTCAGGTGCTATACATTTCTTCTTATCATCCTTGAGATGGTTCTACACCTTCATTTGAGTCCAGCTGTGTTTGATTAAACTGATTGGACTTGATTAGGAAAGCCACACACCGGTCTATATAAGACCTTACAGATCACAATGCATGTCAGAGCAAATGAGAATCATGAGGACAAAGGAGCTGCCTGAAGAGCTCAGAGACAGAATTGTGGCAAGGCACAGATCTGGCCAAGGTTACAAAAAAATTTCTGCTGCACCTAAGGTTCCTAAGAGCACAGTGGCCTCCATAATCCTTAAATGGAAGACGTTTGGGACGACCAGAACCCTTCCTAGAGCTGGCTGTCCGGCCAAACTGAGCTATCGGGGGAGAAGAGCCTTGGTGAGAGAGGTAAAGAAGAACCCAAAGATCACTGTGGCTGAGCTCCAGAGATGCAGTCGGGAGATGGGAGAAAGTTGTAGAAAGTCAACCATCACTGCAGCCCTCCACCAGTCGGGGCTTTATGGCAGAGTGGCCCGACGGAAGCCTCTCCTCAGTGCAAGACACATGAAAGCCCGCATGGAGTTTGCTAAAAAACAGAGAAATAAGATTCTCTGGTCTGATGAGACCAAAATAGAACTTTTTGGCTTTAATTCTAAGCGGTATGTGTGGAGAAAACCAGGCACTGCTCATCACCTGTCCAATACAGTCCCAACAGTGAAGCATGGTGGTGGCAGCATCATGCTGTGGGGGTGTATTTCAGCTGCAGGCACACGACGACTGGTTGCAATCGAGGGAAAGATGAATGCGGCCAAGTACAGGGATATCCTGGACGAAAACCTTCTCCAGAGTGCTCTGGACCTCAGACTGGGCCGAAGGTTCACCTTCCAACAAGACAATGACCCTAAGCACACAGCTAAAATAATGAAGGAGTGGCTTCACAACACCTCCGTGACTGTTCTTGAATGGCCCAGCCAGAGCCCTGACTTAAACCTAATTGAGCATCTCTGGAGAGACCTAAAAATGGCTGTCCACCAACGTTTACCATCCAACCTGACAGAACTGGAGAGGATCTACAAGGAGGAATGGCAGAGGATCCCCAAATCCAGTTGTGAAAAACTTGTTGCATCTTTCCCAAAAAGACTCATGGCTGTATTAGAGCAAAAGGGTGCTTCTACTAAATACTGAGCAAAGGGTCTGAATACTTAGGACCATGTGATATTTCAGTTTTTCTTTTTTAATAAATCTGCAACAATGTCAACAATTCTGTGTTTTTCTGTCAATATGGGGTGCTATGTGTACATTAACGAGGAAAAGAAATGAACTTAAATGATTTTAGCAAATGGCTGCAATATAACAAAGAGTGAAAAATTTAAGGGGGTCTGAATACTTTCCGTACCCACTGTATATATATTGTGCGTTGTTTAAAACGGTGTGTAAACCGGGTAACTGAAACTGGCCCTCTCTCACAGCATCAGCCTTCTTTTCATCAGTGAAAAAAATCTATGGCGAAAGCCCAGGAAGGTCAAAATAAATCGACTTAATTGTCTGTGCTTTGGCGCTTTTGACACTTTCGCAGGCAAAAAAAAGTTGGATCATTAAGCCGCAGAATGTGGATGTAAAGCGTGCGAGAGTAATGAACAGCTAGCCGCATGATTGATAATAGCTTTATTTGCGTAATGTCTTTTTTTCTTTTCTCGGCACTCAAGGACGCTTGACTGAGGAGGGACAAATCACTGGTCACACAAAAACGCAGGTATTTATCCTGTATAAGATTTATTATACAAAAAAATATATTTAAAAAAATGGAAGTTTAACATTGTTAACATTGTCAAATCTGTTTGGTCAGAAAATGCTGATTGATGTGTAAATGTTTGATGATTTGGTGAAATTATCCTCAAAATCGTAAGATGATGTCGATAGGTTCCTTGTGTAAGCTGTTGCTGTAATAATGATAACGCCACCGAATCAAGATCAGGTTGTTAACGATAACACGTTAACGATAACACCTCAGACCTCCTCACCTCCCCTGCATCAGTACCTGAGTTTACTAATACCCTTGTGACTGAATGAGCACAAATTTCCACAAAATCTAGTGGAACATCTTCCCAGAAGGGTGAAGGTCATTAGAACAGCAAATGCAGACAAAATGTAGAATGGGATGTTCAAAAAGAAGCACATATCAATCATATAGTCAGATGTCCACAGACTTTTAGCCACTTTTTACACGTTTAAAATTGACATTAATATCGTAAGACGTTGTGATGTAATAATTGATGACATAAAACGTTATCATGATGACGTTATTGTAAGCAAACGTAGCAAAAGTCTACATGAGAGGATTTCTCTTAAACCCCGAGGTCTGGGAGTCGCCGTATACAAACCCAAGCGAGTGAAATATCCCTCATTCTCATTCCGTGCGCTACATATCAATGGATGTCCCACTGACACCGACCAGCGCTTTTCATTTTATGGTTATTCGACTGGAAAACTCGTTTTTAAAGAGGCTTAAAGGAGAAAAGTCACGTTTTTTTTATTTTTCTGCACTGTTCCATCAAAAAGCAATTAATTCCTTGGACTACGTCAATAGCCACCGAAATAATAAAATATTATTCACAGTTTGCTTTCAATCTTTTTTTGATGTACATTCTTACCAAAAACCTCTTATTTATTTAAAAAAAGGTTTGTTTATCGTTTAAGGTTCTTCTTATTTGTTTAGCCATTTTTTTTTAAATGTGTCTCAATGTTATAAATTAGTTCTTATTTTATTACAATTTATCTGCTTGAGGGTGTTTTCACAAAGCTCTGTTTACGCCAGATAAAACGCGCTTTTCAGTGTGGAAGGAAAGGTGTAGAGAAAATGTAGAGGGAAGAAAAAGGGGTTTCAGATTATTGTGGATGCAGCTTGAGTTATTTTTGCAACCTAATCGGGCAACACAGAAAACCATGCAGGTGCGTAACCCAACTCTGAATACCAGGAACTTTTGCAGTATAGATTTTAATGTATTAATGTATTTATATCATGAAATCTGACTATATAACAGTGATATAAACAACGACGCTGTACATCTTCCATACAGGGTCCTGTAATGTCAAATATTCCTGCACGTCATGTCAAGTCAAGTTTATTTCTATAGCGCTTTTCACAATAGACATTGTCTCAAAGCAGCTTTACAGAAATCAACAGTGAAGGTGAATGGTGTGTGTTTATCCCTGATGAGCAGCCGTGGCGACTGTGGCAAGGAAAAACTCCCTTAGATGTTATGAGGAAGAAACCTTGAGAGGAACCAGACTCAAAAGGGGAACCCATCCTCATTTGGGTGACAGCAAGAGTTTGATCATAAATCTTTCAACAATACAGAACACTGGAGAGTGAGAACTAACATGAGTACTGGAGTATAAGATTATAAGTAAATGTTCTTTCTACAGTCTTTGGTATAAAACTAGAAGCTACTGAGCTCAACATTTGTGATCATCACAGATCCAGCATCAGCTTCTCCATGCCAGAGCCTTTAAACACTCCAGGAGGTCCAATGTCAAAACTCCACACATGTAGTGGGATCCAATTGGCACTGGTACGTCTCTAGATGGTACGGGATGTTTGCGAGTTCGGCATCTACTTCTTCAAAGGTCCACATCTCCCTTCTAGTAACAGGAAGTTAAGCAGGAAGGTTGTGGTGACCCAGCGAAATTGAAAAGAAGTCAGTCTGACCCGAAAAAAGAGAGCTGATATTCTGGTCCTGGTATTGTCAAAAATGAGGAGGGGAGGAAAGGGATGTCTGTAAACTCTCCAGTAGAAATGACATTATTAATCTCCATTTATAAAGGCGCCGCATGTGCACTGAGACTCAACAAGAGGAAGCGAGGCAGTCGCTGAGCTGCGTATTAGAGCACCCGTAGCGCGTGCGCTTCTTACAATGCATCAGTGTGACACTAGTTTGTTGATCGTGACCTTTAAAAAAAAAAAAAAATAGTTGGCTGCCGGGAGGTTGTGATTTTTCCTGCCCTCCCAAAGAAAAAAGAATTCATCCTGCGGGAGGAAATTGATTTTTGTCTCACGCCATCCAGGTAGTTTATAGAGGCCAATTAGGAGCGTTTTTCCTTTTTTATTAAATTTCGTTGTGGTTTGAGATTGAAGGTCACATGAAGAAAAAGAAAACCCCACAAACAATATAGATAAAGAAATAAAGGTATGATAAGAGATATGTCTTTCTTTTGTCAGGTTTGAAGTTATCACAAGGTTGTTATTTTGCCCCACCAAAAAGAAAAAAAAAGAAATTACCTTAGGGACCTCATTGATTTTATTTCAAGCTGTCCAGGTTTACAGAGGCCAATTAGGAGGCATTTTCTGTCTGGAACTGGCTGCTCGGCCGGCGCTCAAGACAGAGAAGAAAAAAAAAATCAAATCAAACCTCTGTAGTGTTTGCCGAATTTGAATCAAAGTGATGTCTATTGAAACCAGCAATTTGTGCATCTTCCTTGATGAGAGACGTTTATTTAAAAAAAAAATAAACCAACAAAAAACTTAACGACAGCTGGTACAGTTCCACATATTGAGTGCCGGAGTCTCGACGGAGGAGCAGCCCACCATGATGAGGAAGATCGTCACCGAGTCAGGAGAACGCAATTAAAGTGCCGCTTGGAGAGAAAGAACGCAGTTATCTCCACGGGCCGCTACAAAGCCTCATTAACTGTAGTTTGGAAATGAAAAGTGTTCTGCAGCTGCCTCGCCATCCACGAGAGACGAGAAGAGAGTTTTGGATAAAACAAGGTAGAAAGAGCACTTTGTTTTGGGGTCTTTTTTTTTTTTTTCAAAGAAATCACACGTCAAACATTCGGGAGCTAATTGCATTCCGGTGGTTGAATTGGACATTTTCAATGATCTGAACCTCATTTATTTAACATTTATGGAAGGAGTCTCTAGTGTCAGTGCTAAAGCGTAATACGTAACTTATATGTAACAATGCGCAAGGTGTTCCACTACTTTTTCTCCAGCGGTAGATAATGTATGCATATAAAATGGTTTATGCTAGCACGTGTACAGCTGTGCATTATCCTTATTTACCGCAGCACTGCCACTATATGTCCCATCAGCAGCCCCCGTGTCAGGATTATCATCCCTATCTTTCAGATGCAGTGTGTTTCTGTTTACTGCACCATGTGTTTCTTTATGCGCCGCTCTATCGCGCATATTGATATTCAGAGCAAACACGGCCCTCCGACTTGTCACGGGTTGTGCAACGTTCGTGCTGCCAATTCCGTCTGGCAAAGGGCCGCTTTGCTCGCGGCTAAATAAACATCAGAGTGTCAACGTGCACGATGAGTGGATAGTCTCAAAGAAACAGAAGAAGCCGGTTTAATAAACGTCATAAGTGCTGCGAAAAAAGGAAAATCTCACATGGGTTTGAAGAGGAAAGCACCCTCGTGAGAAAAACATGGCGGGATGTGCTGGAGAAAAAGCAGCGAACGATGTGCCTTCCTCCAGGCAGATGGTATGAATTCTGCTGGGATGGGAGATGGTGGAGGAACGCTGGAGTACGTCTGAGACGCGAGATGATATCGGTTATGATCTGGAGCAGCTGAGACAGACATACAAACATCGAGTCGGGCAATAAATCTGCCAAAGTTAACATCTGTTCGCTGGCAGATATTTAAGTTCTTTTAAATATCTCAAAACTGTCACTGCCAAGACGTCAAGATGTTCCTCATCCCGAGGTGTCAATTAGAAACATAGAAACGTTGACCTATTTCGCAGCTCTTCAGTGTTAAGTTTCACCTTTTCTTATTAAATTTTTTTAAGTGGAAACACGTCTTGACTTCAGGGACATCATCTGCATAATTCCTGGTAATCCTGCGAGCCAGTGGTCTAAACTGCAAAGCCAAGGGAGAGGTTTAATCAAAGGTCATTCTGCTGTCTGAATAATGTTTACATCATGCAGCCAAATCCCAATTTGGTGCAGCGCCAAGTTATGAAGGTGGAGGCCAATTCGATTATGAATGTGTCGACGTATCGCATGATCGCGTGACGAGCATGTGAGGCTACTTCGATTTTAGTGTAAAACCAGTTTAACATGAGGACTTTCTTGTGTCTGAATATCTGGCTCTGACGCTTCCTCAACCTCAGCTACATCACTCTGGTTCATTAGGTTTGTCAATCAAATCACATTCTTTTTTAATGTTTGGCACTTGTCATTATGATATAACATCTCACTGAGAAACTTTGTTAACATAATCTCTGGTTACAACATGAAAATATCATTATGGCATCATGATGTCACAGGTTTTTTGGCCGTCATGACATTGTTTGGAAAATTGATTGGTAAAGGAAAGCATACGTGTATTTATTAATTGTTTTATTGGTTATTATTATCATTTTTTCGAGTCGCTATTAACGTGTCAAGCTACTGCAAAAAGTATTGGGAGAATTGAGTTTTTCTGGTTCTTCTCCAAACTTTGTTCCAAAAAGATGGAGGCCCACAATTGTACAGGACGTGGTAGAATTCCAATTTTCCTTCACTTAGGAGACCCAAACCAGTTCCAGCATGACAATGCAAAGATGTGCTTTATTTTATTACTGCTTTATTTTAGTAAATCTGCTTTAAGACAATGTCCATTGTTAAAATTCGCAATACAAATAGAAATTCAACTTCATTCTTTTTATATAGTTTAAGCGTTTGTAAAAATCTTACATACATACATAATTCTGTCGTTATAGTGACCAACCAATGCATGTAGCATATTGACAATTTGCTGACGATCCACTAGAGGAGCTCATACTAACTATAATGAGTACAACACGTTATAGGCTCCATCAGATACATAGATAATAATATAAGAGCCTGCAAAATAGGCGTCTACATTTTTTTCTTTTTTTCTTATTATTAATACTATGTGGGATAATGTTATATTATTATTTCAAAACAAAACAAAATGCAATGTTATTTATCATCTATATGATTAGGTTCCTGTGGCCTGAATGGATTTCTCAGCATCTTAATTATTTTCCAAAAAAATGTAATATTTTGTGGCTACAAGAAGTTTAACAGGATCGACTTACAGGATGGACAGGATCAACTTGCTAACAATAAATAACCACAATGTCACTGCAGGCTGTCTGTATACAGTACAAGTACTTAATAAGGGCAAGTATTAAATTTGATATCCATGGAATATTTTCCGGTCCAAGACAATATAAAAAAAAGGAGAAGATGCTTTAACGTTCGAATTTTTTAACCTTTCTCCTGTTAATACCAGTAAATCAATCTTGTAGGATCCACCGAGAGAGTTTCTTTTGGTTTGCTTTCTGGCTTTAAATAACATTAATTAAACAGAACATGCCATTTCCATTCTGCCCCACTCACCTCCTGCCACCTGGAAGATGGCACGGCTAAGCGTAAAACATCTGGCGGTCCGCTTGAGATAGTGCCACATTTTTTTTAACAAGATTAAGTGGGCTGCATTTAATAATATCTTACCGGAGAAGACTAATGTTTCCTCTCGAAGTGCATTAGCATTTTGATAACCGGCCCAAGACTTTCCCTTTCCATTCTGCGATAAGGAGCGATGGCACAGCGGCGAGAGACAGCGTGAAATAATTGGCACGTTGCGGGTGAAAAGTCAGCGTTTAAGAGCTGGGGATAAAAAATGTAAAAAAAAAAGACAGCAGCATATAAAAAGAGAGGGGGGGGGGGGGTGCAAGGAGTGCTGATTCTGGGGTTCAGTAAAGCCTTGGCTCAAAATTTGCATCAATGAATTTAGCAATAATTACGCCAAATAAAATGCAAAAAAGTCATGAGTCAGCAGTACGTTATATATGTAAAAATCCAGAGCAGCTTCTGGATGACTGAGCAAACGAGTAAAAGGGGGAAAAAAAGAAGCAGGTTTTAACAACAGTGTAAAAAAAAGGTAAGGCAATGAGTCATCTGACCTATGAGTAAGACCTCATATAGTGGCGTGTTAAAGCCTGGAGCGATTTAGAGGCATGCGAGTGATAAAGCCGAGACAAAAACCGCGCTGCGTGAGATCACTTCGAATTATCTCTGTGCCCATCAGCATCACCGAGGATCCCGGGAAAATAAAAAAAAAAAAAACAACAACAACTAAATGCAACGGCACGAGCAGCCCTCCTGCATTGAACCTGTGCGCTGTGAGGGACGTGAGCGCCTCGTAGATTTACATGTAATCAGACCGATAATTAACGCAGATGCTAAGATGTTAATGAAGCCACCGGTAGAGAGGTGCTTCGTGTCATGCTTTTCTTCTCGTTCCACTCTCTTTGAAAACACTCAGATCGGTCCGAGGGCTCATTCGGGTGTGTTTCTATAGTAACCGCTCGTTGACTTGTCATGGAAACAATCCATATGAATGTATAATGCTTTTCTCTCTTTCCTTAAAGAAAGGAGTCTCCAGTCCGAGTGCTTCGTAACAGATAAAGGCACAACAACTGAGAATAAAGAAATAGATACGAGAGGCTGGTGATGAGCGAGAACATTAAATGTAGCTGTAAATGGATAAAAAAGTGTCTTTAACGAATAAAAGAACTGCAAATGTTGGCTGTTGTCTTATGAGAGAAATAAAACACTTCAGGACGTGTGTTTATAGGAAAACAATCAACTTCGGAAATAGTGACAGAATTTCTGACCTGTCGTTGATATAAAAAGGTTTCATTCTTACTTAATGTAATTCTTATAATAGAGCGTATGAGGTCAGAAGGGTCAAGGGTGAAGTCAAGGGGTTTATAAGTCCTGATAGAATTGTTTCATAATTACAAATTATTATATGATTATTATTATGAATTCAGCTATAAAATGTTATAAGGCATCATAGATATAATTACTATATATCTAAAAAGGTATTACAGTATCCAGCATTGTATTGTGTGTTTATGAATGTGCTTATAACACATTATTTCTTCTAATGATGCATTTGATATGATATAACATGTCATGAGCACTATTAACTCTTCAATGACAGGTTTGTAAGTTTCTTATGTCGGTTTTATGACACAGAAGTCAAGCAACAGATTTCAACATAAACCAAAACGAGGACGGTCATCTTAGTCATATTAACTGCTCCAGAAATCATTTGTCAAGTTCCTTCTGTATTTGTCCATATTCTCTACGTTACACTATATTGACAAAGGTTTGTGGACACCTGACCATAAGATTGGTACGTGCTTGGTGAACATGATCCCATTTCACTTTTAGTCCCCATTTGCTGTTATTAGAACCTCCACTCTTTTGGGAAGATGTTCCACTAGATTTTGTGGAGATTTGCGCTCATTCGATCAGATGCTTGAACAAAATGAACAAAATTCATGTCTGTAAAAAAAAGAAATCAATTTGTGAGTGTTATGAGTGTTATGGAGACATGGCGCCTCGCTGCAGTGATTGTAATCTGAATTACATCTGGAATGTTGACTGTCATTTAAGCCAGTGTGAGATCTTCGCAGGGGGCCGTGTTAATACGACTGAGGAAGTAAAAAGCACTAGTGGCTCGAGTGATGCAATTTAACGTGTTTATTTGCATAAACACTCGGACTGAATTTTATTTGATATTATATTGAAGAATGTGCTTTTCTGTCAGGGTTTAGATGCATTTAGTCCTCCATTTAGACCTCCACTATTCTGAGATGTTCCACTAGATGTTGGAGTGTTCGTGAGGAGATTTTGTGCTCATTCAGCCACAAGGGTATTAAAAGTCAGGTAGTGATATAGGTGAGGTGAGGAGGCCTGGGGTGCAGTCAGCTTTCCAATTCATCCCAAAGGTGTTCAATAGGGTTGAGGGTCTATAGCAGAAGATCTTCCACTCTAATTTATGTAAACCATAAACCTGGGGTGCAGTCAGCTTTCCAATTCATCAGTTCTGCCAATTCCAGTTCCAATTCATCCTTTGACTCGTTCTCATGTAAAGCATATCTTCACGGAGCTGGCTTTGCTCTAAGATGCTGGAACAGGTTTGGGTCTCCGAGTTTCTCACATGAAGGGAAATTTAATGCTACTGCATCCAAAAACAATTGTGTGCCTTGAAATTCACAGTAACATTTTGGGCAAGAACCATATGGCTAGAAAAATCGTCTGTCCCAACGCTGGTCTCCATGTAGTTTAGCTGTTAAGTATTCGTTTACCTATTCGCAATTTAAAAGCACACGTATTCATTAAACGGCGACGGATCGACCAGACGAGCGAGGCCGCTGAAGAACTGCCATGTACACACATCTGCTTTTTGAACCTAAACTTTCAGCTCGACCTTTTGGGCTCGTGGCAGTAAATCACAAGCTTATCAGAGCGGTTCAGCTTTTCTCGACCGGCGTACGTTTCACCGATAACAAGATCTTGCACGCTTTGGATTCCAAATTAGCCGAATTTCTCAGACAAATTGAGCTCCGTATCCGGAATGACCCTCGTCGGTCCAGCCGGGAAACAAAAAAGCAAATTTACATGGTGTTTTTTTTTCCCCTACAAACACATTCTGCTTGGAAATCAGTAGCCACGCTGCGGTGTGACAAAATAAGCAAGCAATTAGAAACTTATAAGGCAGGGTGTTGGTGAGAAACTCGACAAAAAGCCTTCTCTGTAACTTCAAAAGCCAATTATACACTCCTCACGCATGAGAGCGGCGTTCCGAGCAAATTAATTCCTACCAAGAGTGAGTGAATTTCTTCACTTTAAGGGAGACTATGAGGGAGCAACACAGTGTGTGTGTGTGTGTGTGTGTGTGTGTGTGTGTGTGTGTGTGTGTGTGTGTGTGAGTGTGTTTATAAACTAGAAAGTTAAAGGTAACCAGAAGGCATTAGAGGGGGAAAAAACCTGCCACTCTTTTTTTTTTGATCAAATGTAAACACCCAAAAAGTTTGTAGCAGCAAACTTTTTCTTTCTTCGTATTTCTAATGTCAAGGAAATAAAAATAATTGTGTAATTAACAATACAATTCAACAAGTCTATAGTGTCAATCTAGACACCTCGCTAATGGCCTATTTAAATAAATGTTCCATTTTGTCTATTTTGTCTACTGGACTATGTAGTATTATATCACATGTATAATAAATTGTATACCTTTATAAAGTTTCACATTTTGCTGCACCGCAATTATTTTCAAGTCGTCATTTTCCAACACACTACTAAAATCAGTGCTTCCTCTATCTTGTACACTATATTTACAAAAGTTTGTGGACACTTGATCATAAGATTAGTGTGTGTGCTTTTTGAACAACAGCTTCCACATTTAGTCCAATTCAACCCGAAAGCTATATAAGAGGCCACTCAAGGGCTTCCACTCCGACTGATGTAAAGCAGATATTCATAGATCTAGCTTTGTGCACAGGGGCATTGTCACGCTGAACAGATTTGAGTCTTTTAGTTCAAGTGAAAGAAAAAAAAAAGACATGCTACCATATTCAGACACATTATACAATTGTGTACCATTACTATTGTTTCAGGAAGAACCACATATGGATTAAAAGTCGTGTCCTAATATGTTTATCTATATACTGTAGCATTATCTAAAGAGGTCATGCCATGAATTGGTTTTTTTAACGATCATGTGTCTTTCATGTGATTTGAATTCACAGGTCAGAGTTTACCAAACTTCTACGCACTGTGCATGCATTTCCAACGTCCACCGCAGACCAGCGCCAAATGGAACTCAATGCAATGAAAAGCTTAAATTGAAAGGTACGAGGATTTTGTAATGTGATCGGTGTTTTCGTACCACTTGCCTATTAGTAGTCCCTTCAGATGTTACACAAACAACACTGGTCATTTATTTCAACTCAAATCAACCGGTGCCGTGACAGTGGCGTATCTAATAATCATCTGTGAAACCGGCTACGAGCGTTCTCCAACGCTAGCATTTCCACTGGGTTATTACTGATCGCTGCAATCTGGCGCTTGTGTCAAAGATAATTTAGGAAATGAAGGAGATTCCTCTTCAGTGCAACAGTGTTGAAGAATTACTGCTCCATTTTTAAACTGTAAACACACTTAGTACTGAGCAATCCATTAAATTTGTAGAAAGACTGATCGCTCTACAGATCCGTGCAGCTTAAAGAATATCCTGATGAAACAATTCACACCATCTGTCCTGGGCACAGCATTGTTCTGTGAATCTCCCTTTCAAAACTTGTACTAGGTGAATAAATATGCTCACGAAGCGTTTAGGGAATCAGAGGAAGGGAAGTATTGGCGTGTCGTGAACGTCGGCTAGTTTGAGCGAACGCGGACTTTCATACACTGTTTGCTGTCAAGCCCCTAATGGCATTTGGAAAAGATCACGGTTTGGGCTCAGCTGGATAATATTCCTGTTTGGAAAACCTGAGGGAAACACTCTATTCTACTCAACTCCACTCCACTCATGTGTGGGGGAAATGAAGCTTCTCATAATAAAGAAAAAAACTGTAAAAATGTAATAAGGAAGAGTGAATAAAGTAACTAAGTAGGTCCAAGTTGGCGTTCTGAAACGCTCAACATCCTCAAATTTGTAGCGGAATCCAGGTACAGTGGTACATTTACATCAACATCCACACAGCGATCTTGTCTTGATATCTAATCGCCTGATTTTAAATGTTCGCTCGTACATTATTATTTTTTTTTTAATCAAATATTATCATTAAAAATAATATTTAAACAATAATAATCTGCTCCTGCAGCAAAATACAAAAATCTGTTTCTTTAAAAAAAAAATGCAAAACACAACAATGAACAATATAATGATATAAATAATATATCATTATAATAAATAAATAAATAAATAAATAAATGTGATCATTTATAACAATAATTATAATAACAATTATTATTATTATTATTATTATTATTATTATCTGCTGTTTAATAATAAAAGATAATAAGTTTGTTTATGCTAATGGTCTACACAGAAAGTCCTGTAGTATTTGAGTCTAAGAAGATAGTCCAAGTCTAATTATTTAAATGATTGAGGAACACCAGATCATATTTTTGATTCATAGTCAAGTCAAGTTTATTTCTATAGCGCTTTTCACAACAGACATTGTCTCAAAGCAGCTTTACAGAAATCAACAGTGAAGGTGAATGGTGTGTATTTATCCCTGATGAGCAGCCGTGGCGACTGTGGCAAGGAAAAACTCCCTTAGATGTTATGAGGAAGAAACCTTGAGAGGAACCAGACTCAAAAGGGGAACCCATCCTCATTTGGGTGACATCAAGAGTTTGAGCATACATTTTCAACAATACAGAACACTGGAGAGTGAGAACTAACATGAGTACTGGAGTGTAAGATTATAAGTAAATGTTCTTTCTACAGTCTTTATGGTTATAAAACTAGGAGCTACTGAGCAACTCATAAAATAGCTCAACATTTGTGATCATCACAGATCCAACACCAGCTTCTCCATGCCAGAGCCTTTAAACACTCCAGGAGGTCCAATGTCAAAACTCCACACATGTAGTGGGATCCAATTGGCACTGGTACGTCCCTAGATGGTTCGGGATGTTTGCGAGTTCGGCGTCTACTTCTTTATAGCAGCTATAAACAGTCATTCCCACACATATTTCTTTCATTTACACAAAAACTAAAAAAAAAAAAAAAAACTGGAGGCTCCTTCAAAAAAATAATGTTGCGTGAACATCTACGCACATGACCATCTACAAAAAAAAAAAAACCACGAACGCATGTTAGTCAGGAATCTACTGTGCATGGGAACAAATAATGCACATTATAGGGGTCTTCACTTCATAGTGAACTGATTTAAGGAGTACGTACTGTTCCAGATTCACGCTGAACACAGAACTCAGATGTTTAATAACAAGCATTAATTAAACCTGTGGTCTATTCATCAGCTTGACAGAAACCTGTAACCTTTTATTGCATCATCATCAGTTTTATTGTCAGCGTGATGAATTGTGTAGAGACATTGCTCACGGCACATGAAGTTCGACACGAGGTAATTAGTAATCGTTTTACTGCTACACGTGCACCAGAACCTATATAAACACCATTTTACAGATTATACACCTGGGTTATTTTGGGTTCAGGCTTACAGCCGTGTGAGCGACAACATCACGTCAGGTCTATAAAAGATTTAAGGGTTTAAACCTTTAAAACAAAATGTGTCCTGGAACGACAATTACAAGACAACGGAGTATTGAAAGAGTTCTTGCTGAATGTTCAGGGTTTAGTCTGAAGCCATTTAACAAGGAGAGGCACTTTGGCTTTTGGGAACAGCTCCTGTAAGAACCAGACTTTCATCAACTCCATTGTGTTTTTTTTATTTCCTGCCACTTGTCAATATAATAAAACTGCCATTTTCCTCTACAGCCTTGCCACAGTGTAGGAGATCCAAATTTGTACAACCTGTGTATAATGATGCAGGTCATGATGCCTCGGTCACACGTCTTACCTCCATCCGCTACCTTCTTAAAGGGGCTCCGGCCGCTAACACATAATACATTACCGCTAAATTTAAACCCTCAAGCGAGCAAAATGAACAAAAAACAACACAGTGGATTCACGATTATTATTATATTTAGAAAATACCAGTTTTTATGCCGCTCGTATCATTTATTAATATTTTGATGTATTTATTCGCCACACCTTAAAGGCCGGTCCGTGAAAATATTGTCGGACATTAATCCGGTCCGTGGCGCAAAAAAGGTTGAGGACCACTGCTCTAGAGAACATCTCAGAACAAGGTGCTCACACTCTCGAAGAGTGGTTCAAGCCCCCAGTATCGCCAAGCTGCCACTCTTGGGCCCTTGAGCAAGGCCCTTAACCCTCTGTGCTCCAGAGGTGACGCGACCCTGCGCTCTGACGCCAGCTTCTAAGCCAGCTGGGATATGCGAAGAAAGAAGTTCACTCTGCTGTAATGTATATGTGACAAATAAATGCTATTCTATTCTCTGTGATCTTATTCAAACGTTCCTCACACTTTCGACCTTCATTCATATCCTTAGTGGTTACACTAGCAAACACTAGCAACATTACATGTAGGCTTTAATGGACTCAATCCCTATTTCAGCCAAAAATCATAGATCATCAAAGGGCTCCTCAACAGACCAGTTTTTTTTTTTTCCCTACACTTTGCCACTGTAGGTGTCCTCACTTTGAAGTCCCACATGTTCACTCCAATTATCCATATTTTCTGAACTGGTTGTTTTTTTTTAACACCTTTCTTACTATTAACACAAAACCTCGACTTATCAGCTAATTAGAATGGCACTTGCCGAGTGAGAAACACAAATCTGGGTAAATATGTGACTCTTCAGGCAGTGAGCTAAACACACACCGCATGACTTCTGAGTCTGAATAAAGCCAGATTGCTGACTTCCTGTCATCTTATGATGTGAGGACACACACTGTTTTAGACAATACATTTTGCTTAGAAGAGATGCTTCATATTGCAAAAAAACTAAACCTTAAGAAAACCCATATCCATAACCATATAAAAACATCACTTGTTTCAGATCCTCTTAGTTAGACACTAGCTAATGTTGCCAGATATTGTAAACGGTGTCTCCTTTAGGACCTAATTTGTATTTATTTGTGAAAAATTACATTCTATTATTCACATCTGCAAAAAAAAAAAAAAAAGATTAAGTAACTATGTGGAAAATTGTCATTTAGGGGTGGAGTCAGTGCAAATGTATTAATATAGCACTGTTCAGATTCAGTGACCTGAGAGTCAATCATATGGGAGAGCAAATCGATACGTCCTGCGAGCATGTATAAAATGTGCAAGAGACAAAATTAGAACATTTACAGTTAAGGTAGAAACTCAGTCCCTCAAACAGCTTCGCAATTTATTTTTTTGCTGGAAGTCAATAAGGAAATAAAATGCATCTTTTTATTGTTTCCTACTTAGAAAATTGAAAAACCTTTGGTGGAAAACGTACTGACTGACACTGGAAACTCATTCATTTATCGCGTAATAAACTCTTCAAAAAAAGTTGCCGTATTGTGTAACGAATCGTTGTATACATCGTTACTATAGAAATGATGAAATGATCTTAAAATGATCGTACATCAACGTTGCATGTCTCCGTAAATTCAATTCAATTCATTTTTATTTGTATAGCGCTTTTAACAATTAACGTTCGCTCAAAGCAGCTTTACACAGATCATGTAAATCAAAATAAATGTTATTTTTAACATGAAACTGGAACTTGTGAAACTGTTGGTATTCCTTCAATGCACTAGCAATCAATAATTTCAGTAAATACTGACCGCTACAGATTTAGCATTATAGAAATGTAAATAAAATACCCTTTTTTTAAATGTGAAAACTGACTTTGCACTCACTGCAGGTGTAACGCAAGGCCCTGACCTGTATCTGTGTGACTTTTCAATGAAAGTATCCGTGGCCTATGCTGTGATGTGCTGTAATGCTTTGATGTGTGGCCCCGCCCACAGCTCCTCAGTTCCTCAACCTCAGCTGCATCACTCTAGTTCACAAAGGCATTATCTACTTATGCAAGCTGTTATATTTGTTTGTACCTGCTCACGATAATTTCCAACGTTCTCTTGTATCCACAAATAAAAAAACTATTGAATTGAACAGAACTAGCTGAAACTAGCTTATATTTTGTTCATCTGCTTTGCTTACACACCCATTGAGTCCAGCTGCTTTCTTCTCAAAAAAACTGAACGCATTAAACCAGTGTGAAACACTTAGTCCGTTTGGGTCGTATGACTTTCCACACCGTCGCCACCAGGGACCCATTAGCAGGGAAAATAAATAAATAAATAATAAATAAATAAATAAATAAAGTAGGTCTTGTTCTGCAAGCTAATTAAACGTGCTATAATAACGACAGCCTCGTTTCTTCCACGAGAGTGCGTATGTTACAATATCATTACAGCACGAAGGAACATTTTTATTGCGGCTTCAGACAAAGCAACTCGACAGAAGATCGTCTGACGTCTACAGACCGTACGGCCTCCATACAGACCTGACTTTACCTTGAGACACGCATCTTTCTTGCTACTCAAGGCAGAAATGTCTCTAATGTATTAATGCACATGTACAATGCACGTCCTTTTCTTCTGTTTTTTCTCTAATGCGCAGCACTTTGATGTTTAAAAAGCTTCTGAAAACCCTCAAGGCTTTAAAAAGAGTTCCCTTTCAGCTTCAATGTAAAATAAATAAATAAAAAACCTTCTGTTTTATCTGTTGGTATTATTCTCTTTTTTCTTTAACTCCATTATAAAATATATATTTAGATATCTTTATTAGAAATAAATTATTTATTCTCCTCTGACTGTCCCGTTCATGTTCACACGCAACTTTTTCTTAGTAGTTGAATTTGTTATAGTAATCTGGTGATTAGTGGGATAGTAAAAGTAATAATAGTATTTTTTTTGTTCACTTTTTCTATAGCCACATGTTCTGAGGTGTTTTATTCCCCCATACACACCACAGCATGGTATTTGCCAACACTGTAAAATTATACATGGTAAAGGATGACGCGTTATACGTTTATAGATACATTTTATGCCGTGGAACATCCATGGCATGATTTCTCACATACTTAATAAATAATTGTAATAAACAGCTGGAAACATCTGTAACCAGCTATAAACTTCAAACAGTTATAAGCAGCTTTAAACATCTGTAAACATCTGTAAAGTTATAAACAACGACAAACTTCTGTAAACAGATATAAACATCCGCAAACAAACATCTGTAAACAGATATAAACATCCGCAAACAGACAAACATCTGTAAACAGATATAATCCCAACTGTACAGTTATAAACTGTTAGCTATAAACCCTTTATAACCATTTGTAAACAACAATAAACCTCTATAAATATCTGTAAACAGCTATAAACAGCTGTAGTTATAAACAGCTATAAACATATTTAACCAGCGGTAAAGTTATAAACAGTTATAAACATCTGTAAACAGCTGTTAATCATTATAAAGTGCTATAAAGCAGTCGTTCCCTCACCTGCCTCTTGTTCTCTCTCTTGAAGTAAATAAGAAATAAAGTGCATGCCACGTTACGGAGTAATGAACACGTAAACGATCGCTCCTCACAGCTTGACCTCTGCCGGTCACAAAACACTGACACTGGAGTCTCCTTCCATCAACATGCAATAAACGTGATTGTGAAATTCTTCTGAACATGTATAGTTCGCTGTGGAGAGTCTGGGCCACTCTACAGGTGCTGATCATCACTATTGTCCTCCTGTCTCCTCAACAGCATGTCTGAGGGTTGTAACGTTCTGCGACTCCTCACAAACGCTGACCCGCTAAACATATTTACTAATGCAGACACCTTTGGATAAATAAATACAAATAAATTCATTCATCCATTAATCAATGCATTTAAGGAACAATAAGCAATCATGGAGAAATTATGGAGCATTAATAGTGCGTCCTCACTGCAGACTTGGTGGTGTTGCTTTTTTATTTAAAAAATTTAATATGGTGTGAGAGATGACAAGTTCTCAGGTGCATGGTATGAAGTGGAGATTGTACCAAAATCATCATCATCATCATCATCATGATCAACATCTCTCTTCAGGTCAAACAGCGATTTCACATTATGAAATTGCTTTACGTTTATTCTCTTCGCTTCACTTTGTGCTCAGGATGGTAATCAGCATCTTCTCACCCATGACACCAGATTTCCACAGAAAAAAATGTTAAGTGAACAATAAAGTGACCACTGACGCAATTGTCGCAAACCCGTTGATAACATGGGCAATGAAACACAAAATGCACCCTCCCTGTGCATCGTTCTCGTGCAAGTTTCTCTCTCATCAAGCACACAGCGATAAATGAAGCATGCACGTGCGCCCTAACCTTGCACAGTATGCATGATAGGCTGAAAAGACGCTTAACTCTAAAAAAACTCCACAACTCTTTCCACCCACTTCCTGCTGCTGCCTGAGATGTTCTCCAGGGGACTTGCTGCATTGCTCATCACCGTGATGCCAGAGCAGGTGCACCCAAACACTCAAAGGCAAAAACTTCAGTGTATGCAAGGGAAAAAAAAGAAAGAAAAAAAGATGCGTCGTTTTTATGTACGCAAGAAACATCACTAATACACCATAAAGATCATTCATCATTCACTCATTCACTGTGTACGTCATTTTTATGCAACTTGATCATAAAATCACAAACGCATCCGCTTGTGCGATGATCTTTTCTTTTTTTAAATCTCTCTTTTTTGTAAACACACAGCCATAAATAAAGCATGCGCGCGCGCGCCTTGCGGGTCCCATGCCATGCGAGAGCCAAAGTGTGCACAAAACCAAGTCGCGAGCCTCTCCGCGAAATACACCGAGCACTGACCTCCGGTGGGGGAAAAGAAAAGGAAGCGCACGTTTTCTCTTTTTTTTCTCTCTCTTTTCTTTCTTTCTTTCTTTTTTTTTTTTTTTTTTTTAATTAACGGCGTCGCACCGGAATGCGTCCCCGCCGCGCTCGCGTGCACATCCCTTCTCCTCCTTCTCTTCCTCCTCCTCCTGCTCTTCCTGTCTCTGATGCGCGAGCGCGCTCGTTCTCTCTCTCTCCCCCGGCGCGTGTCTTACCTGAAGGGCATCTCCTGCCACCACTGCTGCCATCAGCTGCCAGGATTTCATGGCGGTCGAGGTAGAGGAGGAGGTGAAGGTGGTGGTGGAGGAGGAGGAGGAAGGGGTTGGGGGGTTACGGGAAGTGGAAAGCGGCGGTGCTGGGGTAAAAAAGGTGGTCGTGGGAGGCAGCACGGAAAGGGAGGTAAATAAAAAAAAGGCGCGAGGAGCAGAAAGTGGCTCCCTGGTTCTTTATTTGTAGGAGGTAAAGGCGGATTTGCGCGCGCGGCGACCGAGTGTGAATGATAGAAACGGGAAGAGAGAGAGAGAGAGAGAGAGAGAGAGAGAGAGAGAGAGATGCGCGAGCGGGCGGTCGCCGGTGCGTAGCCACGTGCCTACGATGCAAATGAGCGCGTGTGTCACTTCGGAGCGCGCGCGCGCACCATTCCGCCTCATGACACGCCCCCTTCTACAACACCGGCACACTTTGATTTTTTTTGAGCGCGAGCCCGCAGCGAACGTGCGGTTTTTGTCGGAAGTTTTTACAAGTAGCACATTTTTCTTTTATTGAATTAATTGATAAACTACTAATATTGATGGATTCGTTTAATAATCGTTTCAATAAAATGGCAGCGACTCCCAATTCAGTGAAATATTCATTAGCGCGAGAGGATAACCTGACTGACAGAAACATCACCGTCACCTGTACGGAGTTTTCAACTTTTCTGCTCGAGTTTTATTTCCTTTATCTCATTTTAATCAGCTCTGTCACTCTAATTGAGACCTCACCTGTTTTGGAGGTTTCCGTTGATTGGCATCCCCATGGTCTTAATGTCCCTTGGGTTAGCCGTTATGCCACTTTGTAAGAGCGACTCGTAATGGTTAACATATTAAATTAAACTTTATTGTCATTGTGCAATGTACAGAGACAACCAGCATCAAACCAGAAGTGCATAAGTGGCCTATTTACAATAAAGAACAGTAAGAAAAATAATGAATGCAGTCCATATACATATACAGGAATGAGGGTGAATAATGTACATAAGATGCAGTAGGTAATAATATATGGTATATATAGTAATATACAAATTACAATATACTGTGCAAAGAATATCCATAGACAGACATGTCAGAAGATGATATTCTCAAAGGACATGATATAGTTATGTACAAGTATGAATGTATATATGATACAGTATATATATATATATATAGTATAAATATGGGTGGAATGTGCAAATATAGATGGTGCTATACTTCAGTCTGTTTGTGCGGTTTTGAGGCACCTGTAGCGTCTGCCCGATGAGAGAAGGTTGAATAGTCCATGGTTGAGATGAGATCAGTTTTCACCACCCTCTGCAGGGCTTTCTGGTCCGAAGCAGTGCAGCTGCTGTGGCACACTGAGATGCAGTTAGTGAGGATGCTCTCAACGGTACAGCGTTAAAACAAATGAACGTCCTGCGAAATGGTGCTGTGTCTCGTACGCTGGTGTGAGCTTTCATAATGAAAAGCTAATTTGTAGTATCAATTGGCATTTTAATTACGGTTGGAAAGATACCTCACGTTGTTTTGATATCTACTCGCCGCCGCACACGGCTCCTGTAGACTTCGCCCTCTTTTTCCAAAGATGACGATCCAACTCAGAGCTCGCCGTTTTGACGCCGTTGCGGAAATCCGGCGTGAATCGCAGAAGGAGCTTGACGCGATTCCAAAAGAAGACTTCCAGGACACATTCCAGAAGTTGGAGAAACTTGTAAACAGTTTTGATACCACCTCGTTGATGATTTTGAGAGAGTAGATAAGTGTACACAGCTAGTACAGCTATATTGATGAAGCCATAAAGCTATAACAACATTGATCACTATTGCACATTCACAAGAGAGAGAGCACAAGATACAACATGAACATGTAGGACAGGTGTGTAAACATGGTTTTAATACAGAGGTATGTGAACAGTAATAGCTTTTGTCTTCTTTGTCTTCATTATCTTCTTTGTGTCAGGCAACATGGAACACCCTACAATTTTACCCATCATTCTGATTTCAAGCTCTGCTCCACCATCTAACCTAAAACCTTGAAAGGTTTTAGTCCTCGCCAGCCATGACACCTGACATCCGCATGTCAAAGACATAGCGTTTTTTCGGGCTTCCTCACTAACGTCAGCCCTGTGCAGATCAGCACTGTAGAAAGCCAGCTGTTCAATCCCGGTGACAGTCTACATAAATTGGGTTAGCAGCGGCCCAGGCGGTAAAGGACTTGTCATCAGTGACCTCTGTTTAACTACATCCCTGCTGCTCCTAAAGTGCCGGGAGACATCGTGTTTTAATATCATTCCGTCCTGTCCTGACGTTCCAATTTCTTAACGCCAGCCAGTGTTTACTAGGGCTTTTTTCACACGGGCTTAAATTACTCTCTCCAGTCATTAGATATTTTTAATCGTGATTGACATCAATGTGTGGCAATGAGACAGAGTGAGGGGGTGAGAGTGAGACAATGTGAGGGGGTGAGTGTGAGACAGGGTGAGGGGGGGTGAGATGGAGACACTGTGAGGGGGTGAGAGTGAGACAGGGTGAGGGGGGTGAGATGGAGAAAGCTTGAGGGGGTGAGAGTGAGACAGGGTGAGAAGGTAAGTGAGGGGGTGAGATGGAGACACTGTGAGGGGGTGAGAGTGAGACAGGGTGAGGAGGTAAGTGAGGGGGTGAGATGGAGACACTTTTAACACTTAATGTAAATGTGAAAGACATTTATAATTTAAATAAATAAATACATGAGTGAAAATAATGAGTTTCATTAAATAAATATGTTCCCATAACCTACTCTAACCCCCCCCCCCCACACACACACACACACACACACACACACACACACACACACACACACACTCAGATAACATTCCCTGGATAGATTCTGGATAGAATGCATTTCGCACATATGAACAAATGAATGACTATTAGACCTTTAAAATAAATATGACATCACTCTAGCTCTTTAAGAGAGTAGGCAAAAACACACTTTCCATGTGTGTGTGTGTGTGTGTTGGTTTAAGTTGACATCATACATCAGAATAAAGCTGTGTAGGGTCCTGAGTGTTACCACATGACATGTAACTGTGAGCAAAGAGGAACAACAAGAGGAACAGAGTGGATTAGGTTTCTGTCTCTGGAATATTTATGGTTATTTATGAACCTGCAGCACAATATCAGTAATGGCTCCGTGGTTCCCGCGGCTCTCGCATACTCAGGCTTTCGCGTTTTACCCGAATGAAAGTTGGCGACGTGTCATTTGTCTGCTCCGTGTCATCTCTGTGGCCACTAATGCGATTATTCCTTTCTCCATTTTTTACAAGCAGCAGAAAAACGAGGTGCTGTTGTCTGCCAGGCGGATGTTCACCCGTTTCACCCCGTCCTTAATCGCTTTCTGCTGCAAATGATGCAACATCATGGCTGACAATTACATCCCACTGCTCTCGGACGTTTTCACTAGTGCAAATAAACTACCATGAAGATGCATGTCAAAGATGATAGAAACTGATTATAGCACAGAACTCTGGAATTCTCCTTTCTGATTGGTCAGAAGGCAGTCGTTTGTTTTCGATAATATTATAGATATGAGTGCTTTTCTAGAGTAGCAGCTCATTCACAGGTATTTGTACAGCAGATGCTTTTATGATATGTTTATTTAACATTTCTGGAAGTTTGTTTTGTCTTCGCAAAAGAAGGGAAAAAGAGAGGCTGCAAGGGAATGACCATTTATAGCTGCTATAAGGTCAGTGAGAACATGAAATAACTTGGTTTGGAGAACTATACTCTACTGTACTATGTACTTTTAAAACGACTCTTAAAATACTAATAGCGTTTATGAAACAATCGTTATGTCCAAAAAGAAATAAGCATGTTTCAGTCACAATGAAAAGGGGTTCAACAAACAAACAAACAAACAAATAAATAAATAGAATGATCTATTTTGAATTGATTTTGCAGGTTTACAGAGTCTGTCAAAATGTTTTTGAGAGACACGTGCATGTTCCTTTTGTTTCTATGCAACAAACTCGGTAATTTTACGGTATGAAGATTTACTTTGACCAAGTAAATATATATGTGTCCATATGGTTCCACTTTATTTTGATTGAAAAATCCTTCCTCAGCATGAAAAACAGCTTTACACACCCTCGGCATCTCCAAATATTCAGTGGAAATACTGTGCCATGCCTCCTGTAAAAGACGTTCTTTCTTTCTTATGATCCAGTTCATCCCAGAGCAGTTCAGTAGGATTTAGGTGCAGTGATTGGGCAGGTCATTCCATGACAGATATCACTTCAGATGAATGTTTGTTCTCTAAATAATGATTACAGAGCTCGGATTGCATGCTGTTGAAGTATGGAATGGGAGCCATGTTGGTTTAGGATAAGTCTCGAACTCTCCTTGCTCCAAACCATCATGCTTACACCTCCATGTCTGACTGTGGGGGTGAGGCAGTCTGATCCCATGTTGTACATCTTACACAAGTTCTTCTGCTAGAGACACATTTTTATTCATTTATTTTTTTTGAAGGTACACATTATGAAAATCTGATGTGCAATATTGTTGTGGTGTATTTACGTGTGTCTGAGCAGATTAAATCGTTTCAGCCAGAGTGAGTGAGCGAGGGAATAAATCAACAAGTACAAAAATGAATTTAAAACAGACCAGAAGATAAGTATAAAATGCAATAATGATGTGTCTCTTCGCATTGTTCCTCTGCTTTTTTATCCTTCTCTCCCAGTAATTACTTGCCTCCACCCAAACAGGAAGCCGCGCCAAATGCCAAAATTGACCCGATGTGTATAATAACCTTCATTATTACATGGCTACGCCTTCCCATTGTGACCAAAATGAGTCAATAGAGAGATTATAGGGAACGCAGAAACTCGATATAAATTCAAATCGGATGAGAAATGCGACTCTGAAGTGGCCTTTAGCAGCCCGTTAGCTTATTTTAATCTCATCACCGGCTGCTTGTTTGGCTTCTCGTCTTTTGCTTATTGTTTCCATTTATTACTCCTCCGTCCTTGTCGATTCGCCTGGCGCTGGATCTTTCTGTAATTTTTGTGTGTGTGTTTTTTTTAACCGAAAGACATCTTCGTGTTGCTGGAAAGAAGCTGGAACATTGAATTGCACAGGAAAGTTTACTTGAGGATGCTTTAATAAATCAGGCTCATCGATAACAACCAGGTCACATGACCCTGACACGTGCTCTGACTTGATAAGTAACTGATTGCAGTCAATTCTATCCCATAGCGCTGTATGTACAGTATGTCCATTATGTGTCATGCTGTTCCATCAGCTTGACTTTTAAGTAGATACCTACCCTACATGTGCAAAAGTATTGGGACACCTGCTTTTTACAGTCATATGTGGTTCAAAGTTGGAGGCTTTTGGATGTATAGGATGTATAGTATAGGATGTTTATGGATGTGGGAGTATGAAAGAACATTTTTCCTGTAAACTTGAACTAGGAGACTCAAACCTGTTCCAGCATGACAATGCCTATAGAAGATCTACTTTACATGGGTTGGAGTGGAAGATCTCCTGCTCCAACACTATTGAATGCCTTCGGGATGAATGTGAACGCTGACTGCACCCCAGGCCTCCTCACCTCACCTACATCAGTACCTGACTTCACTCCAAAATCTAGTGGAACATCTTCCTAAAATGGAGGTTATTATAACAGAAAAATGTGGAATTGGCTGTTCAAAAAGCACATACCAATCTTACGGTTAGGCGTCCACAAACTTTTGTTTATATATTGTATATTAAACAGTATAAAGACATAGTTGACACAAACTTGACACACAAACTGACACTTCTACCGGAAGCGTAACGTTTTACAGAGTTCCCGAGCGAAGCGTACATAAACCCTCGTCTATTAAAAAGGCATCCTGCAGCACATTAGCGCTCGCACATTTATAGTCGAATCGATAAGGCAGGAGCAGCCCTCGCTCTTCATCCACTTCTGCTTAAAGGGGAAAAAAGCTGAAATCTATCCGTGTGTCTCGTTCGTTTGTGTCTCTAATGAAAAAAAAACGGCAGGGGATTCGCTGATCTCCAAGCTGCTGTGTTGGAGGTGTTGCTGGATCATTAGAGCACAGTAAAACAGTCATTGCCCATAGAGAGAGAGAGAGAGAGAGAGAGAGAGAGAGAGAGTGTGTGTGTGTGTGTGTGTGTGTGTGTGTGTGTGTGTGTGTGTGTG
>JAAIIK010000104.1:1348191-1371596 GCA_014706435.1 Silurus glanis | reverse complement strand
TGTGTGTGTGTGTGTGTGTGTGTGTGTGTGTGTGTGTGTGTGTGTGTAACAAAAGCTTCCGACAGCACTACAAATCAGGCTAAGAGTGAACGAGTTAAACAGAGAGGGACAGAAATAAAACCGAGAGAATTAAAGAAAGATATAAGAGAAAGAAAGAAAGAAAGAAAGAAAGAAAGACTGGTTAGGAAAAGATAGATTGTGAAGATAGCAAAAGAGACAGAGAAAAAAAAAAGAATGAATAGGTCAGAGGGAGGGGGTGAAAAGGGCAAAAATAATAGAGTGAATGAAGGGGTGAGAAGAAAGAAAGGAAGAAAAATGGAGAGGATCAAGCGGACAGAGATGGAGCGAGTTAGAATGGTTATACGGAAGATACTGTATAGGAAGAGAAAAAAAGAAAGGCACAAGAGCAAGGAAACCGGGATAGAGTGAGAGAATTAATGAGCGATGGAGTGAGAGTGAAAAAGAGAGAATGGTTGAGATACTGTGTGTGAGTGTGAGAAAGAGAACGAGAAAAAGGGAGAGATAGAGAGTGAGATTGATTGGGAGAGTGGAACAATGGAGATGGATAGAGACACCGAGAGATGATGGGTGAGAGAGAGAGAGAGATGCAGCGAAAGAAAGGAAGAATGAATGAACAGTCAGAGACAGAGATAGATAATGGATGAATGAGATAGATAAACAGGCGCAGGATCGTGTGCGAGAGAGAGAGAGAGAGAGAGAGAGAGAGCGAAAAGGTCAGAAAAGAGGGGGTGAAAAGGGTAAACGAGGAGAGAGAGAGAGACAAAACGACGGAGGGAGGAGAAGGAGAATGGGAAATGGAGAGGATCAAGCTGGAGTGGAGAGGAAAAGTATAATAAAGAAAGTTAGTAAGCAACCAAATATTTTGCAATCTAGTCTTCTGTCTGGTCTCTTCTCTGTCCATTCTTACACACACACACACACACACACACACACACACACACACACACACACATGGTCCATCCATATAAACTACTGACTGATGGCACTTGCATTCGCAGCAACTAGTTTCTAACGTATTATTCAGTTGATTCTTCTTCTTCTTCTTCTTCTTCTTCTTCTTTTAGCTGCTCCCATTAGGGGTCTCCACAGCGGATCATCCGTCTCCACACCCTTGTCCTCCACATCCGCCTCTTTCACACCAACCACCTGCATGTCTTCCCTCACCACATCCATAAACCTCTTCTTTGGTCTTCCTCTTTTCCAAAAAGAGGTTGTGCTCTGTACTCTGCACATGTCCAAACCATCTCAATCTCACCTTCCTCACCTTGTCTCCCAAACATCCTACATGCGCTGTCCCTAATTAATCATTCGACTGTTGATCATAAATATAATAATATATGATCCTACTAAACAGCTACTTCAGGTAGGGTACAAAATTCAGCAATCAAATATTTATTTATCGATCATTGGACACCTACAGTATTAGAAAGCTGGTGACCTTCACGTTTCTTACCTTCACCACCTTCTTCCATACGGATCAATTTTCTGTTCCGATCTCAACACGTCTGGGCAAAATACTGAGTAGAGACCAATCAGATGCCGCTTTTTTATGATGTCATCATGTGGAACTACTTACGAAGTATTTCACAGTATTTTAAAACTACAAAAATACAAGTATTTTGATGCAAGATATGAAGCCGTTTTATATTTAAATACGTATTTGAAATGCATGTATCCTAAATACTGCCCATCCTTACACACACACACACACACACACACACACACATATACCTGACGAGCAGCCATGCAATAACATTTGTCATCCAAAACGCATGATTTCAAAACGGAGGGGAAAAAAAGGCAAAAACGCAGCACTAAATGGTTGCTTTGAAATTCATAAAGCACGTTACTGAGTGAGGTGGAGCGTGAACAGATTCCATCCAATGAACCCATTCACACACACACGCACGCACACACACACACAAACACACATACACACTCACAGCCCTGGCTGCTGTTTCACTCCCTCATTTAATTGCACGTTTCCATGGTTACTGCGACACTCGAACAAAAAAAGGACAACAAACAAAAAAAAAAAAAAAAACACCACCAGACGATGAGCAATAAAAAACTATAAATATATTATCTGTAAATGCCCCAAAACCCCAATAGCCAGAATCAGAGAGGAGAAAGAATCTGAGCAGGAGTGTGAGCGCTCTATTTATTTTGACACTGAGATTGAGAAAGGCGAGCCGTTCGGGAAATTAAAGTCAACCGCTCGAGCCTCCGAGAGAGAAAACTTTGCTTAGTCACCTAGGAGACTAGTCGTATTTTTAGTCACGGAGCCTCCGGTGTTGTGCAAATACACGTCCTCCTTTGTAACGGATCTGTCCTGTTCGCATTCCGATGTTCGCAGAGGCGATAAGTGTGGAATCAAACGCACACTGGACGTTATTTTCATGCATTTTCTAGGAAAAGTAGCTCGAGGACTGCTTTATTTCTCTTGTACCACAGATACTTCCATATCAGAACACATCTTTACGATGGGCAATGGCCATTTTGTTGTTGCTATACGTGTTATTTAAAGAATATCACACAAGCAGGTGTGATATTATAGTGAATATTGGCATGGCTGTGATTGGGCTGTACGCATGATGCCACAGATTAGATCTTCATATAATTATATGTGACCTCAGATCTTCTTCTTCTTCTTTCAGCTTCTCCCATTACGGGTCGCCACAGCGGATCATCCGTCTCCATACCCCCCTGTCCTCTACATCTGCCTCTTTCAAACCATCTACCTGCATGTCTTCACTCACCACATCCATAAACCCCCTCCTTGGTCTTCCTCTTTTCCTCCTTCCTGGTGGCTCCATCCTCAGCATTCTTCTACTGATATACCCCATGTCCCTCCTCTGCACATGTCCAAACCATCTCAATCACACCTCCCTCACCTTGTCTCCAAAACGTCCTACATGCGCTGTCCCTCTAATAAACTCATTTCTAATCCTGTCCATCGTCGTCACTCCCAACGAACATCTCAACATCTTCAGCTCTGCTACCTCCAGCTCCACCTCCTGTCTTTTACTCAATGCCACTGTCTCTAAACCATACAACATCGTAGGTCTCACTCTTGCAGATACTCTTCTATCACAATATATAACCTTAGATCATCTTGGATAATTTGGGGTAACCCTCAGTTACCTATGATGATCTGATTTTACCTATGATTATATGAAGATCCTGTGATTACCTGAAATTATATGTGATGTGATCTCAGATAATCCAGATAATCTCAAGTAATCATAGGTAACTATATATAATTTCAGGTAATCTCTGGTCATTTTGGGTAATTACAGGCAATCTCGAATAGTCTCAGATAATCGCAGATAACCATCAAATAATCAAAGATATAATATGATAATAATATGTAAATAATATGTAAATGACACTGACACGGACGCAGCCGGATTGCACGTTGCCTTGGTAACAAACAGACTGACTGACAGACAAAATGGCCACCGCACCAAACTAAATAATGCACCGTGATGACATACTAATAAAACGTCAATACACATATAGATCTAGGCTGCGATGCACGAGGTGAAATCTGACCTGAGCTACAGAGTGTCTGTCTCCAGCTTCTGGATCTCAGCCCTCGTGGAAGATGCCAAGCGCGTGACGTGGGCCAACGGGAGGACGTGCCAACAAAAGGACGAGCGGCGATAAGCCGCATATCTCCTGGACAGACAGAACCCTCTGAAGGCTGTATTCTGTCTCTCTCTGCATAATGTCAGAGACAATGGTGCTGTCAGTAAAACACCATCTGCCTCTTACCTACACCCGTTCCTCCAAGGACACATGCTCGTGCATAGGAAGGCGTTTTGGTCTCACGGGGTAACGGATAATAATGCTTTATAATAAATGCATAATAAAGCATCATTACAAGTGCTACAAAGCAGAACCTACCTTTACCATCAAATAACTTGGCAACAGGCATTTTTTCATCTTCATAATTCCTTTTTCCCAATGACCTTCATTGAAACTGGAGACTTCCTCATTATAAATGTTAAACAAACACCTAATGTTTATTTTCCTCTTTGTAAGTTACCTTCTGATCAATCAGTGCCAAGAATTCAAGAGGGCTTAGACCCCGTAAGGAGAAAGTGAGATAAAATGAACCATTAAGGTTAAAACCCAAGCCAGAGGGGGGGAAAAAGAAAGAAACCCCAGATCTCACTCAGCAGAGCACTTAGCCAAGGTCAAAGTCAGAGTCTCTAACTCAATAATCTGTTGGGGGAGATATAATCAGAAGGAGACAAGTAGTTGTTAGAGGTCCCTGTGTGCTGGGAAGAATGAGTCAATCCATCCAGTGACAGGACAATTCCACCATCAGCTTCTCCTCCAGGCTCGACTGACAGTCACCTCCTCCTCCACCTCCTCCACCATCTCCTCCTCCTCCTCAGCTTCCCCTCTTTTAGATCCCACTGCTTAGCACAAAGAGCCATTTTTAAAATGAGATTTCTGTTTAATGTTTTGTTGTATCTTTTGGATTATGGGGAGACTTTTAACACCTAAATTTCCAGTGAAGATCCTGATACTGGTCGACAATGTAAAAAAAAAAAAGAGCTCTTCTTTTCTTCCTTTTGTTGTTCCATGATCTATTTTTGTAGAACTACTTGTTGTTCTTCTTGTATTTTTTTGTTGGGGCTCCTGTTCTTGCTCTTCTTCCGTTTGCTGTGGTTCTAATTGTCATTCTTCTTCTTGTACTTGTTCTTTTTATTTTTTGTCATTCTTCTTCCTTTTCTATTTCTTCATTCTCTTCTTCTCGTTCTTGCTCTCGTTCCTCCTCTCTGGATAAGTCTATACGGCACAAGTTTTTCAGGTGAAAAAAAAAGCTGATGTATGTTACCAAAAGCTCATCCTAATCAATGAATCCCAGCCTCTAATATTTCAGCAGCTCTCTGCTCCGAGACGGAGTATATTTAGCGCAGGTCATGTATACTTTTAATAGATGGAAGAAACAATGATGCATGGCTTAATTTCTCCTTGAACACAGCAGACATCCTATTGACCAAAGCCATGTTTTGCATTGTGTTAAATCATCGTGTTAAACGTTACATAGCCGACATCTGTTATTATAGAGACTGTTATGTTGAAATTATTTCATGTTATAACTCTCATAACTTTGGCATGACCAATGACTGACGTTGAAAACGCAACACCAAAAAAAAACATTTTGTCATTAACGTGCCATGATATATAACCATTACACTAATGGCTGTACAACAACAGAGCTCAATCAAAACATCTGTAATGGGTCACATCTCCAACAATGATTAAACTTCTATAGAAATAGACCTCAATACGATGTCTAGCTTTTTCCTGAATGGCTTCTCCACTGATCAGCTTGTGTGAAATGTAGATTCTTTTAGGTTCCACCAAGTCACTGAAATGGCCAAATAACAAAACCATCATCCTAATGATCAAAGACACAGGAAGCTTCATTTATCTCAAATACTTCTGAAGATTGTTCCTACTCAGCTTTCATGAGAAGTGTGTTCACCACCTCTGCTACAGTCACTTCAGAAGATCGTCAGCTGTGAACGACACCAGGAAAAATTGCTGCCTATTCCAAACTTTCAAGCAAACGCTGCATTGTCAGGACGCCATCACAGAAGCTCATTTCAGATCTTATCCCAGTCACATTTTTGTTATTCCAGTTTTTATCTCTCATGACCTGTTTTTGTGTAATCGTACAGTATGTTATCTCTGATACGATCTGATGTCTGATGATGTCTGAGAATCAGAACACGTCATCGATCCCACAGGGAAATTGTTGGGTTGCAGTTGCTCACAGTAAAATTAATGTTAAGATTAAAGTAAAATAAATGATCAGAAATGTAAAATTAAAAACACATTAAGATATATATTAAGTATAGATACTGTACTGTACTGAAATTAAATATACTGTATGAAATGTGTAGCTTGTGGTTATAATCAGTTCACGCAAGAAAACAAACTCACAGTTTCTGATTCTTATTATCGTCATATTTTCATTACAATTTTATATAAATTAAATATCAGAACTGTCACGTCCGGGTAAAATTTATTTTCCTTGTTATTTATAACTTAATTAATTTGGATCGCACCAAAAATACACGCCTGCCATTTCCTGTCACTTATTTCTTTTACGGTCGAAAAATACAGTGTGTTATGGCATCGTCATATGTTTTGATGATGATATGATGTTCTGTAAATTGAGCTGCAATTGCAGTGTGAAAGCTGTTAAATGGAAATATATTACAGGGCCTACATATATTGGCACCTTTGTTGTTTGAAACATACATCAAAATCAATACAAATTTGTTTTTTTTTCCAGACATTTGGAGGTCATAGGCCAAATTTATATTGGAGGGCCTCCGTCCCTCCACCTTTCAGAATAAATAAAAAACACTTGAAACAACTATCAGTACTTTTATATATGTACTTGAATGTACATATTAATTAAGCTTTAACTAAGGTTAACCTAAAAAAAATATATGAAAGGTCTTCTGGTCCAGCTATTCTTCTTATTACTATTAATATTCCTTAGCCATGACCACCCAGCTGCTTTTTTTATTTACAAACTTTTACTTTTTCTTTACTTTTAATTGCCTGCTTTGCCTACAGCTAGCGCCAGCTCTGCCTGACTTGAACCTCTTCAAAAATCTGTGAGTTGAACTAAAGAGAAGATTCCACCAGCAAAGACCTTAAAATTTCAAGGATCTAGAAAGATATCGTATGGAGGAATATTCTCAGATCCCTCGTATACTCTAACCTCATCAGGCATTACCGGAAGAGACTTGAACTAAAGACTAAAAGGATGCCAATAAATGTGTGTAGATATATTTGAAAGATTTTTACGTTGATAAAATTGTCTTCTGTTTGTAATTGCTGCCATGAGAGACGAGCATTTTTTGCGTATTTATGAACAAATCCGAATATTAGGCGATGAAGGCAAAATCTCACAGACTTCGTTGCTCATATTTACCAAAGGGTGCCAATATTAGTGAAGGGCAGTGTATTTAGAAATTTGAAACACCTTGAAATACCTGAATGATATGAACTGATATGAAAATCCATATCCATGGTGTAACATCACTCTAAAAAACTAGACTGAGCCAAAGATTCATTCCTATCATGCTCTAATGTTGAGTATGTTGCCACTCGACTACATGGTGTTCTATCACCTTGACATTTAAAAGGACATTTACACTATAAGGGCAAAAGTATTAGGACACCCGACATTTCCAGCCATATGTGGTTCTTCTCCGAACCGGCACACAGTTGCACAGGATGTCCTTGGATGCGGTAGCATTAAGTTTTCCCTTCACTTGAACTAGGAAACCCGAAGCTGTGATGAAGCCAGCTCTATGAAGATATTGCTATATGCTATTGAGTTCCAACCCTATTGAACACCTTTGGGATGAATGTGAACTCTGATTGCACCCCAGGCCTCCTCACCTCATCTACATCAGTACTTTTGGCTGAATGAATCTCCACAAAATCTAGTGGAACATCCTCCCAGAAGAGTGGATGTTATTATAACAGCAAACGGGGACTAACTGTGGAATGGGATGTTCACAAAGAAATACATAATCAATCTTTACAAATGTGAACAGTAATGTTATGTAGGCATATAAACATCGATGGAACGTCACACCAAAAAAGGCGCCATCTTGTTGCACATTTAACCAAAAGGAGTCATTATTCATCTTGATTTCACTCTGTTACTATCAAATCAGAAGATAAGCTCTTTAATATAAGCGGGATTTTGAAACAAACCCTTGGCTTCGTTAGATAAACTGATCCAGGCACATCACGTTTTACGGCTGAGAAACGATTAAAAAGTTGCTCCACTTTTATTAAATTGGTAAATCGAATTATTTTGACCAGAACGTTTTGTTTGGTGTTCTAACCTTCTAACTGCTTAGTATATTTTTTTGTAACAATTCAGTGTTACATGATCATTGTGGTATCTTATCTGTCCTCACAATAAAAAAAGACCCCCTTGAAGACAACCAGTACGAGACAGGAGTTGTGACAAAGGCCCAGAATTGCCTTGCTGAGTTAAAGTCCTTAAAAATGTGGCAAATGGCTAAAACGTGAGCCTTCGTCAGACACAATTAACCGCAGAGGAGGCTGAGAAGAACCACATGCCCTTGAGAGTGAAGAGGATGTATCAGGTGTGCCTGTAGGGCCCTGATAAGGCCAATAAAGTCAGCTCTATTCATCCTCGGTGGACACTGAACGAGGCTTTATCGCTGCCTTTTTCGTCAATATTCTCCTGACTGACCACATAAACCAAATGATTGGCATCAAAGGCAAACGGCGGGCATGACCAGGGAGCGAGCAGTGGATCTTGTCGAGAAAGAGAAGAGAGAGAAGACAGAATGAGGAGAAAGAAACTAAGAAAGAAAGAAAGAGAGCGATTCTTACCAGTGGTATGCTGATGGGTTTGTGTGTGTGTGTGTGTGTGTGTGTGTGTGTGTGTGTGTGTGTGTGTGAGAGAGCTTAGATGAGATGTCACTGCAGACTTCAACAGGGAACTGAAAGTGACAGCAGAAGGAGGAAAAAAAAAAGCATCCCAGCTCTAAGCTTACCCGTGTGAGGGAGCTTACCTCTCGTAGCACATTAGCATATCAACAAGGAGAATTCGACGAGAAGTCAGGAGCTGCTTGAAAACACCTGAACTTGTGTGACTGTACCCCTATTCAGACGGGAATATTTTTATCCCAGAAAACATCTCTTACCGGACGGGTTTTTAGTCCCGTCCAAATTTGTCACGTCAGTCCGTTTTTTTTATGGACAATGTGCGAAGACATCCAGGGAAATTAGAGATCTGGATTCTTAGTCCTAGGTTTCACCAGAGAAGACTGTATTTGCTGTTAAAAATGATAAACCAACATGTAGACCCGAAAGCTGTCTGTAGGAGGAAGGCAAATTATTTTAAAGCTGAGATGTAAAAAAAAATTACAGAGAATTTAAAATATGAAAAGGTATTAATTTAAGGTACATTTAGAACAGACAAATATGTGTGATTAAGTTGAGACAATAAAACAATACTATAGAAATGAAACTTGGATATATTTTAGAGTAGTCAATGTGCAGCTTGTGTAGCAGTACAGATTTACTGTCCTCTGAAAACAACTAGTTATCTTGCACTGCCTTAATCCTCCTGGGCATAGAATTCACCAGAGCTGCTGGATATTAGACACATGGAGCTTCTCCACCTTCTGCTTGAGGAGCCCCACAGGTGTCTGGAGACATACTTGGCCACTCCATCACCTTCACATTCTGCTTCTTCAGCAAGGCAGTTTTTATCTTGGTGCTGTGTTTGGGGTCGTTATTATGTTGGAAAACTGCCACACAGTACATGTTGGAATCCATGTTTCCCTCAATGAACTGCAGTTCCCCAGTACCAGCAGCACTCATGCAGCCCCAGAACATGATGCTACCACCACCATGCATGACTGTAGGCAAGACAATCTTCTTGTTGCTCCTCACCAGCACATGCAGCACATGCAGCACATGCTGGAAACCATCTGAGCCAAACAAGTTTATCTTAGACTCCTCAGACCACAGGACATGTTTCCAGTAATTCATGCTCTTGGACAGGTTGTTCTCCAGCAAACTGTTTGTTGGTTTTCTTGTGTGCAGCTTCAGAAGAGGCTCCTTTTGGGACGGCGGCCTGCAAACCGACTTGTTGCGGTGTGCGGCGTACGCTCTGAGCACTGACGAGTGGACCTTCTGCTTCTGCAACCTATAAAGCAACACTGCAGCACCTGACGCACAGCACGAGGACTCGTCTTCTTTGATGGATCCTTGCGAGGTCTGTTCTGAGTGGAACCCGTCTTGGAAAACCTCTGTATGACCCTGACCACTGTACTGTAACTCAGTTTCAGGGTGTTTCTGATCTTCTTATACCCTCGGCATCTTTGTTGAGAGCAACAACTCTAACCGTGAGTCTCTTTACCATGAGGTACCATGTTGAACATCCAGTGATCAGAATAAGAGAATTTTACTCAAAGCATCAAATTTTAACTGATTTTACAAGATACACAAATTTGTATGATCCTGACTACTCTAAAGTAGATCCAAATTTCATTTCTACAGTATTGTCCCTTGAGAACATATAATAAAATGCGAGGGGTGTACTCACGTTTGTGAGATACTGTACATTAGCCTTAGAGCTTGAGGCATAATTGATTGGTTTGGGGAAAAGCGGGAAAGGACATTTTTTTTTTTTTTTCTATGAAAGGTCATCCATGCTTGACAGCATTTCAAACAGAAATGCAATAGTGAAAAAATTATTATAATAATGTACAATAATATAAAAGTGCCAATAACCGTTTAGTCAGTTCTTTGTAATATTGTAATACCGCCCTGCATATTGTTCAACAACAAGCGAACTCTTCTGCATTACTAATTCGAGTACCTTGCTATATATTTGAAAAACAGCTAGTTGTAGCTTTTATTATCAGAAATTCAGATAGTGAGCATTTTTTTTACTAGCTTACTTTTGGCATATTAAATGAATTTGTAATTTTCTCCACCGCTTACCTCTGGCATGTTTTCCTTTTTCTCTCAGCACTTGTTTTCTCTTTCTTGTTTGACTTCCTTTCCATCGCCTCTACACTCAGAGCCCCGGGCGATCTCCTGCCTGGTCCTGACAGGTCCTGTAGCTACGCCTCTGGACCCAGACATATCCTGTATCAAACCACCTTCATGAGGGTGTCAGATATCTGTCTATTATGCTGGAATTCATGTGTTCGGTGTTAGTTTACCGAAACCACCCAAATGACAGAATTCATATAATCCGTTCTAGCTAAATCTTGACAGCCGCTATTTATTTTCGTGTACCTGATGGATGGGGAGAATTCCCGTAATTTCAAGATTAATGTCTTCGAGTTTTGCAACTGAGAAACTGCTTTTCATGGAAAAAAAAAGCATGATGGTTGGGTTAAGTGTAAATAAGCTTTCGTTTAAGCCAATATCTTTCTTTCACAAATTTACCAACATACATCTCATTTGTTTTGTGTTAATAAACAAATCTGCAAAAAAAGGAGTTGGTTTCCTTGTTCATGCACCAAAAAATATCGATCAGGTCTGTTAGCATATCTATGTGTCTAAACATAACTACGTTCCTAGCAAGTAAACCTCAATGAGTCAAACATCCAGCAACAGCACTCACAATCCACCTTTTTTCTTCAAGGAGATTCGCAGGTATTCATATTAATAGCTGTTCATGCTCATCTATTTCCAGGACCTTCAGGAATTATAGTCATAGACACTAATAACCTTTTAGAAAGTTTGCAACTTTTATTGCAAATGATGGTTCTTACAGGTGAAGGATTTGGGGTGATCAAGAAGTGTGTTGTACAACTTAGTCTATGATCATGTTGGCTCTAGTTTGGGGCATCATTTCTAAAGTCTTATTTAAAAGGCATCTAATATGCATGATGACCTCAGCAGCTCTGACCGAGTTCACTCTGTTTCCACTGGATGGCACTGTCTATTTGATAATTGGGCGACAGATGGCCTTCATGTCATCATGTAGTGCAACCTAATTTCCCTGTGTAGACCTGGCAGAGCTTCCTGCTGAAGCCGAGGACACTTACAGGATCATATACGCTCTTACTTTTGCAAATGAACTTCTGGCCGCTTGCCTGTGTTTACAAGCAAACATCTGTCAAAAATATGCATTTATTTATTTGTTCGTTGGTTCTTTCATTTGTTTGTTTCGATCGTTCGTTCAAGTACATGAATAGGTTTACAGGCCTGTATGAAAGCACTGACATGTAACATTTTTTTCTTTTATGAAAGTAATGTCATAAATACACGACGTTTACAGACGTTTAGCACGTTTAGGCACCATATATTATCTTCTAATTACTTATTAGCCATCAATAGTGAAAGGCTTTTGGTTCAAAATCTTACAATTCATGTCAAATTAAATCTGTATTAGCAAGCTTTATAGAGTTAACAATTAATTCTGTCAGAAAATATTATGGAAAAGCTCAATTTGATGCAAGCCAATAAATTCAAGACAGTCTACTAATATTAGCACTAAATATCGACAGCATTTATCAATATCATTTAAAAATCCTGTCAGATGAGGCTGTTTTGGATTTGCTATCCTGTCAGGTTAGCTCATGGTTTAAACAGCTAGCTTGTGTTAGCACTGAATATTAACAACTCTTATCAATGTAATACAACATTTCTGTCAGATAAGGCTGTGATAACTGGCTATGTAGAGTTCGCATTGATGATGAGCAACATTTATCAACATGAATTCAAATAATCTCAGAAATCCTGTCAGATTAGCTCAGTTCTAAACCAGCTAGCTAGTGAATATTAGCAACATTTGAGCTCATGAATATGATATTTATCTAAACATAAAATTCATTAGCTGTTTTAGCCTTTCTTCAGCTCTTGAGACTTACTAAACTTATTAAACTTTCTAGACTTACTGCAGATTCGGTCACGTCGGTGAAACCCATGAGTCTTGAAATGTCAGCGTCTAGTCGAGTTGTTTCAGGAGAACCACAGAGAAGCACACACAGGGACGTGGGCGACTGCCATACAGAGTTACTGTTCCATCAGGTCACCAGCGTTCCTCTTGCCTCCAGCTTTACTGCTATTTTGAGGAAGCTTGACCTATATCCTGCTGACTGAAACACGGCTACGCAGGGGCCCAACGCCGACGTCGCCTCACGCTCTGAAATATCTGCTGATGAGCGTGAAACAAACTGTCGACTTAAACCTCAGAGTACAGTTCTTTCTCTGAGTTTACTTACAACATACAGGAAAAATCCTGTCCTTAAAGAGTCTTTCTTTCTTGATTTGGTGATGGTGCAATGAAAGCTCAGATCCTCTCACCAGCATGAAGCATTTTATTCCTTTTTACCACAACAATTTCCTCCAAAATGACTGTTTTTTTGTAATTTACAGGGTTTTTTTTTCTGTAATTACATTTAGTGTTGAAAATGTTCACAAAAAAACTATTTGTTCCGGTTACAGAAGCAGTTGTATAATCTTTTCCTTTCAAGATAAAAATGTTTCGAGAAACCTCAAATCATGAATCTTCTCAGCACAGGACCACGAACATTACCTGCAAGAACCGGGAGAAATATTGCGCCCATTGTTGTTTTGTTTTGTTGTCGTTCTCTGACCCTGTTTCTCTGGCTAGCTAATAAAACATCATTGTTAGCATACTAATGTCTACATGGAGGCTGCTACAGAGCCGACAGAGCATGAGATTCAGTCTTGGTGTTTGGTACATTCATTAACAGATCTGTTCAAATTTGTTGATACCCTTGCTTTAAAAATAAGGAGAACCCACAGTTTTTTTCTGAAGTAAATTGAAACGATCAAAAGTAATTAGGGTCCATTATTGTTTATGCCATATTTAATGAATAATTAGATTTTTCATTCATTTTTGTTTTAAAAGAATAAAAAGGTGTTGCCAAAAATGATGGAACTCTCAGCACAATGTTGCATAGCACAACCTTCAGAGGCAATTAATGCAAACAAATCATTTTTCGGAAGCTCTCATGGAGATTTCTGCACGTGTCCACAGTACGTCTGTCCACGCTTCAGCTTCCGGCTGTCGCAGGTTAGAAGGGTGCAATCTCCAGACTATATGTTTCATCTCTTTCCATAGATGTTGGATAAGATTGAGATAAGAACTCATAGACGGCCAATTTATTATAGTCCAGTGTTTTATCCATTTTTGGAGGCTGTATTTTAGCTGTTTGTGTTGTATTATTGTTTTTTTATTTATTATATTATTATTGTATTTATTGTTTCTAGTTATTGGTTCTTTGGAGGACCCATGAGCTACGACTGAGACAGAGATTTCTGACACTTGGCAATAGGTTTCAATCCAGAATGGTTGGTTAATGTTGAGATTTGATGGCGATTTCCCAGCACAGATTCAAGGCTCCATGTGCCACAGCAAAACAGCCCCAAAACACAATGTTTCACAACGTATCAATCGTCTTCTTTTCTCTAAAAGCTTCTTTTTTTGCTTTTGTGACCATACAACTGATATGTCCTGCATTTTTCACCCTTCTCATCCTTCTCCTTGAAACTTTGGGACTTGAAACATCATTCTAAAAAAATTACATCTGGTACAAACACATATATCCATGTCTGTAAATAAATTAAATTGCAATAAAATCCTGAAAAATCTATAATATTTAGTAATATTCGTTCCCCTGGAACACGGTGCTACGTAAAACAACATAAATGAACACTCTATAATGCAAAAGTAAAACAAACAGACCAATACACAAGGCTTTACGTACACATGCAAACGTGTGCAACAACACAACACGATCTCCAGCAAACCCAGCAAAACAAAATCGCTTGACTTCAAGCCCAGCTAGATGCCCCTCTTAACACACAGGTGCGACAGAAACAACACGGCGCACCGTGAGTCAAAGAGACAAGCAAGCAGTTTAGCAGAAACGCTAAGCGCTGTATCGCGCAGCAGCACATGGAGAGAGAGTGATTTCGAGAGAGCAGCATGAAAACACACTCAGATAGCAGCTAAACAATCTGCATTGTTATCCTCCCTCCGGGTTTAACACTGCATCACCGACACACTCTACGTTCACACACAAACACACAAAGAGGTTCTTCAAGGGTTGGTGGACACCTGACCATCGGTATGAGCTTCTCTTTGAACATCCCATTCCACATTTAGTCAAATTAGCTGTTATAATGACCTCCACTCTTCTGGGAAGATGTTCCATTAGATTTCCATATAAAGTCTATAGTCATTAAAACCGATAATGAAACAGGAAGCGGGAGAAAATGAATGAATGAATGAATGAATGATTGAGAGGAGAAAAAATATTTTTAAAAATACAAAATATATTTCCATTTAAATGCCATTTTGCTAATCAGTTATTTTAATGAAAATATATATTTTTTTCATTCTTAAAAAAAAGATTTTTTTTTTATATTTATTTTTTGTTTAAAAAAAAATAAAAAATTCTATTAGGTAAAAAAATCATCACCGGTGATTTTGAATACGAGAAGCGATTCCCTGCGTACATATTGGCCTCGCCATTGCTGACTATTAGATTCCTTTGTTTTTTTCAACCACGAAACCGATCTGAACAAGATATCTAGCTTGATTTCATCCATTGTGCATCACTAGATCTTCCTTGAGGGCTTTCAAAATATCAAATTGGCATCCTTGCATGCACTTCATCCAGTCCCCTTTCATTCGAGGAACTTTCCTGCAGTTTCAAAGACATCATTTAAAAGCTCTAAACACAGCCGGAGTGGAAGTCTGAATCGGCGGTCATCAATCACCCAGTGGGTTAGCTGCGCTCAGCAGGCTGCATGGGAATGGTGTCTTTACCTTTGCTGCCCAGCTGGCACTCAGCAGTGCGGGTAGCGATTATGCTCCGAGACTCTGGCACTCATAAATAAGTCGAGGCATCCTGTGGAGCAACGGTGTGAAAGGCAGCAGGCTCGGGGAAACATTCAGCAAGCTAGCGAGGGCCGCAAACACGTGCAGATTAGACGTCTGACTCTTTATGCGTCCGTTCAGTGGAGTATAAAACTCTGAGACATCTGAGACAAATTACAATTTTACGCATCACATTTAGTTAACGCCTAGGATGAAGAATGGAAAGTCGGTTGGACCAGATGACATACCGGTAGAAGCGTGGAGATGTTTAGGAGAGATGGCAGTGGAGTTTTTAACCAGATTGTTTAACAAGATTCTGGAAGGTGAGAGGATGCCTGAGGAATGGAGAAGGAGTGTGCTGGTTCCGATCTTTAAGCATAAGGGAGATGTGCAGACCTGCAGTAACTACAGGGGAATTAAGTTGATCAGTCACACCATGAAGTTATGGGAAAGAGTAGTGGAAGCCAGGCTGAGAGAAGAGGTGACCATCTGTGAGCAACAGTATGGTTTCATGCCGAGGAAGAGCACCACAGATGCCTTATTTGCTTTGAGGATGTTGATGGAGAAGTATAGAGAAGGACAGAAGGAATTGCATTGTGTATTTGTGGATTTAGAGAAAGCGTACGACAGGGTGCCGAGAGAGGAGTTGTGGTACTGTATGAGGAAGTCAGGTGTGTCAGAGAAGTATGTGAGGGTGGTGCAGGACATGTATGAGGACAGTGTGACGGCAGTGAAGTGTGCAGTAGGTACGACAGACTGGTTTAGGGTGAAGGTTGGACTGCATCAAGGATCGGCCCTGAGCCCTTTCCTGTTTGCAGTGGTGATGGACAGGTTGACGGACGAGGTCAGACAGGAGTCTCCCTGGACTATGATGTTTGCAGATGATATTGTGATTTGTGGTGAGAGTAGAGAGCAGGTTGAGAAGAGCCTGGAGAGGTGGAGATGTGCGCTGGAGAGAAGGGGAATGAAAGTCAGTAGGAGTAAGACAGAGAGTACATGTGTGTGAATGAGAGGGAGGGCAGTGGAGTGATGCGGTTGCAGGGAGAAGAGGTGGAGAAGGTGGAGGAGTTCAGGTACCTGGGGTCAACAGTGCAAAGTAATGGGGAGTGTGCTAGAGAAGTAAAGAAAAGAGTGCAGGCAGGGTGGAGTGGGTGGAGAAGAGTGACAGGAGTGATTTGTGATAGTAGGGTATCTGCAAGAATGAAAGGGAAAGTTTATAGGACTGTGGTGAGACCTGCGATGTTGTATGGATTAGAGACAGTGGCATTGAGTAAAAGACAGGAGGTGGAGCTGGAGGTAGCAGAGCTGAAGATGTTAAGGTTTTCGTTGGGAGTGACGAGGATGGACAAGATTAGAAATGAGTTTATTAGAGGGACAGCACATGTAGGATGTTTTGGTGACAAGGTGAGGGAGGCGAGATTGAGATGGTTTGGACATGTGCAGAGGAGGGACATGAATTATATTGGTAGAAAAATGCTGAAGATGGAGCCACCAGGTAGGAGGAAAAGAGGAAGGCCAAGGAGGAGGTTCATGGATGTGGTGAGGGAAGACATGCAGGTAGTTGGTGTGAAAGAGGCAGATGTAGAGGACAGGGTGGTATGGAGACGGATGATCCGCTGTGGCGACCCCTAATGGGAGCAGCCGAAAGAAGAAGAAGAAGAAGAAGAAGATTTAGTTAACGCCTACCTGCATGTTTCACTTAAATCAGCTTCCTATTTTTTTTCTTCACCTCAAAATATGTTTATATAATTACAATTCTTCAAAAATGTTGTTTTCGTATTAATAACTGAATCTTCCTCTTTTACTCAACACTTTAGAACAGGAAGTTGCATCTTATACATTTCCTGAAGATCATCTAAAGGAAAAAAAGTCTGTCCTCTCGTTCACTGTTTTTGGCCATGTGACTGGGAAGTCCAACTTCTCCACCTCCAAGTTTTTTTCAGATTAAAGCCTGTCCTGAAGTGTGTTAGTCCTCTAATAGTACAGAAACTGTGATTTATTACAAAATAGCACAGTGTCCTTTAATGTATACAAATCACTGAGACTGGAATCTATCTATCTGAAATGAACTATTTACTATAAAAGGGTAATGTTTTCGGTTCTAAGATCTGATCTGAGGTAAATGCACCGTGATCCGTGATCATACAATAACGTGAATTTGGTTGCTTAGCAACCAGAGTTTCCTGTTTACATTGCAAGGTAGAAATATTTTGTATCTTGACTGGTAATAATGCAGACCACGGACCACGTCGTGTTGTTTTATTGCTTTACGGCTCACGGGTTATCCCAGATGATCTCCCACAAGCGTGACTGTTTCATCTCCACATCTATAACTCGGTATAGTTTCATTCATTAATTGTTCATGGATGGAATAAGTAGAACATTCTGGACCAGCGTGATTGGAAAGTGTGTCGTTCCAGCTATGGGGGTGGGAGGTGGTGGTGTAGTTCTGCAGCAGTGAAAGAACCCAATTATGTGCCTGACTTGACCCGTCCTCGCCAATCTGACCCAATGTTCACAAACAAACCGACAGTATGTGATCGATTTAACTTTATCTCCAATTAACAGCCTCCGGAGGAACCTTTAACCCCGTCACCAATTAACGCGCACACCAAGGGCAATTTCAGCAGCGTGCTATTTCACATGTTTGTTCTGTTTCACACATCTGTTAACATACACACTTTTGTGTGTGTGTGTGTGTGTGTGTGTGTGTGTTTGTGCACAAACCACCGGAGACGGAGGGAGGTGACGGAGAAGTCGCTTTGTTAGAGCTCAGCGGTGGTGGTAGTCGATGGTAGGTTGAGTAAACACACAGACAGACGAGGTCTTCTGGCGAAATCTATACGTGTAGCTCTAACGTAAACAGACGGAGGTCAGAACCGACTGCATGCACCATTGGGAGAAAGGAGAAGAGCGAAACGTAGAACATTTTAGACGAAAATGTTCACAGGAAAAATAATAAAACAACATTGTTTCTTCAAAGGTCTGTCACCTTTTGAAGATTTGAGCTCTTTACTGTTTCCTGTTTTCATGTGCATTATAGCAGCTATAAACAATAGTCCCTATACACCTATATCTCTTTCTTTAAAGCTTTAAAACCCTCCTCACCTACACTATATACTATACACTATACCTGACTTTTCCATCAATATGTGTTTCTTCCCCAAAATGTTTTCACAAGATGGAGGCAAACAATTGTGTTGGACGTCTTTGGATGCTGTAACATGGAATTCTTCAATAGGAGACCCGAACCTGTTCCAGCATGACAATGCACCTGTGCACAAAGCCAGCTCCATGAAGATCTGCTTTACATGGATTGAAGTGGAAAATGAACGCTGACTGCACCCCAGGCCTCCTTAACTTCTCACCTACATCAGTAGTCTCACAGGAATCTCTACAGAATCTAGTGGAACAGGTTCTTATCACAGGAAATTGGGACCTAATGTGGAATGGGATTTGTGTCTACAAACCTTTATCACCAATTGTCCTTGGGGGTGGAAATGTGGGTTTTCTGAGTCCAGCAATAAATAGTAAGAAAGCCTGAAATATAGTAATGACAATCACAAAATTTTGTGAGGTATCTAGATTTTTTTAAAAGAACATGATCAGCACATGTTTCTACAGAACAAAATAAAAAAACCTATGCTAAGTTTTTTTTTTTTTTTTTTTTTTTTTACGGCTCGCTCTGTAAACATGTTGTAAGCTGATACAATAATATTTCCCCGGTCTGTGAATATCTCCTGGTGTGTCGCCAGATCCAGGCAGGTGGCCCGAGATACATATTTATGAGCATTAATACACGAGTCACGGCTGATTCACTGCTCGCCAGATTAAAAATATGTCATCGTCTTTGTCAGTCTTGGCTCCTCTCGAGGTAGAGAGCATGGTGGCAGCTGGTTATTAACACTACAGTTTGTACACTCGCTGGAAAAACAAGGGGAAAAAACACACACACACACACACACACACACACACACACACGAAGGCCGCATCGAGAAGCCGTGTGTACGCTTTCAGAGTTCGTGCACATAAGTAAGGCAAAATGGCCGAGGTGGTTGCCTGGCAACAGGAGCAACTAGATGCAAAATTTTGCTACTTAGACGAAGTGTTGAGTGGGTGGAGTAATAAATAAATAAATAAATTATATAATTAATTAAATTGTTAAAAATGTCTCTTCTGAGCTGAATCTCTACTGCAATGCTTGTCAAAAGTTTGTGCACATCTGGAGTTCCTTATGTGATATCACAGCGTTACACTTTAATAAGCTGTCCTTGCTTGTTTGAAGGTCATTCTTCAAAAGGGAGAAAAAAAAGAGGTTGGTGAGCAACAAGGGACGGTCAATGCTACCAAAAATGTCCCTATAAATAGGTAATAACTCATTATTCTTTAACAAACAAAAAATGCATCGCAATTGCTGCTGTTTATTAGGTCTTAATTATTTTCTTTTTAAAAACAACACACGCCTCGCGTCCTCACATCCTCTGTTGTAGAGGCGCACAGAAGAGATTTTCTTCAGAAGCACGATGTCCTTGCTCGTAAAGAAAGCTCATAACAAATGTCTCGTTCTTGCTGTTTACCTGGGGGGAAAAAATCAATAAAAATAATCAAGAGTTCCGCTGACTAGGCTTATTGACACATCTTTTCTCATCTAAAGACAAATTCCATGTCTGCAAGTCTGGGCTAGAGGAAACAAAGTCATTTATAATCCTGGACAGAGTACGGAAACGCAGTGTGAGAGAGAAAAAAAACATGGAAACCAGTAATCGTGGAGCTGAAAGCTTTTTTAGATTGCGCTTTGTTTTACCTGCAAAATGAATAAATATCTCACATGGGGCTACATTCTAAAGTGAAGAGGATTTTATAGCCATTATTATTAACAAACTGACTTATATTTTACTTATGATTTAAATGAAAATAATATCGTAACGATATTTGAATTAAATCCGACTTCCAATGTCATTCTGCACAATTGTGTAGCTACAAATGTTTGTGTTCTTTTGTGGGAAAAAAAAAACACGTGGCTGAAAAAGTAGGGTGTCCCAAAAATTTTGGCCAGTTTTAAATTACAATTTGTATTAGTTTATAGTATTCACTTTATAATTTTATCGTTTAAAAATTTACTTATTAATAATTATTTCCTTTTTTTTTTTTTTTTAGGTTTTTTTAATTATTATCATTATTTTTTTTATTATTATTATTTTTATTTTTTTTTGTCTGATGGATCAGTTTTGCGTTTTGAAGCTGTGAAATTGTCCACTAGGGGGAGTCAAACATTTCAACATTTCTGCTTAATCGCACAGACAAACCAGAAATGTCAACTTAATGTCAATTAAATACAGAATGATATTAAACACATGCTCCATCACGCACGTGAACACGTGAGTGTTGAAAGAGTAGAAGATCCCATATGCTTTATAAGGTACTCCCTTTGATTATGGGAAATTAGGTTATTAAAAAGTGTATATTTTGCAGGTTTGCAGGTACGGTACACGCTGGCACCCTGAAAACAATTGAGTTGTTGAATAAGTAAAACGAAAATTCTGCTATAAACATGCACACTTCTGTAAAGAAGAATAAAAGATATGCTGGTGCTCATCTGCTATATTTAGAGACCCCTTATGTAATTTACAATCTTATTCATAAAATATGTGTTGCTTCATAAAACACGTCTCCAATTAAAATATATACAACCTACATTTCAGCATGACATTTTGGTATATATTTTTGGTATACAATACAAGTGTATATACACATTAATAACACACCCGTTTCCAGAAAAACTCTAGAATGTGTGTAAAACTCTCATGTCTGAAATGTGTGACCCTGAACAGCTATATTTAGCGAACTCATCTTCGCATGTAGCTAGAATGAATTTGCTCCTAATTAAACAAAAACGTATTAAATAAATAATCGATAATGACGTTAATTCTATAATGTTCACATCTATGGAACACTGTGTTCCTACTTGGATTATATCATTAGATATCTCGACGTTTTATCAGTGAGGAGCGAAACGAGGCGATAATGTGTGCTACGTATCACGTTGGCGTTTAATTAAACCGGGTGAACAGATACGTCGTGTTTCGTGTCTGCCGCTCAGTCTTCGGCTTATTTGCTTTTAATTGCGGAACGGCGTTTTTATGACGCGCCTCGTCAGAACATGTGCAGAGTGTTTCGCTCATAAGTTCATCTTCTTTGAGCTTCCAGATGTTCCTCATCCAATGTGTTGCTAACAGCCCACACAGACAGTGTTTACTGCTTTATACACTAAGACTGGTGAGTGCTTTGTGAACATCTCATTCCACATTTAGTCTCCTTTTAATGTTATAAGAACCTCCACTCTTCTGGGCAGATGTTCCACTAGGTCTTGGAGTGTATTTGTGGAGCGAGGTGAGGAGGCCTGGGGTGGAGGTAGCATGATACATTTGTCCCGAAGGTGTTTAATAGGGTTGGAGGTCTAGAGCAGGAGATCTTAAACTCCAAGCCATGTAAAGCCTATCTTCATGGAGCTGGCTTTGTGCACAGGGAACAGGTTTGGATTTTATAGTACAATTGAGTGGAAAATTTAAAGCCACCGCATCCAAAGGCGTCCCAATCAATTGTGTGCCTCAAATTTTGTGCTAACAGTTTGGGGAAGAACCAAATATGGCTGGAAAAGTCGGGTGTCCCAATACTTTTGACCACACAGAGCAGTGTATATTACGGCTGGGTGTTTATTGATTTGCGGTATAATATTAATGTCTGAGAGCATTCGATATGATTGACAGATTTAACAATAGATTCGGTATTTCGGGACGTTTTGTGGTGTTTAATTAAACGCAGGCGAACAGATTGATGTCACGCTTCGTCTCCGCCTCCATGTTGTCGTTTACGTCGGGATGTTATCAACACACTCTTTGTCATAACACGTGCAAACAGACATCGACTATTCCAATATGACTATTCCCACCCACACACACACACACACACACGTCCACCTTGTTAGAGCCAGCAGCTGTTCCAGCTGTTCCTGCTACAATGTGTTGATAATGGCACTTAAACACACACACACACACACACACACACACACACAAAAGGAAGATGGAGGTAGATTTTCTTATGTTTTTTTTTTTATATATAGTATATTTGTTTCAAGTTCAAAATCTCAAAGTGTATTGAGGTTTAAAGAATTTAAGATCAAACACATCAAAGAATCAATAACTGGCAATAATTTCTAATTTATTAATGAGAAATCTATTAGTAAAACTACAAAACATGAAAAAGTGCAGAGAGAAGGGTCTGAAAAAATGTGCTACACAATAATAAAAAACTCAAATTGCTTTGCAGTGGAAAAAAAATAAAAAATTAAAATTAAATAAATAACATTTATTTTTGCTGAACATAGAAATGCAGTACAGAAAAATAAATCAATTATTATTGAAGTATAAAGTTAATAAACAAACATTTTAATGAATCATTTTATTCCGTTTTAATCGGATTTTCCTTTTCTTTTCCGTGTGTTTTATGTACCGTTTTAACACCTCGTCCTCTGAAGTATTTCCTGTTTTATATTGCATGTTGGCTGAGACACCTTTTTGCATAGTGTATGTATTTATAACATCCTCTTATTAGAGCTTAGGAAACACTTATGTTAGGAATAACATAAGGCACCTTTAATACCAGTGCAAACCTTTCTACTGAAAATGCACGCATTGTCTTTAACACCAGGAGTTGACCTTAGTTGGAGGACACAGCTTCGCTTGCTCTCACCTACACAACTCTCTCTCTCTCTCTCTCTCTCTCTCTCTCTCTCTCTCTCTCTTTCTCTCCTTCATGATTTCTACTCAATCCTAGTGAACTGCTCATCCATCATCCTTTCCCCCAGTGCAGCACATGCAGTACGAGTGAAATACCTTTACCCTTTCCTTCTCCTTCTGTCTCTCTATCACACACACACACACACACACACACACACACACACACACACACACAC
>JAAIIK010000104.1:1324469-1348181 GCA_014706435.1 Silurus glanis | reverse complement strand
ACACACACACACACACACACACACACACACACACACACACACACACATATGACTACATGCAGGCAATAGAATAAGCAGATACAATACCAGTAGAGGACAGCAGGGAGCTGTACAGTGAGACGTCACCCGGGGGCTAATAACATTTATGTACCCTTGAAGTGCTTGAAAAATATTTTTTTTAGTAAAATAAAATAAAAAAACATACTTCATTTATCTTTAATTAAATACATGAAATTTTGACATGCAAACGACATGCTTATTGAGCGTTTTTTTGTTTGTTTGGGGTTTTTTTGTGCAAGGGGACATTTATTTATTTGTGGAAGGAGTCTCCAGTTCTAGCATGTTGTAACAGTAGAAAAGGTAAAGCTGTTTTTTTTTCAATACAATAATAAAATCTGCTACTAAAAATAGCTGCTATAACATAAGCGATAACAGAATTACATGTAGCTTTAAATACACTATATGAACAAAAGTATTAGGACTCCTGACGTTTCCAGACTTGGGTAGTTCGTCCCCAACCTTGGGACGAATTTTTATTGTTGACTGCACCTCAGGTCTCCTCACCTCACCTACATCAGTACCTGACTTTACTAACATGCTTGTGGCTGAAGGAATCCCACACAAATATCCACAAAAATCAACTTCAGGCTGGTAGTAAACCCAAAGATTTTCACAGTTTTGGGGAAGTTTCTACAAGTTTACGGTAGATTTTTATTATCATTTGTTTTTTTATTTCTCCCTAATATTATAATAATTATAATCATAATGATAATAAATGCAACAAAGTTCCTAAAATCAAACATTTTTAGACCAATTCCATTATTTGAATCACATTCTAACATCACAGTTGTTGTAAACCATCTCTCATCCTCATCACTACCTCCAGTCAACCAGATCACGCTTTATATTCATAATGAAACAAAAATGTATCTTCATAAAACAAGTTTTTCTTTTAAAACCCAGTTAATTGAGGTTAATACAATTAAGTACAGATTCACGGAGATGTTCCTCCTGCAGCGTTCTTTCTGTCTGACAGACCGGGTTCGAGCAAAACCTTTTCGACACGTCATGTCCTCGAGGTGGGGATCGTGCTGGCGAGAGCTGACAGATTGTTCTGAAAGCTGACAAGTGTTTTGTACAACACCGCCATGACGTCTCACATCTGTCACGCTTTGGCTGGAACTCGGGGCGAGTTGAGGTGCAAGAGGGTTTTTTTGTCAGTCGATTTCCTGCTCTACTGAAAATCTCGAGGTGTTTTATTCCTCCTACACCACAACAATTCCATTCATTATTTATTTATTATCTGTTTATAGCTACAGTAGGTTTAATGATATGGAACAGGGTATTGCTTCTGTTCTAGCAGCTGTTTAAAAAAAAAAGAATGGAAAGCTGTACAATTATTTTATTATTTTAGCTTCAAAATGATGGGATGCTGGAAACTTCTTCTCAATGTCACCGATCACACCTTTTAAAAAATATGTCTATGTCGCGTTTTTCCCCGTGGATGATCTGTTCATTTCTTGCTGCTTTCCCATGTCCTTGTACTGTAACACAGCATGTGTTAATGATCATTAACATGCCAGAGGCGTGCAGCTGTCTTTACAGCGAGCCATTTCTTTCAGAAAGTGTCGGGTGACTTCGTCTCCACTGTCAGGGATCTGCAGATTCCCCTTTTTTTTCAGAGAACTAGTTGATTATCGGTTGATCTGATGCCGTTCACTCTCCTGCATTAGTGACATTTATTATTCGTCTGAAATTCATCAATTAAAAAAAAATTTTTTACAGAAATTTTAGATGACAGATGATAACAACTGGTTTAATCATTTTGCATTCGATGAACGGATGCCGAGATGTTTCGGGGTTTGTTGAGACTATTCAGGTGAGAACCAGTATAATATATTTTGATCAGCATGAACATCAACAACTGATAAAGCAGGAAACAGCAGACACTTGTACACAATCGATTAAATGAATGTACAAAAGCGTTTTTTGATCAAAGCGATGAGAAAATGCTTTTATGATGAGCACGAGTGACTAAACGATGTAAAGGCTGAACAAGTAGTTATGAGAATTTCATTTCTGAACTGAGAAAAACTGTAATAAGCTGGGAGGAGTTCCTTCTAAGCAGAGGATGCAACTAAAATATTGGGAAAATCCTCCTTTTTTTTTGCTGGCCTGAGGCGTCAGGAGCCTGGAGAATGATCCGGAATGTGTGTGTATGTGTATGTGTGTGTGTGTGTGTGTGTGTGTGTGTGTGTGTGTGTGTGTGTGTGTAGTAAATAGGTAAATAGGAATAGACTTTCACACTCACACACAGACACACACAGTACACTCCTGTGCTCTTTGATCAGATTGCATTTGCCAGTCTGGTCATTGTGACGCTTAGCAGCGCTGCGTGACAAATATTAATGTGGCGTTCCAGGTCGACTCCGACTACCATCTCACCGCTGAATAATTCAACAGAGCCGATGCGACAGAACGGCAACAGAATCATGGGGCAGGAAAGGTTGCCTGAGGGAAGAAAGAAAAAGTATTTTCACTGCAGATCGCTTCCATGCCTGATATCAAGCCAAGAGAGCGACGTACTCGCTGCTGCCGTACCAGTCCTTTACTTTAACCCACATCTGCAGTTCACTACTCAGCTTGTGACTTCCTTTTCCACCTAGCAGTATTTTTGTTTCTCTAAGAAATACACTTTTAATATGTGCTGTGGTCAAATCTACTGTTGAGTTGAGATCATTGGTCTAATATCAAGATCGCTAGCTAGACTGCAGGCTAGTTAGGTAGTGTTTCATAGCAAAATCTGATTTCATACGAGCTAAATAGCTTGTGGATAGTTAATGCTAGATGAAAGATTTCTTGATAACTAGCATGATCCATCTGTTCTATCACTAGCACAATGCTGGCTTGACATACTGCTCTTTGATGCATTTTCTAAGAGAAAAAACTAGCACTCGCACTAGCAAAAAAAAAAAAAAGGCTGTCAGCTAGCATTGATAGAAGCTTTTTGATAACTAGCATATCTAATTAAACATGTTAATGTTAATACATATGATAAATGTGGACAAAGCAATGCACTAAAAAAAAGCTAGCTTTATAAAGCTAGCTAGCTCGCTGACTAAACACTTAAGAGCTTATTAATGTCTAATGTTAACTAAAGTAATGTTTTTGTGTTAACATGTATTTATTCGCTAACTGCTCAGAAAGCACATCTAGCTCCAGATAAACTGTAAAAACTTGTAACTGTTTGTAATAATGTTGTTTTTATGTAGTAGTGGTGTTAAATGCTTTGGATGCTAGTTATCTCTATAACACACATGGTTTTTGGTCACTACGATTGACGTGTTAGCTATCTGCCAGGTTAGCATCTTATCTTGATACAGTAACTAGCCATATAAAAGCGTTCCAATCTTGCTTCCTGTTCTTATCTGTCACTCTGCTTTCTGATCTGTTCGGGTCTGTACTACAGCCATCCAATTCATCACACATACCTGGGTGGAAACACCTTATCTACCACCCCGGGGCAGGTAAGGCCACAGGTCAGAGGCCACCTATTGTGTCGTTAACATGCCTGACTTTAACCCTCAAAGGCTCGAGTTTAATTGCCCACTTCAGTGATCGCTTCAGAGGATGGAGAGATAAGAGCAAATTCAGCTGAGCTTTCTCCTTCTGCTCTCTCTCCTTTCCTGTTTTATTATACCTGATAACACACACACACACACACACACACACACACACACACACACACACACACACACACACACACACCACCACCACACCTAATTATTTATTCCTCATTCTTGACTCTGCATGGCCTAAAGGGCTAAAAAAAAAAGCTCCATGTGTGTAGGCAGATGTTTGTGCCCCTTCTATGATTTATTATTTACTGTAAAAATTATTATTTACTGTTATTCTTTTATTAATTTATTTAATTTTTTATTATTTATTACATTATATTTATTATTTCATTTATATCATATATTAAATTTTATATTGTATATTTGTACCAAATATACCAAATATTTATTTATATTAAACTAATAAACAAATGATACTAATAATTACATAAATAAAAAATAAATGCAGTTTGTCAATGCATTTAAACCCCCATATACCCCATACCCTGAGCACCGGGTGATGCTTTGTTAGCTGGATTTAGGGAAATGTGAGCATTGCAGTGCACAGGAAATTGAGTGTTTATAGGTTGTGTGTTCGCACTGCACCAGCTGTGTTTGTCTCTTGGACATGAACTGATCATAAAAGGTGTGTGCTGTCTAAAAACTGTCTGATGGCCTTTGTGTTTTAGTATCTGAGTCACACAGAGTTCAGCAGTGTACCCGGGTGTGAAGATTACTTGGACGTGTACAATGGGCCCTCAACATAAGCGCATGTGTGCTGGGCAGTGGTGGATCCAGTACACAAAGAATGTAGCTGAGTTAAGTGGAACTGATGCTGAACTGTATGTTGGTGATCAGTAGATGCAATCAAAACAAGTTCAAAACAGAGCGTGCGCTCGACCATGATTGGTTTCTTGATACGTGTTTGACCAGTTGACGTTTTTATCCACAAATAATACAAAAGAAACGACTGATTTCGCAAAAAGTAGTTGAAAAAAAAGTGAGATATTTGACATTGAAATGTAGTGAGATTAAAGTTAAAGTCTCTCCAAATAGAAATACTTCAGTAAAGTACACATATGCGGAAAAGCTACTTAAGTACAGTAACGAATTACATTTACTTTGTTATTGTCCACCACTGGAGCTGGTCTGCAACTATGTATTGAACGAATAATTTATTTGGTGTGTGTTTTCGTGTGTTACACAGTGAGAAATAGGGACAGAGAAAGAGAGAGAGACGGTTAGAAATAGAGACACAGAAAGTGAGAAAGACAGAGAGACAGACAGAAAGAGAGATCCAGACAGAAAAACAGAGACAGACAGAAAGAAAGACAGACAGAGAGATCCAGACAGGAAAACAGAGACAGACAGAAAGAAAGACAGACAGAGAGATCCAGACAGAAAAACAGAGACAGACAGAGAGATCCAGACAGAAAAACAAAGACAGACAGAGAGAAAGAGACAGACAGAGAAAAAAGACAGACAGAAAAAGAGATACAGACAGACAGAAAAAGAGATACAGTGCAAAAGTTTTTCACCCCCCCAATGACTTCTGCATGGAAAAATGCTTCAAATGATCTGAACTGTCTGTTTACTCTGCAACAACACAACAATCCCAAACTCAGAGCAGCTAAAAAAATAATGATCAGTCAGAACTTGAACTTTTACCAGAGTCTTTTAAAAGATGAGTATCTGTACTTCTACTTAAGTGAAGGATGTGTGCAATTTTGCCATCTTTGAACTACATCCATATCATCATCATTTGTCCTTGGTGTTTGGTATTACTGAGGATTTGAATCTCTTCTCTGTGCTGCTGTTTGGATGCTCTCAGTGCGGAGGTGAAAAGTGAGAGCTGGGGGCCTTTTTTTTTTAAACCCCTCCCAGGTGTAGCCTCAGGGTAGAGGTGGGATAGAGGGGGTAATTTGGGGCCTCAGCAGGGTTGCCAAATGTACATATTTTGTAAAACTCATCAGGCTGAAAAATCTGTTTTGTAGATATAATACATGTTTGCAACTAATTAATTATACAACTGATTAATAATAACAATAACATAATAATAATGATAATAATAATTATAGATATTAATAAATGTTTTTTTAAACAGTTTAGGATGTTTCCAATGTGAGGAAAGCAAACGATCCAATCTGGCAACCCTGTTGAGCGTGTCCCACTCACTCATATGATCCACGTTACGGAATCGATTCTTCAGAACAAATCTGTTTATATGAATCGAGCTTCCGTATTGATTCATACATTTTATTTCTTTGGAAATGTAAACCGTGTAGTGCTATCTATCTATCTATCTATCTATCTATCTATCTATCTATCTATCTATCTATCTATCTATCTATCTATCATATAATACATTACATATAAAAAATATGTAGTGTAAAATAATTACAACAGAAAGAGGGAGAGAGAGAGAGACAAAGATAGAGAGAAAGAGAAATACAGAGAAACACATAAAAGAAAAAGGAAAACATCTTAAAAAAAAAAGAAAGAAAGAAAAAGGAGAGACAAAAATGTCGAGTCGATTCGTATGACATCGACCTCCTTGAAACGACTCCTTAAAAAAGGAACCGATTCGCTCGTGACCGGATCAGTTCGCTCACATCAGAGAGGTAGCAGCGCGCGCGCGGATGCGAGGCGAAGGAGAAGCGCAACTTTGTTTTATTCCGTTTTATTGCATCCTCCGCAGAGTGTGTGAGTGTGTGTGTGTGTGTTTGTGTGTGTTTGTTTGTGTGTGTGTGTGTGTGTGTGTGTGTGTGTGTTTGTGTGTAAACCTCGGGCAGAAAAGTTTTTGAGATTCCGACTTCAGAACTGATAAAGAGCGAAACTTTGTGTTTTTATTCTTATTTATTTCTTTCTTTCTGATAAAAGTCAGGATGTCTGTAAACGATCATCTCGAGGGGATATTGTCGGATTTTGAGGGTGAGTGTTGCACAGTTCATTCATTCAGGTCTGATAATAATAATAATAATAATAATAATAATAATAATAATAATAATAATAACAAAGCAAAGGCATGGACATTTCCGAGGAACGTGTTTTTTATTAGGCAGGAAATCAATTTGTTTCCTTCCCCTGGAGTAATTATCTGAACTCCATTCTGCGGAATACATTAGGCCTGCAAAAAAACCAAAAAAACTTCCTGGCAATTAAGGAGTCTAATTTTGTCTCATTAAACTAATAACTGTTTATAGATGGCATGCATCTGCCTTGTGTGGTCTGTGCTCGAATCATGATGATAGGAAATCATCTCTGCACAGGTTGTGCTCTTATTCTCATAAGGGGGAGAACTTTCATGCTGTTCACACACTATTTTCACACACACACACACACACACACAAACAAACAACAAAACTCATGGAGCAGAAATGCATTCCAGCAGAATGGGACTGTAATTATTTCCCAATACCCATAAACCAGCTCGTATGTGTGTCTTCAGAACCTTCAGAACCTTCAGAACACACACATCGATGGAAAAAAAGACAGAGGAACCTTCTCTGGTGGATTTGTCATGGCTCGGCACTCAGCAGGGTTCTCAGAACAATGGCTTGTCTCTCAACGTTGTTGTGTTTGGACAGGTGTTGATCCGAGAAATGACACAAACAAATGACGCGCAGGACACGCTCGAAATATTATCTTTATCGTTTCCATGTCCTGATTCAGGGTCTGGACTAAACAGCGTTGGGATACAGAGTGAGGCTTCTCTGGGTAACACCGTTTGTGAGAATCGTTCAGCATCATATCCGTCAGAATGGTGGCTTCATGATCTATGACCAGCTGAAATTGTACCCCGCGATAAACGTCGCAATAGTCGACTCCTCGTCATTGTTTGTCTACGTATGTTGGTAAAAAAAAAACAAACGTGTGCAAATTGTTACAGTAGGAACACACATGCAGAACAAACAAGCATATCTGATGAGCTTTTTAAACCCCCCCTGGAGATGTAATAACAGCTAGGAATGGAACTGTGGCCACCGGAGACGTGGAGTCTCTGGGGCCCGGGGTGATAGTTATGGCCCTTGTTTTCTCTAGTTAATAGACTCTTAATTGCTTTTTATTGACGTGCAGAATGTGTGTGAATAGGGTTATAGAAAGATTTTTGGAGACTCTCGAATAGCAATTCAAAGACCATCCAGTGGGACATCAATGGGCAGCGCTTGAAGAAAAGACGCACTGTTTTGCTGCTTTGGTTAGCGATTTTTCTCACGCCAGAACTACGTGATTTGCGGTTAAACATGCCACAAGGGAGACGTTGCATTCTGTCAGCTTCACCTCAAGCTGAGACGAGTAGGGTGACTTTTGAACAAGGGCCCAGTGTCCTGGTGCTCGAGCGTGGAGGGTATACAGTGCGTCCGTTCACTCTCGGTGGCCCGCCCGTGTCTCGTGGACACGACAGGAATGTTTGGGATCGTTTGCCGAGCTCTGTAGTGGCATTATAGTCGTTTTTTAGCCACGCCCCCTACATAAAACTAACGTTTTAATGAACCTACCAGAGACAAGCGGAAAAAAGCAGCTCAAAGTTTTAGAGTAAATGTACTTTTCTTTTTGCCGTGGCTTATTTATTCGGCAGCAGATGTTTTTTGACTTTGTGACGTGATTCTGTCATTTTAGTTGTGAATTGTTTAACATCGCTTTACTACTTTGTCTTGTTTTTGACAGACTTGTTTGGGTTTTTGTTTTATTCTGCCATGTTGAAGAGTCTGTCGTGTTGATCTTTAATGTTGTCCGATCCGATTTGTATTTTAGGAAATAAAACCTCACAAATCGACTGGGCTTTTTACAAACACGTGTCGCGGTGTTGAAGACTCGTGCATTTGACTTTAGAGTCAAATACTGGAAAAGTATGGAAAAGTGGTGACTTTTAATGTAACGGAGTGGGTTTTTCTATACTTTTACTCAGGTATGATTTTCAAGTCCTCAATACACATCTGCTGAATAGCATTTAAGAAAACCGTAGTCTACAGAGATTCCATGTTTTCAGTGGCTGTGCTACTGACCTTCTAATCCAAAAGGTCAAAGATCACATGCTCACTAAATCCGAGTTCTGAAACCATGCAATAACAAAGATCTTACATGACTGGCTTCCTTTATTTCCCCCATTTCTTTTTCATGCATTCCTTACCACAGAGTTCCTCTAGACATCGGGGCCCCAGTAGAGCTCAAACAAGATCTAAAGGGGTTAAATAGTAAGAAGGTGTGTGAAAGCGTATGTGTTTACGGCAAGGTAATTACGGTAAACTGCCTCACTGTAGACCAGACAAGCTGCCTTTCGGTCTCCTGCTTTAAACGGAGCTGCTCCCCACAAAAAAGGGTCATTGAGGGAAAATAAGATAAGATAAACCTATTTCGGGATGGAGCCGATTTATGATCATGATTTATGAACGCTTCCTGAATTTCAAAGGCCATTGTTTGGATAACGTACCTTATATAAACACCCAAAATTGGAGTTCTCAGCAAGGGGCCGTGGTGCTAATCTGATCCTTATTCTTTCAACCTCTGAAACCCGCTTACCGCACGTCGACGTGTTGCTCCGCACGTAACGTGTAAACGCAGCTTTCCCGTGTTATAGCCCATCAGAAAACTCGCAGCAATTTGTCAGGCAATAAAAAAAAGAAGGAAAAGAAAGCGCCAGCAGTCCTTTAGAGGATTTAGTGTGTGCAGGTCTTCAGGAGTGTGAAAGTTTTATGTAGCCCCCAGGGGCACAAGTGCCTGGCCATTCTTTTGCATTGCCCCAGATCTGCTCTGAATTCGACTTCCAGATGTGCTGGGGCAGAGGTGGTCTCGTGAGCCGTGTAGCGAAGGGGTCGTGAGCGTGTACCTGTAAGGAATGCAGTAGGATGAGATGAGAGGTGCCTCCATCACGAGTCCCGACATGCCCCTCCGTGCCTGGCCACCTCGCTGCTCTCCGTTTTTTTGGAAGCATCCAGAATGTTTGGATGATTATACGCTCTTCATAGTAGGAGTTTTACATGTTTAATAGTAGTGAATTAAGTGAACTAGACTTAATAGAAGACAGAAAGATGTTTTGACACACAATAAAGGGAATTAATCTGCTTAATGTAGCCCCTGTGTAAATGTACTACATGCTCTGGTATCAGTGATGATGAATGGAAGTGATTACAAATGTCAGTTTCCTGGGGATTGTACAAGTTTATAGCCAGATGTCTACACACTTTGCTTTTGCTCGATTTCCCAAGGATTCTATCTCCCAGCTTTTCCCCCTGGGCAGCCATTAGCTACACACACTACCCTGAAGCCTGCAGCACTTATACGCAATCCAAAGACCCGACTTGATGAACAGTATGTGTCATAATATAATACCTGTATAATTCTCCAGCCAGGCGGCTGCATGACAAACGTGAGGGAATCTCAGAAGTGCTGTGCATGACGGCCCAATCCACCATGCTCTGTACTTTGCAGTGTCAGTTCGCCAGCGTTTTACAGGCGTTTGCAGAGAAACCTCGTATGTCAGGAACCACCGTGGGGATTGTCTCGGTCTTTCCGCAGAGTGATGGGAATCTGCTTTTTTTCTTACATGCGATTTAAACCCACTATAAGAGAGGTCAAGAGTGTAGACCAGGTCTTTTGGAAACTTCGGAGATTCGATTTGAACCCGATTCGTCTCGGATTCTACCTCATTTAACACACCTGATTTGATTAATTTGTAAATGAAGTGTTCACGGGTTAAAAAAAGCATACAAATCTGTACAGGCGTTTAAAAAAAAAAGAACCCTGCGGCATCTCGAAAGTGTTTCTTTAGCAACTCGGGTCTCATAGTGTTGCCAGGTTTCGGTTGTTTAGCCTTCTACCTCATTAAACACAAACGCTTCCTCTTATTCGCTAATTACCGAGGCTTTCAGGGGCTAATTGGGTGTTCATTTGGTGTGTTAGGAGACGGCACAAATCCAAATGCACACTATTAAAAAAAGGGGGGTTCCTTTGCTTTGAGGAACTTTTGTGACTTTTGTGGAGTGCGATTCATGTGATAATGAATCCTTCGCTAATGATGGTGGATTTTGCGAGCTAAACACGGTGTACAGTCAGCGAACATGATTCGATTTAAAGTAATAAACTGTTATAAAAAAAAATGGGTTTTTTGGATGATTCATGATTTAACTTGGAATCCTTTCTCATAGCAAAACCCTCTGATACATGGATCTCCAAGAGGGACGAACCAAAAAACCTTTAAGAGACTCGGTTATGTAAGAGTGTAGGGATTTGTGTCATTTCCTAACATGCAAAATCTTTTGTCTTTCATAATTAGGGTTGACAAATGTCAGGAATTTTCAACAGTGGAAACTTTCCATGGGAATTAACAGGAATTAATACGAATAAACTGGGAATTTATCAACTCTTTGCTCAGCCTATAGCAGGGAACTTATTTGTAGTTGAAAGGTTTTTTTGCTGAATAATGTTGGTTAACACAACCAGATTGAATGCAATTTCATGACATTCATTAATCACATGCACACTTACTGCAGGGTTACTGAGGCCACGCCCCCTACATGCACTTTGCATTCCTCTTTAACATGACACACATCATTTCTTTAATCCTGCACATACAAAAATCTCCATCTTACACACATTTATTCACAACGTCCTTTCCTTTTTTCAAAGTCTCAAATCAGCACCAAAATCCGCCAAGATGCACACATCCGCCAATTAAAACCGTCCGTGTGGAAACAGCAAAAGTTCCATTTGGTGTCCTGATAAAACTTTCTTTCGGCTTCTCCCATTAGGGGGCGCCACAGCGGACCATCCGCATGTTTGATTTGGCACATGTTTTACGCTGGATGCCCTTCCTAATGCAACCCTCCCCATTTATCCGGGCTTGGGACCGGCACTAAGGTTTGTGTAACCCTAATGGCTGGGGTCGGTTCCCTGACCGGGGATCGAACCCGGGCCGCAGCGGTGAGAGCGCCGCATCCTAACCACTAGACCACCAGAGAACCATCCGTTTGGTGTCCTGATGATTTATGTAATTTAAACCACAATAATTACTTTAAAACATTCACAAGAATTTGTTGCCTTCATTGTTTATGTTTGAGTATGTTGATTCATGTATTAAAAACTTTAAAAGTATTAATTTAAGGTACATTTAGAACAGAAAACAGTGTGTGATTTGGTTGCGATTAATCACGAGTTAACTCATGAAATTAATCGTGGTCTAATATTTATGTTTGTATATGATAGAGTTTATATACATTTCCCCAAATTTCTAATTAATTCTCACACATTCCTATAAATTCCTTGTAAGTTTTCAACTTGGTATATTTCCAAAATTCCCAGCTAAAACTGGAATTGAAGAACGCATTTGAGAACCGTTTTTAAGGTTTGCAGCTCTTACTAGAGTACTTACTCCTTGTGAGATTCGTGGCTGTTGGAAGCCTGCCATCGAAACCAGTTTATCACAATCAGCTCTGAGAGGAGTCTCAGTACTACCATGAAGTGGAAAAGGAGGGGAGTGCGAACTGTTGATAAAATCCAGAGATTTTTTTTTTTCTCTGCATGTAAGCCGTGAAGATCGGGCCTCTCCGAGAGAGCGTGCAGCTCAGAGCGCTAACGATGGTGCGCTCGTCTGCCAGCGTAATTATTTCCTGAGTGTTTGACAGGGTGCCAGTAATTACCTGATACCCGCTCCTCTTTATTTTTGGGTCGAAAGCGAGTGCAAGTTTACACTTGAATGTGCTACTCTGAGAGAGTTCTGTCAGAGGGATGTTGGGCTGTGAGCCATTCAAATCTCTCGCTCTTTGAAAGAAAAAAAAAAAGCATACGTGTTTCCATCTTTTAAGAACATATACAGTGTTTTTTCCCGGCACTCTCTTTGACTCATTAATGGTGCCCTTTGCAGCCCTGAAGGGAATAACAGTGTGTGTAGCCACCACAAACAGACAGATGTGTGTCTGCCGAACAAAAGCATTCTCGCTGCTGGAATCCGATTAGCCGTCCCAGCTGTGTGACTGCTGATGGGCGAGTTGAAACAAAGGGGCTGTGGTTTACTTGCTTTACACGGGGAGGCTGTGAAACGGGATTTGATTTAGCGATTTGACGCTGCTTCTAATTGCCAGCGCACCCCACCGGGAGAAATGCCACGCCAACTCTGGCTGAGAGCGATCCAAAAATAAGGACTGATACTCAAGATAGTGGAAGATAGTCCTATACTGATAATGGGATGTTTACACAGTGCTGGATAGCTGCACCTGAAAGACCAACACACCTACCAGTCAGTCATCGGGGTATTTTGGTTTGCTGTGAGACAGCCAGCAAAAGTGAAAGTGCCATTCACAAACGCAGTCGTAAACTCGTAATGCATCAGCTGCTGGGCCAGCTTCAGCTGTTGCCTTGTCTCGATCGGGTGTCCACGCAAAACATTTTTAGCCACATGCCGTTTGATGCAGAGATCCCAGGACTGGCTTACTGTCCTCTGGAGGAATTCTGGGTCGTGCGGAAAGCCAGGCGTAATCCAAGCCCTCAGCATGCGACACCACTACGTTCCTGAATCGGCTCTTTGTGTCTTTGAGTCTGCTCTTTGCAAAAGGAAAGGCTGGAAAGCCGTGTTTGCTTTGAGCTTTGGTTCACAAGCTGTTGTAATGAAAGGATGATTCAGCATCATTACAATGTACTTGCTCCAGGTGTGGACTTTGCAGCATTTGCTTTGACACTGCTGTTGCATTTGGTTAAATGTTTAAAAACCATTTGATCTGCAAACACTATGGCCTCTGTTTTGATCCACTGCACACCAGGAAACATCTCAGCTATACAATAATAAGTCACAGATGGTTATTTTTATCCTTCAGCATGGTTGTTTTGTTGCACCAGTAAAATAAATACCGCTTTAAGTGATCGTGTTTGATATTTGTCATTGTGAATTTTACTTCATTCTGGACTGGTTTTAGTCGATGATGTCAGAGCAGCTTCACAGCACAATCAAACAGACCACACTGTATTTTCGGCTCGACCTTTAACAATGGGCGTGACCGAGGAATTTTAATTCAGGCTGACTGTATAAACAAATCAACCTTTTAGGCAACGAGTTTTGAAGTGCATGCATGTACAATGCATTCGTACATTTGGTATGAAAACAGGAAAATATTTTTATTGAAATTTTTTGCTTTATTCCTCCCAAAATTAGGAGGATATTATGAATACTTAATTTGGAAGTACATTTACAGTGAGGGAAACAATTATTTGAGGTTGATTGTGTGACTGGTGTCTTTTACACATGACGAGTTGATATTAGGAGTATTTTCCTAAAGGGACAGGAATAATTTGGGTCTGTGGGTGTCAGAATTATTGCTAATTTGGTACGTGATCAAATACTTATTTCACGTGATCAGATACAAATTAATTTATAACCTTTCTTTAATGGGGTTTTTTTTGTGCATTTTTTAAACATTTTTTTCTCTTTCTGTTTAAATAAACCTACCATAAAAATTCTAGAATGTTAATTTCTTTGTAAGAACCAGCAGGGGATCAAATTATTATTTCCCGCACTGTATGATTCATGGTTTTTGCAGTGCCAGAAAGCAGTTTATTTGCTGTCAACATAAAACTGATTTATAACATTGTAAGAACATTTTGAACTATTGCACAATAATCTATCGACGAGACATGCTTGTGTTCATTTGCGCATGATTTTATGTTTGTCCGTAGCCTTGAAGAGATCTTTTGACATTGATGATGTGGATGAGATCCCGACGTTCTCTCCAGCCTCTACAGTCACATCTCCTATCAGCCCAAGCTCCATCCTGAACAAAGCAAATGAGGTGCGGAGTCCAGGTGGTCTCGTGTCGCCCACTTACCGCACGAGGATCAGTCTCAACTCCAGTCCTGTTCAAAGTCCCCCCATAAAGAACAGAATGGTGTCTAGTCTGTCCTTTAACCGAGGCACCATGGGAAAGCCCGCTATCTCCTCTAACACTGGAATCAATCGTGCCTCCTCCTTTCAGAACAAATTCAACCCAAATGGCTTCAATTCATCGTCTGGGCCTGGTAGTGATAATGACAGTCTTCACAGTTCCTCTTCCAGTCTGGAGTACCAAGCCTCTTCCAAAATGAGCTCTTACACAAGCCCTCCACAGAGCCCCATGGGAGTCGGAGGTTACAAAGCCCAGCGCTTGGGCAGCCCTGCCTTGAAGAAGTTCTCCTCCCATGGGAACATGTTTCACTCAGAGCTGGAGGGTCCTTTGGTGATTCCCACAGAGCCGTTAGGTATCAGCCATGGCTCCATGCCATCCTTGGACCTCCAGATGGCGGAGAGTGGAGGAGTGAGACGTGTGGTGTCCCCAGGTACAAGATACCCCGGTTCTGCTGTTACCTGGAATGCATATCGTCTTCAAAACAATGGCAACATTGGGAAAGATTCACCCATCAACCAGCAGGCCCCTAAAACCAAAGAACCAACACGGCTCAACAAGTTCCCTCTTGATCTGGACAACCTCGTGGTCAAATCCCAGACAGAGGGACACGTGCCACCTAAACCTCCAGCAAGGTTTCATCCAGTTTCCACCAGCCCGACTATATCTGAAAGCACCTCTGCTTCTGTCAGTAGCTTAGACAGCGCAGACCTACCAATGGTTCTCCCCTCCGCCAAACAGAAACAGGAGCTGGACAGCCCACCAGGAGCCATCCCAGTGCCAAACATAAGTGAGTCCCCTGTTCTGCTGTCCCCTGCTCAGACCCCTCGCTTTAACCTGGCCTCTCAGCCTCAGATGGTCCAAATTGTTCCTGCGACATCCTCTCAAGCCACACAGCCAAACATCAGCAGTCCTGCACAAATTGAGCCTCAGGCCAAAGACAGTGTGGGTTCCATTCTCCAGAGAATTGCTTCATTCTCCAGAGTGGAGGTTAAAGCACCAAAACCACACCCAAGCTCTGGAACCCATCTCAGCAATGGTATCATGAGAGAGTCCCCACCAGGACAATGCCAAGAACTCAAGAGATCAGAAGGTATGTTCTTTTTTTTTATATATATATTTGCATTGGTGTCAAGTAAAGAAGATTTATGCGTATTTGTAGTTACTAACTTTCATTTAATACTGACCACATTTGGTGGATGTTTTTCTGATGTATCTGAAATACTTTTTAAATGACATTTATTTAACCTTTGCACACACAAAAAAAAAAATTGCTATTCTTGGAATCAGCACTTAGCATTTACTTAAAGGGCGAAATATTTCCTTCATAGGGAACACCATTAGTTAAATAAACAAACCTGTATAGCTCTGGAAGCAGGGGTTCAAGTGCTGCTTTCACCACAGCTGTCTTTTCCCATCGATCTCTTTACCATCCAGTGGGGAAATGGGGGAAAAATGTAGTGCAAGGCAAAAAAAAAAGGAGTGGAATTCCTGGCATATCAACAAATAGTCAAGTACAAACAGTGATAACAGTGTAGGGAGGCCTGTCATCACTGCCTATCCTGTACAGGGAACCCTGTCAGCCACAGCAAAGCACAATCCTGCCGTAGGCTGTTGAGTCAGGCCTGTTTATGGAACAGCTTCTCAGGTGTGCAGCCTGAGCTTCGCCATCGGCCCACATCCCCATTCAGCAAGGGGATCAGCATGATTCAAAAACGTCTGTCAGGAGCAAAACACTAATTTACCGGCTTTGTGGTCTGACTGACATAAATGCGTTGTCCGTTTGAGACTCAGGGCCGTGGTCTGAGGAACATCAAAGGAAACGTAGCGGCCGAGTGCACAAAATTACAGTCTTGGCAGCATCCCTTGTGTCAGGACATCTGGGTCTTTGAAAAGCTGCTGATGAAAACAAGATGTGCTAACAAAGAGCTGTATCATGAAAGTTTGAAAAAGGCAAAGTTGGTGTGCATAGAGGTAGTGGTGATAGCTGGGGGGTTATCTAGAACTGGAGCGGCATGTGTGGGAGGTTGGGGTTTGTTGAAAATAGGATTAGACAATGAGAATCAGGAGGAAAGATCATTTGGCTCCGACCAAAGAGGAAACGTGCTTCTTTCCCACATGGTATGCGTTTTCCTTTTGCGTTTTGTTTGCTCCCTCCCTCCTCCCTTCCTGGAACTGGAGGCATGGGGTGTTTTCCTGAATCTGTTCAAGTGCCTGGCCCAATGGTTTGTGGCCCCATGTGCAGTATATTTTGTTTCATGTGTAGCATCGAATGTCGAATAACTTTGAGACTGCGATTAATTTGACAAAGTTAGTAGGACGTATTTGGGCTTCATTTGCACAGGATGATTTAGAAATGTTTAGACACTATTTGAAGTTCTACCTGAATCACAGAAAGGTTATAGATGGACATGTTCTTGTTTCTTTGAGCCTGAAACAATCTCAGATGTCAGTGATGTGTACCACATGCCGAGCTTATGCGCTGTGGTGTATTTGGTTTTCCTCTTCAGGCATCGTTGTCTGAGCATGCAGTGCAAACAGATGTTCTGGTGGACCCATGGGAAAATGCCACATCTTGTTTTTTTATTCACGACTTGATATATATGGGTTTTTATTTTATTTTATAAATATAACTCTCCACCTATTGTTTAGCAGCATGTGCTGAAGTTCCTGAACTTCCTGTGATAACATGGAAAAACAGATCATTTATTTCCACTAACTTACATGATCACACAGTGTGAATGTACAATGTCATGCAGAGTGCTGTGGAAATCCTGAACCGGGTGTTCAACCTGCATCACAGCGATCCCACCGTACTTCGTTGTCCTCCTCTTCATAGTACATGCTCTGCTAGTTTCGCTAATGACCCGCCAACAATAAGATACATTTTGATGCTTTTTTTATTTTTCTGATTCAGCCAATTAAGATTTATAAGGCAGCTATTGTTCATTGTGGATGTACAAAACATGTTGCGTAAAATCAGTTACTGGCAGTGCAACAGGGGCTTTCCAAAACTTCACTCGTCTAACTTCTAAACAAATTAGTGTTTTTTTTTTTCTGGCATTTGATGCAGCAGACCAGTCTGGCCGTAAATATCTCCCGTATTACAAATTGCATTTTAAAATCACTTCAAACAGAAAGCACTTTTAACATTTCAAAGGCGTCCTAAAGAGGATCTGCGAATGTTTACGGAGAGGTAGCGCTGTTACAGACACACCTTTCAAATCCAGCGCGGCTTTGCTCCGATTGACCATAAAGATGAAAAACGTCTCGCTAATTCATGTTCCCTAACGAAATTGTTGTTTTGCTCCGACTTCCTTTGACTCAAAGATGTTTGCTTCCTAATAAAAAAAAAAAAGAAAAAGATGAAAACTAGAACTAGCCAAAGGGCTTTCCTCCCTTTCCTTTCTTTAAACAGAGAGATATACCATTAAACCTGTCATTAAACCGCACTGAAAAGTATAATGAAGATTTAATTCGGCATAAGAATATTTTGCATTTCTATAAGTTCTACTATAACGTGTTGAGTATAAATAATATTATCGTAACTTTGTACGGGTAATGCATTGGATGAGCAGGAATGCACAAATAAGACACTCTAGAAAGTAACTATGAAACAATTAATGCACAGGGGTTAATGCACTAGTGTGTTAAGGGAAATCTGGGGTGCTTAATGGGGGGCTACTGAGGTGCTCAGCGAGGTGGTTCCTGGGGTTATTAGTGTGGTTCTTGCAAGTTACTGGGGTGGGTTCTCTGTGTTATCTTGAGGGCTTCCTGGGAGGGACTTCTGGGGTGGTTACAGCAGGTTACTGGGGGGTTGCAGGAATGGATCCTAGGGGTTACTTGAGGAGTTCTTGTGGGGGGGGAGATGGGGGGATGGTACTACACTAGCATAACTTGACCCAAAATGTAACACAGCCTTGTGGGTAAAATCACCCCTTAGATTAGCATTTAGCATAACTCAGGGAGTTGAGTCACATCCACGTGCATCCGACGCACCAAAACCTAAACCCTTTAAAGTTATCTTAGAAAACAACCATAAATATCCTCCTCTTTCTTTTTTTACCCTTTCTTCACGACATCATGTCCGCACTTGTCTGCAGGTTCTTCATGCGCTTATGCGCCGCAATTTATTTTGTGTTTAATGACAGTGATTTAAGAAATAAATTCTTCCCTAGCAGATGTTTTAGGCCACCCCCCTATTATCCGCCTCCAGCTTAGCTTACAGAAAGCCTGCTACCGTCTGCACGGCAAACACTTGAAAGTTTGTGGATTAAAACATGGATTAAAAATTCTAGTTTTGCAGTGTGGTTATTCCTGCTTTCCATCCTTTCAGTCATGGCCTGGTGCCATTTTCAGTTATATCTCGACTCTCTCTGGAGCAATGTGTTTCCTCAGCAGATAAGACAACATTAGCAATCTTATCAGCTACCTATGGCAAGTTTGTTTACTCGCTTCTTTTCAGCGTGGGAGATCTCCGAGCTCTTTCTGTTCAACGAGAAGTCAGATTCTTCTCTTCGGGATACTCTATAACCTGAGGCTAGGAGGCTTAGGAAAAGGAAGAGAATGTAGAGGAGAGCATGGGAGGAGTTTTGTTGGTGGAAAAAACCCCCCAAAAAAAACATTTTAGGAGGGAAATTGCACTGACTGGAGGGGTTTGTTTGGTATATTATCGGAGAATGGGAGCAAAACCAAGCAAAAGCATTTAAAGTTCAATAAAAGCATACAGCCATTGTGACAATAACACTAAGAATGGGTGGATTTTTAATATTTAAGTCCATACTATGTTTGTAATTGTATCCACTTTTGGAGAGTGATTTCATAAAGATAAGTTTGACTGAAAACCTCGTCTCATTGTGGCCAGAATGAAGAGAAAAATATAGTCAACGAAAATGTAGCTTATTCAAAACGTTCTCCAATGTGGATAAATTTAAAACTTTATTTTTTTCCGTCGCAGTGTGTGAAAACAGAGGCTTTAGAAAAAAACTATGATGCATTTTTTTAGTCATTGCCCCCATGTTTCAAAGAGCCGGAAAGTAAATAAACGGCAGGCAGAAACTTTTTGCTAATGCACAGTACGGGGACGTGAGCGTTTTTAAACGTTTCAGCGTGGATCAGCAACTTTTGGGAAACGATTGCAAACGAAGTGTGGACGCAAAAGTGTGCGAGTGTGGTTTTGTTTAGTTGCTTGGATCAGCTGAATACACGCATGAAAATTATGTCTAAATTTGTTTCAAATACAACAGTATATTTGGATTTTATAGGGTACAAACCTTCATTTTGCACCACTGCCAATAGAAAACTTTCACCTGAACTGACGTGAGCGAATTATTGAATTTGTGAGCACAGTTTTTTGAATATAATGTTTTAATGCTTATAACATTTGATTATAATTTCTTTACATTCCTTTTTCATTTTTAAATGAGTTCTAAAGTCTGTGAGAGATTGGAGTCTACGAGTGTTTCTAACTTTAGCTAGTTAATATTAGCTAGCTCGCTCACAGCAACCAAACGCACTGTAACTTAATGTGAGTAATAATATCTATGATAGTATGAAGAATTTAATATGCAAAACGCAGTTAGTGACTCACTTCCTGTGGGCATTTTTGCCTTAAAAATGATATATAATTTGTCAGATAAGTAAAAAATAATTATCACAAAGCATCCGGCATTTCAATAATAAAAGTACCACTAAAGTTTATTTTGTAGCTTAATTGCGAAATACACAAATTTACTGTAGATATTTTGATCTAAATGATTTGCTGGTATATTTTTTATCCCCTCAAGTTTTTACCCCGTTGAAGGTGCGATCTCGCGAAACGTTTTCTTTGGTACTTTTTTCTTTTTATCACCAGAAGACACTTTGTCGTAGATGTGACCTTCGTGTCAGGTGAAGGTTTAACATAAATCCAATTTAGAGTATGCCGGCTGCATTAAATCACAATGTGTGAGTGAGGATTAGGGAAGAAAAAAGGGAAGAGCGAAGGAGAGAAAAAGAAAAGAACGAAAGGAGGAAAGTATGTCCCCGTGGGTCACATTTGACCTCATGTAATCCTCTTGGCTCGCACAAATATGGTAAATAGCTCAGAGACGAGTCCGGCGCTTGTGCTCCACAGAGCGTCTTCTGCATAGTCAAACTGCTGTGCCGGTCCTTAATCATCCTCAGGTGAGAGAGAAAAATGGAAAAGTTTTGTGGCTCTGTAGTGGAAATAATGACCGCTTGTATTTTATTGAGTATCAATGCAGTTTGTCATTATTCCATCATCACTTGACTTCACACACACTCATGCTCAGGCTGAGAATCTCGTGACAGTCCCACAAGAGCAGTATTGTGTTAAAGCAAAAAATAGTGCGGGTTGGGAGCCGTTTCCGTCAAAGATGAACGACGTTGCGCTTCTGCGACCTCGGGTCAAGGGTTCGTAGGAGGCGGAGAGTCGCTGGGTCGTTGGCTTGTAGGATAACTGCTTCCATTTGGTTTAAATAACACGGAATTTGGCCATGAGAAATGGGACTGTGCATGTTCAGTGAAATCCAATATAAACGTACACACTATTACAAAATAATGTTAGAAAACTTGTAGAAAACAAAAAACATTATATATCTAAAGATTTCACAAGTAAGAACAGGAAGCGATTACATTCTTCAACATTAAATGAAAGAGGTCGACTGATTGTGGCTTTTACAGATACAGATCGCTAGGCTGGGTCGTACTGGATCGTAAATGGCTACTGGATAAAAAACAGAACGTAAAATAGTACTGAATCTTATTACAAAAAAAAAAAAAAAAACAGTACTGAATCATACAAATGTGCTGAAGGAAATTCATATATTAAGGAATCAAAATAATTCAATAGATTATAAATGTTAAATTGTAATTAATAAATATAATATAGCGCTCTCCGTGCAGCATGCAGTCACGCATGTAAAAACTAACAGCTTGTGGAGTTGGTGATCTGCTTCTCTCATAAAGGCAGGGGACGCAAACCGGAAAAACTATAGGTATGGATTTTTGCCGATAGCTGATAGTTTCAGCAATCAACTATCGATGCAGATTTATTTGCAAAATGGGATTAAATGCTACTATAAAACTTTCAGGCCACATTTGGTTCTTCCCCAAACTGTTGCACAAAGTTGGAGGCACACAATTGTATATAAAGTATATGTGGATAGAGGGGTAACATGACATAACCTGTTCCACCAATCTCCTGCTACAGAGCTCCATCCCTATTGAACACCTTTGAGACACCAGTACCTGACTAATTTGTTTTTTTTTGTTAGTAGATAAAAAATGAAATCACTTCAGGACCTGCTGTGTTAAGAAAATAACCAGACAATTGTTGATTACTGTAAATCTTAGGGCACTTTCGAAAGGTTTTAAGAAAAAGTCATAAATATCCCAGACACAGGCTGCACATTTTTTTTTTGCACTCTTGAACCCTAGTAGATTGAATATTTTTGGTGTCACATTGTCAGTTTAACAAAATTTCCTTAGGTATATTTTCGGAGTCGTGTCAGCTCTCGTTTGTTTCCTGGCCTCATCAACACGATGTTCTTTTGTTGTGGAAACAAAGCTGCTGTGCACCGTGTCAGACGTGGCATTCTTTGATCAGGATATCACGTATAATAAAGCTGAGCGTGAGCGAGCGAGAGAGTCTTTACCTGAAACCCGTCCCCTTGGGGCCAAGCATCTTGAAAGCCTGAGCGATTTTGGAAACATTGATGGGTTATGAAAAATGTGACAATTTGACTGAGTTAATTCATTTAGGATGGAAAAGTGTTTCCTGCCTGAGGGGGGCGGATGTGAGAGGAGCTGAGGAAACGTCACGGCGTGGGGAGCGCTAACTTGAGCAGACAGGCATTTTATACGCGAACGCAGAGACCGCAGCCGACTCGCACACTTTCGAGAGGTTTTGTTGAGATTGGAGCGGTTCCTATGTAAACGCATGCCAAGTGCTTTTAAGAGTGCTATTATTTTTGCAGATGTCGTACCCAACCCATGAGAGAAGGACTCGGTGCTGGGAATTGTGCGAACGGAGCGGGAGAAAATGGTTGTTTAGAGTGTGTTGTGATGATCGGACCACTCTTGAGGAAGTAAAGAGAGACCTTTGTACTAGAGGTTGACCGACGGTGGATTTTACCGATACCAATAGCTAGGTTGGATCGTACTTTTTTCCGATAACCAATTAATCAACCGATCGTTTTTTAAATGGATACCGGATTAAAAAACATACACAAAACTCCATGTAAAATAAATAAGAAAAACATGATGAAAATGTGCTAAAGGAAATAAATATGAAAATATTCATTATAAAATATATATATAATAAATAAATAATAAATATAATATAACGCTCTCCGTCTAGCGTACCATCTTACGTGTAAAAACAAACAGCACGTGGCATCAGTGATTTGCCTCGTAATGACAGCGGACCGAAAGCTGGAAAATCTACCGGTATGGATTTTTGATGATCGCCGATAGTTCCAGCAATCAGTTATCAGTGTTGATTATTCTGCAAAACCGATTAATCGGTCGACTTCTACTCTCTCTGTACTGTAGCAGTAGCGGTTGAATTCTGGATTCTGACTGGTCCACAAGACAAATCAATGCACTTGTAGCCTTGTTTCCCTTTTATTTGGTATCGCAACATTATCATGAAATGTGCAAATAAGCACTGGCGTCAGTTCATGTGTCCATTCTAAAGGAAATCTTCTTATTAATGAGCTGTTGCTATAGAAACGTTTTGTAGCTGTAACACTGTGAAAGAATTAATCCACACGTCTTCAACCAATCAGAATCCAGAATTTGGTGGACACTATTTTATTTACCACATTAAATTGGTCTCGGGCAAACGGCAGCTTTAATTGGATTGTAAAGTGCAAAATGAATCTGTGTGTGGTCGAAGAAAAAGGAAGGAGCCAATCAAATTTGTTAAAGCTAAAAAAATAAAAAAGGAAACATTAAGCTGCGATTATTGATCATTATGATGCGCTCGGCGTGATAATTGTGCTGCACGATTTTCCACACGTGTGACAGTGATGAGCTCATCGTGAAGGTGCTCAGGCCCCGCTGCTGATTTACAGCATGTCAGTTGTTAATGTGCACGTTTCTGTTTTGTCCCGTGGCGTTTTCTGATCTGGCCACGTTTTTCCTCTGATATAATGCCACAAGACTGAGGGTATGACAGTGTGTGTGTGTGTGTGTGTGTGTGTGTGTGTGTGTGTGTGTGTGTG
>JAAIIK010000104.1:1291061-1305437 GCA_014706435.1 Silurus glanis | reverse complement strand
CACGTATACACACACACACACACACACACACACACACACACACACACACAGCCTGTATAACTGAAATCCTGAGCACATATTAAGGAAGGTAAGGATCTCTCATTTCTCTTTTCTCTTTTTTTCTCTCGTTTCTTTTAAACAATCAGGAACTTCTTTTTTTGGATGAACTTTCTACACTCTCACTTCTTCCTGAAAGTTGCAAAGTTCTTGTTTCTTTGTCTGCGTATGCGTATGTGTTTGTGTGTGTGTGTGTGTGTGTGTGTGTGTGTGTGTGTGTGTGTGTGCGCCCCTGTTGTCGTTATTATTCATAGTACGTCGCACAAAACCTGCGGTTCGAAGCTTGTCCTTGCTGCATCTCAGCGTGAGCTCTATAGTTTTGTCTCAGGGGCCCATCTAGGAGAAGAAGAGAAGGAGAAATAGGAGGAGGAAGAGGAGGAGGGATTCCTTCTTCTTTTTTTTCCTACTACTTCTTCTGCCTGTGGGGTTATAAACCGCATCCATACATGGCCGCACTCTCGGCCCTGGCGCTCCTGCAGATCATAATAGACCAGGGGAAGTTAACAGGCGGATGAAAGGTTTGTGTGAAGCTGAACGTGTGCTTCCTGAAGCTGCACAGATCAACCTGCTTTCACTTCATATTTAAACAGTTAAAGAGGGAAGAAGATATTTATTCTTCCCCTCTAACCCTCGCTTTAACCCCCAACAGCGTGCAGGATTTTTTCTCACAGGTCCTCCGTTGCCTGGCCAGGACTTGATAGTGAATCACTGAAGTAACATGGAGAAGGTCATGGTCTGAATGTGTGCTTTCTCAGAGGGAAGTCTGTTACTCCTCACAGAAGGTTTAGCTTTGTAAAAACTCCTAAATAGTGAATTTTGAATGAAATTGGAGTGAAATGATCATCACAGCACCACTATTTTCTTTATTTTGGGGCTGGATGTTAAGACAGTGCTAAAACAAGGGTAATACATTGTTAAAACAATGCTAATACTGAGCTAATGCAGTGCTAAAACTATGCTAATACTCAACAATGCATTGCTACAACAATGCTAATACTGGGCCAATGCAGTGCTAATCTGACTCTGAGATGTAGTTTTAAATGTTAGCAGTTTGAGTGTGTTCAGTTGACAAGGATGTTCTGATAGTATTAATTGTTATTAGAGTCTATTTAGTTGGTTACAGGGAAAAGAGTTTCTTTCTCTTATTACTTTCGATATTTATATAAATATTACTTGTTAGTTTTTAAAGCCACTTATTGTTTTAGTTTGTTCCACTAAACCCCCCCTTTCAGATTCATAGTCATTTCAACCCATTGTTGTGGTGGTGATAATAATGGTGTAGAGAAAATGTATTATCTTACTTATTTATCGAAAGGAAATGCAGAAATAACAAGTTTCTCATTAGATTTTGCACCGGTGACTCCACCCCCAGGCCCGTGGTGTCTCAGCTTCCTGGTTGTAGATCATCAGGGTTTTGGTGGTGAGGTGGGTGAAATGATCAAAGTCATGTCAGTGTTCAGGATGTTTCAAGTCATACAGGTTCTCTAAGAAACGTCCAGCAAATCTGTAGATCTCAAACGCTGAGAAATGATTTTCTTAAAAAAATATATGGTACAAAGTTAAAATATTGAAATAAGTGTAAGAAAATGAAATATATAATGTATACATTAAACTGAAATATTTTAATTATTTATTTTAATATTTAATTTTATTAATAATAAAATAATATAAATAATATAATAATAAAATAATAATATTTAATATTATTTTTATTGATATTATTCTGAATTTTTTTTTAATTTATTTAAAATTTTTTAGGTTTAAAGCTGAGTTTAATTATATATATATTTTAAATTAACATAAAATAAACATTTTAACAAAAATAGAGCAGAAAAATCACTCATTTGTATAATCATTTTTAAGATTAAAATGGTTAAAAGTCCAAAAGAAAGAAAAAAAGAGGGAAATAAATAAATGTGTAATAATTGTTCCACTGAGGGTGAGAATTTATTTCAACAAAAAACCCAAAACTGTAATAACAGTAAATGTATTAAATTAAACCAAAATACAACAATAAAAGATAACAATTAAATAAAAAAAATATATCAATAAAAAATTCAACTATTAAATAATAATATTATTATTGAATGTCTAATAATATACATTTTGAAGAAATTGTAGATAGTCTTAAAGAAATAGAATTTTCAAACATGGTACAGGTTTAAAGATTTAAACCAAAGCAAGATTTAATAGTAAAATTCTCCCAATTCCAGAACTTTTCACACACTGGCACCTCGAATTTTGATCTAAGTCTTCTCCACATATCCTGAACATCAGATTTTCAGACTGAATGTCTGCATTCAATGCTCTCTAATCCAGATGTTCCTCCAGGTTCCTCGTGGACTTTTGGAGGTCTTGTGAAGAAATTGCGATTTTACACTAATTGTTTTTGTAGATGAATTTCTCATTGTTCTGGCTCTGAGCTCATCAGGGGAGCGACGGAGGCTTTGGTGCAGCGCAAAACAAGTGTGATAGAGGAGAGGAGAGGAAAAGAAGGATGGCGTGGGGGAGAAGTGGAGCAGTGTGGAGTGGAGGAGAAGAGAAGAGCAGTCCTCTTTTGGATTACTGTGAGCTCCTTGGCAATCTGCATGTGAATAAGCGTGAAAAGCTTGAGCCGTTAACCCCCTCCTTCTCTCTGTCACACACACACACACACACACACACACACACACACACACACACACTCACACACTCATCCTCAGACACAGAGAGAGAGAGAGAGAGAGAGAGAGAGAGAGAGAGAGAGAGCTTCATTTGCACTCTGACTTTACACACAGTGCATCTTCTCGGAGCAGGACACCAAAGTTTCAGTGCAGAGAAAGTTGTGCGTGTGTGTGTGTGTGTGTGTGTAGTTTTCCTGGTGTGTGTGTGGTTTTGTTTTTCTCTTCTGATTCACGAGGAGTGGATTTGTGAATGAGAGAAGGTAAGGATCTGCAAAGAAGCGTGTGTTCTCTGGGGTCTTGCTTATGGCCGAGCATGCGGATAACAATGCAAGCAACACACACACATACACACACACACACACACACACACACACACACACACACACACGCGCTAAGGGGGAGGGGCAGTCTCGGTTGGTCTTGGTTTTATTTTGTTGTTTTATGCTTGTTTTTTCTCACGTGTAGAATTTGAAAAAGTTTTTTAACATTATGAACTGCTGAGAATTATGGGTAATTTGCTCAGTGTATCGTACAATCAGATGCAGCTCATTCATGGGAAATGGACTAAAACACAGTTTTCCAGGTCATTAGACACTCTGTTTATTGGTTTTCAGAGCCTAGGAAGCTTATTCGGCTGCAGGTTTTTTTTTTTTACATTTTGGAATGAATGAAACTGGGAAAAATCCAGTCAATGAAAAACCTGAAGCTAGTTCAAATGTGTCCTTTGTCAAAGTCTTTTTCCTCTTGAGAAAGACGCTCGGACTGTTTGTCCTCCGTAAAAACATTTTCTTCGCTCTCAGCTCTTGCTAGCAGTAATTCAGGGCTGAATTTGCATTAGCATGAAAACATTGCATAGCATAGCATGAGAAGAATGTATGGGAATTTCTCCTGAATTGTCCTTCATTGTTTGTACTTGATGAAGCACGACTCTCTTGTTCAGTTTAGTACAGTTTTGATGACTTGATGAGTGTCCACACAATGTCCTCAATCAAGATGACCTGAATAGGAAATAAATGACAGGAACCAGCTTCAAAAAGGGAACCCGTACTAACACCATTATTAATATTGATTATTAATCATCACAGTGTTCGATCGGTATTAATGCCATGGAACGGGGATGTCAGAACCGTTTAGTGTTGAGTCTGTGGGCAGCCATATTGACTGTAGAACGCTTGCTGAACTCATGGGTCCAGGAGACCGTTCTTAGTTTCCTAATGAGGAATTCCAAACATAGGGGACATTTTGGACCCTGGATCGGGAAGGTCTCTAGTTCACCACCACCAAGCTACCAACGCTGGGCCCTTGAGCAAGGCCCTTAACCCTTAACTGCTCAGAGTTGTAAGGCACTCTAGACAAGGGATTCTGCCAAATGCAGTAAATGTTACATGTAAAGGTTTTAGTTGAACGTTGAGACTTGACCTGTTTTTGGAAGTTAAACTATATCTGGATTATTAATCTCGGATCGTCCACACCTGCTAAAAACCACAGACAGATAATCATAAGAAGACAAAAATAGATGAATAAAATAAAATGTGTTACTTCCTGACCCTAGTCTAAGAAAAGCCAAATACATTAATACAAAAGTTGTATTCTTTACTTGAACTCTTGTAGCATCAAATGCCACAAGGTCAAGATTTCACATAGTTTTGGACGTTCAGGCTAAAGTTGACGATCAGAAGATTGTGGTCTAAGCTAACAAATACACAGTTTGGCATTTATGCCAAAAATATTCCACTTCCTGCTGCATGGATTATTTTCTCTTTAAATTCTAAGCTAACTTTTAAATAAAACTCTAAATGTAAACATTGTATGCAGAGTTTACAGGACCTGGAGTCGAAGTAAATGACAGTGAGTTCATCTTTCATGTTTAATGTTGTGTTTATGTGCATAAAGCAGATACACATTGAAACGACAGACATGCGTAATTTCTATGGCCCTGTACCATTAAATTGGTTTCTTTTATTTATTCAGGATAAGCAGATCTGATAAAGAGGGGCTTTGGAAAATACACCTCCGACTGTCACTATCAGACAATGTAGAAACTCCAGATAGTGAGTGGACTTTAAGAAAAAAAAAAAAACAGATTCGTTATGATTTCAGAACTTGAATGTTTAACTCAACATGGTCATGTGTCCTCACAATTCCTGGGTCCTCACAAAACAAATACAGTTCTTTCTGTTTTAATAAAAAGGACTGCTTAGATTAAGATTGGGTTCAAAGTTAAGTGTAGTTTTAGTTAATTATTTTGATATTATATTATAATTGTGACAATGAAAGGTCCTCATAAATGTAGCACAGGTGAATGTGTAAAACAGTATGTGTACAGTACATTTATTGTGTCCTTTATTGACCCTTAATTAATTTTGCTTTTTTATGTTGCATCGTAAAGTTAAATGCTAAACACAAAATTCTGGTTTGTGAGATAAAAAGCATCTGAATGTAGCTAAAGGTATTAGCTGCATTTTAGTGCAGAACAATACAACATCTGTTTGTGTGAAATTGAAATAAACAATGAAAAAGAAGTCATGACTTGACATCTGAGTAGGAAGGGTCATTGGAATTCCTAGTTAAGAAATTAGGATCGCCTGCTCAGACCCTAAGTTCAGCAAGTAATGTCAAGTCAGCATTTTCTTCTTTGTATGTTGAATTCTTAGAGTTTGAATGCAGCAAAAGTTGCACTTTATATGTTTGAGTTTGATTATGATTTGAAAATGATGTGATTCAAAAGTGCCAGTCTTTCAACTTCAGATGTAAGTCAAATATAACTTTAGTTTGGAGTTAATTCTGTAAGCAGCCATGTTGATTTTAGGTTGCTTAGCTGATTAGTATGATAATTGCAATCTTTTTATTTATTCAGTGCTTGAAGCTTTTTGTTTCCCAATTTGGCTAACCCAAAGACACAAAAATAGTGACTTTCTTAGCTAACTTTAATTACATGAAGCCTTCTCAGATGTTTAGATGTAAACATGTGGTACGTGGTTCTTGGCCCAGTCTCGCTGTGGTTGTCATCACACCATGTTTGTCATCCCTGTGGCATGTGTATGATTCGCGTTGGTCCTCAGAAAGCAGAGTGACCGGCGGCTGATTAAACACAGACCCAGGCCTGCACTTCTTCGGTTCCAGTGTTCACTTTTCTCTTTAATTGCTTTTTTTCTTGAGCACTCGTTCACATCGTGTCAGTCTGTTTGTCTTTCTCATGCATCTGGAAGACAAGGCCATCCCACTGTTCCACACACCCGTCTGTTTGAGACGATCCATGGTCTTCCACATTTATTCTTTCCTTTATTTTCAGTGTTACTGGCATGCTACATTGTGCGTCCCTTTTTCCTTTTGTTTCTGTTTACAGTACGACGCTGGTAAAAATACTTTTTGTCTTTAAAGAAAAATTCTTTTCTTTGGTTTTACAATGAGTATATTTTTTAGGCTGCTGTTCCTTTTTATAAAAAACATGCTAAGAAAAATTTTATATAAATAGTTCTTTGGTAATATTGTTTTATGTCAAAAGCTTTCTAGAATGCTTCACACTGTAAACTAGCTGGACTAGCAGGATGAATATTACCTCAGAATGTGAAACACCTTTATTTTGGAGCACTAAGTATGAAAAGTTGTAAGACAAATTATTTTCTTGCAACGGCAACAATGGTCAACGAAGTCAACCACGAGATAAAGTTGAATCAAAATGCCAAACTATGCAAAGATTATGACTGTTAATTAGATTCATGAATTGAGTAATTAATTAAAATAAAATTTGAGCAGCTAGGGCTTTGGTTTTGTTTACTAGAACTGATTGTGGACAAATATTACTCGAGATTTGACATCTATTGAGAGTCCCAGACCTACGATAGAGATGCGTTCCGAAGGCCCCGTCGTAACTTGAAAATATGGTAAGTTGAGACGTGGCCTAGCCTACCCAGGAGTCTTAAAGAATGGTGATCAGTATGGGGTTTTATACTGTAATTTGTTAATGATTGAGCACATTACAGTACATAATTTAACAAAACAGCAATTTAAAGTATCATACTTTATAAACTATACAGAATATATGTTTGTGGTAGCTGCAACGTGAGTGGGGAGTAGAGTGTACGCTGCTACATTTACGGGATCATCTATAACTGGCGTAATCACATGATATTTGCTCTATTTACCGAAAAAGATGCTTTTTTTAAATTTAGTCTAGTATGGCTCAAGGTTAGGTGTGTATCGTCGGCATATGAGAGTAACCTGGTAACATCGGACCATTTACTGCTTTTAAAGGTTAACTGAAACCAAGTACCTTTAGAAACACGACTTTTGACACATTGTAGGCATCGAAGTTGTTGGTACCCCAGAAAGACTTCTTCATTCCCTGATCTTCATTAAGCAGCTTTGCTCAGGGTTATGGTGGCTGCATAATTAATAGTAATTAGCTAATAATAATAATGTAGTATTCTGATTTTGATTCTGATCCTTTTCAGAGATCAGACACTGGTAGAACTTGTTCATAAAACTCAACCTATGCTCAGGGTTGAACCTCAGGACAATGTAACTGTAGCATAATTAAAAAAGGTACTTATTAAGACTACAGGAACGTTGGCCATGGAATTATTGCTTCTAACCGTATTTCTTTCACTCTCTGTATCCCTGAAGCCGAGCAGACCTTCTGTATTTTCTCTCCAGCACACTGTAGCTTGCAGGTTGTTTCCTGTTTATCAGTTTCATACCACGCTCAAGCGAACACAACCCTAATCTCAATTTCCGGGATGTGATTATGAAACATCTTCTGCCCCATTGTACATTAACGTATGTTTCAGCTGATACAAGTTGATACGACTGGCCGGATATGGCGTTAGCTAGAACTCTCCTATTGAAATCCTAAACACAGAGTACAGAGTGGAAGTGCATACAGCAAGACAAGCAAAGTCTTATCGAGAAAGATCTACAATCTTCTAGCAGAAGACGTTTCTCAGCCAGGGATGCTTGTGCATTTAACAGGCAACGGGTTTGCGCCTGGAGGTAGGCTATTACGATACAGCAGATAATCATCATGTCCGCTTTATTTTTAGCATTGGGAGGACGTAAAAATTGTTGGGGGGCCAAGCACTTTCTTGATGAATGTCTTTTTTAGAGCAAATGTCTGTTAGTATTTGGATTGGTATTTGTTGCATGTGCATTGTTTGTATTGTGTATGTCGAACCAAACTAAAAACCCACCAGACGTCCAAAGGATTTCTGATATGTTTCCTCCTGTCTTGCTTAATGCCAACTGCATCCAAGGCACAGTTGATTGGCATTTAGCTGCCAAAACTCTATAAAAGTTCTCAAAGTGCTTAGTTGGAGTCTCCAGGCTTTTACTTGTAGCTTGTCAGATTATCCTACACGTCCTGCCGTGCGTCATCGCATGTATGAGCTACCACCAGCTCCACAGCGTGCATGCAGGTTAAAGAGCACCGGTGATCTGAGGTCGCTCTGGTTTCGTGGCTGGGATTAACGCTCGGAGGGTTCAGACCATCTGACCACATGGTCTCGCTCTTTGTTGTCTGGTGTGGAAAAAAAGAACACTATATCATGTACTATATAAGCATTTTGCCAAAATGCCATGAGGATAACTAAGGATTTGTTTTCGACAGCTTTAGCATGCTGACTTCAGAGGTTCTTAGCAGGATGATGGTTGCCTGCTAATCCGCTTAGCACAACAGGCGCTCTTGAGACTGACTTTATTGCTAAAGATAAATGCTAGCACTGCACTGCTAAGTCATTTTCCCCATGATGGCTAATTTAGTGGAAAAAAATAAGTCATAGCTAGCCACAAATCTTACAAGGAATGTATATGCTTGTTAGCTGTTAGTTATGTATTCCTAAAGGCTTTAAGGTAATCTGGATTCTGGTGGTCGTATCGCGTTAACCTCAAACGACCTCTTATTTAATCCTCATACCATACGGAATGTGTTTTCTTGCACACCAACACACACTTACACTTTCACCTCTGAGTGATGGCTTAGTCAGCATATCCTCTCAGTTAGCGTTTGTGTCTTGTAGGACGAGCTCTCGAGAATGAACTCTGGTCTATATGTCGGTGATCTCTCAGGTGCATTTACAAACTAAAGCTCGAACGACAGAAAACTTTTATTTTAATGTATCGATTTACTGCTGGCATGCTGTGCAAAGTTCAACATGCGTAGCAGGCGAATTTCATGCTCGCCCCCTGAGATTTGTGCTAAGTGTAGCGGGAGCTAGCTGAGCGTTTAGAATCAGCTTCCTGTGTTTAAAACAAAGCTTTACCTCAGTTCCATCACTTGCATAGATTTGCAAAGGCAGTTGGTGCATTAGCTATTGAAGTCCCCTAAAAACATACATATATATGTATATAAAATCTTTACATATATATGTTAAATAAATAAAAAATGGGTTGTTATACGTAAATATTGACATCTGCGTAAACCACTGTGTGGACAAAGCCAGCTAATGAACGAACAAACTAGGTAGCTAATGTTATGGTACTGTTATATTTTGTTTGTTTGCTTACGAAGAGCTAAAAAAATTTTAAGTGTATTAAATTTGTGCGTCACGCATACTGGTAACTGTGTAAAAATGATGTAACGGTCTTCCTAACAAGTCATAATATAATATATATTTCATGTTTATATTGTGCAGATGACTTTTAGCTAAACATTATGCTCATATTTGATGCTTTCTCCGATCACAGAGAAGGTGCACGAGCTGGACTTGGAGCTGGAACAGCCCGTCCGGATGGAGGAGGAGAGGGAGGTGGAGCAGCAGGTGGAGGAGGAACATGATGTTAAGAAGGAGAGCTCGTGCCTTGTTGAGCCCAACACGCAGGGCATCATCAGGGGTGGCGACCTCTTCGGCTACGTGGGCATTGAAGCCGTGCTGGATCAGATGAGACGCAAGACCATGAAATCGGCTTTTGAGTTTAACGTCATGGTGGTTGGTGAGTAATTTATATATGACCAGCCATCTAATGGGACTAGTGACTTTGAGTTATGCAAATTCTGTATTATGGCATCATGACTTCTATTTGCATATGGTCTCAAAGGTAATGTGGAACACTGCGATACTGCAAAAAAAAATGTCAAAACCTCTGCACATGCCACGACTTGTTTTGTTGAGTCATCAATTCCCGCTAGTATGAATACACGCTTTCCAGAAGGGTTTTACAAAAGTTTTGGCACCCACATCTGTAACAATTTAGATTGTTCTTTTTTTATACCAGTAAACAAAATCAGAGGCAAAATTAGCTACACTTTACCACAAAGGCATTCTGCGGTGTGGTGTTTTAGTGTATGTGCGTGTGGATCGGAGTAGTAGGACTGAGGTAAACATAAGTCTCAGATGTTGGCAGGAAGTCTGTTGCATGAAGGAGGGGATCTTCAGTAGCAGGTGAACAGGAAGCGCTGGCTCGGCGTGTGCACGAAGCAAAACACCTCGAGCTCAGCTCTTTGTCGAACCCTAACATTAACAGCGATTAGGCATGAAGCAGTTTATTCGGGCCACAAAGCTCGTGTTGCTTGTTGTTGGAAAGACTTTTTTCGCCAGCAAGCTGTTCATTAGGTGCTTGTGTAATTGCAGATCCCGTTGCAAAAGATAAACGATTCAACATTGCTTCACATGAATCACGCCGGGTTTTGTCTTTTAGTCAATTCTTCCGATTCCAAGATAAATTGTGTAATGTTGGGGTTTCTTCAGCTTTACAGGCAGATTGTGTCAATAATGGTGGGGAAAATAATGCTTCTATTTAAAACAATTACCTCAGTTGGACATTGCAGGTCTGTGAAAATTCTAAGGAATTTGTTTTGCATTTGTGGCATTTGGCAGACGCTCTTACATTTATCGGCTTATTGGTATGAAAGATAAATCTGAGGGCCTTGCTCAGAAACCCAAGTGTTACAGCTTGGTTTGGCTGGTATTTGAACTTGTGACCTTCAGAGCCAAAGTTCAATACCTTAACCAATAAAGTACCACCTCCTCATGGTAAAGAACTTCTTAGTCATTATTCTTTATTGTTTTTTATTATTATTTTCTCGAGTGTTTTCAGTGGTTCATAGTGAACAAAAATAGAGGTAGCCGATTCAAAAATCGGTTTAGGCCACACCCATCTCAGGTTGGCGCACTACACAGTTACACTAATATGCAGTATGCATTGCAACAGCCATATTCTAGAATTAACGGTGTGCAAAGTAAAAATCAGTTTTCTGATTTTCTGAGATCCGATTTGATGTAATAAATGAAGATTAGTGCAGAAATGGAAACAGCTGGTCCCAGGTTTGGTTCTCTGAAATGTTCTCCTCTCAGCCCGTGTTCTCAGCCGGGCTTTCTCTTTCAGCCTTAAGTTCCTAGCTGTCATCTAGACTGTTTTACTGGACCACTGCCCTGTTCAGGATCACCACGCTATCCGCTCCCAGCCAACCAGAGCTCAGGAAACTCCCAGAATGAAGTGTGTGTGTGTCTAACCTAATTAAATGCTGTGGAGTATTGTTGTGCTGCCCGGGTCGTCCAACAGCCACGATTTATGATTGGATCAGTGCAGCATATCGAAGCCCAGTCACTCTCCCTCTCCCTCTTCCTCTCTTTGTTTTTTCTTGATCAAAGTTTGATCAGTAATAAAAAAACAAAGAGACCAAATCCCTTAAAGAGCATAAAATTTAAGATTAAACTGTTTTTAAATTGTTCATGGCACTTGAATTTGGTTCTCAGTTTTGTTAGTGTAACTTTTGTTTAACCAGTGGACTGGCTTTACTCAGGGTGCCAATACTTCTGAAGCTGTTTGTGTTGTACTGTATGATTAACAGTGAAGTTTATGGTTTAACATATTATCTTAGTGTGCAGTAGTGAATGATGTACAGTAGTGAATGGTGTACAGTAGTGATTATATTAGGGATCGATGGTGAACAGTAATGATGGGGGTTGGTGTACAGTGGTGAATAATGTACAGTAGTGATTATACATCATGTCTGACTGTATATCGGTCACTATTGTACATCAATCCCCATCACTACTGTACACCATTGATCCCCATGGTGTACAGTAGTGATGGGGATTGATGTACAATGGTGACCGATATACAGTAGTGAATGATGTACAGTAATGATTATATTGGGGATCTAGTAATGATGAGGCTTGATGTACAGTAGTGACCGATATATAGTAGTGAATGATGTACAGTAGTGATAATTTGGGTTGATGTACAATAGTTATGTGGATTTGTAAAGATGATTGATTTACCGTGGTCATTGTAAAGGGAATTGATGATGTATAGTAGTGATGTGATAGACAGAATTGATTGTGAAGAGGATTTTAATGGGTCTTGATCATGTATAGTATTGATGATGTACAGTAGTGATGGAAATGATGATTGCTGCTTTGAAGTACTAATTAATGGTCCATGCAGCTGAATTTTTTTGTTTCACTAGATATCTTAATTCATTTTACAGGCAAAATCACAGACGATCGCTTGAATGACTTCACTGTACTGCATTTAGGTTTTTTTTTTTTTACATTCCATTATTCTGTTTTAAAAACAAGAGAGCCCATAAAAGCTTTTATTGTAAAATACTTCCCACAAAAATGTTCGTCTCATCTATTGCTTTGCTGTGCTCTACTGGAGTGTGAGAGCTACAGCTTTAGTTGCGTGTTAGCATGCTGCTACGCTTCATAGCTACTGCTCTGGACGCTTATCAAAGCCGACCGTCTCCACCATCTCTCTCTCTCTCTCTCTCTCTCTCTCTCTCTCTCTCCCTCATTTCAATCACTCTGCTTTTCATCGCTTCAGTCAAACAGTGACCCGCATTTGTACTTCCTGAAGACGGTTTTCTCTCTTTTCTAGAAAGCTCTGAATTGTTCTCTAACGCTGTATCCCGGTGTGAGAGAACTTTCTTTTGTCACTAGCTAGTTAGCATAATGCAAATGAAGATCCCAGTGAGATCCCACACCTTTTTTTTTTCTTTTTCTCTCCAGACCACAGCATTCCTTTGTCGACGTTGTTAGCAGCCTTTTAGCATAATTAAATTATTCAGCAGCTCATCTCTGTTTACTGCCTCACACTCATTGTTAGCTTTGTTAGCATGTTGTTTCATGTTGTGACAATCTTTCCTTAAGCATAAAACAGTTAGCCTAATGCGAATGGGCTCATTCGGTGGCTTTGACGCCTTGTGTTAGCAGTGTTAGGGAGTGTAGTGTGAAAGATCCTTTCTTTCTCATTTTTTTGGTGATCTGTTAGTCAAATAAAAAAAGAGTAATTACGTATTTGGCTAATAAATGACTAGTAGTAGCAGCAGTTTATTAGGGCCTGTTCTTTGGTAAGCCAGAGTCCAAATCACATAAAAAATTACTTCCATCATTGATTATCTCAGGCTAAGGCTGATTGTTAGCCATGTTAGCATGACGGAGAGTAAATTAGTCATGAATTTGCTTGTATTATTTTCCGAAGTATGTTAGCATAGTATGTTCAGCTGTGCTAATTCTTTTCTTTATAGCATAAAACAGTTTATGTCTGTCACAAATATGATTAGCACTGTTATTTTTTTTTGCTATTCTTTACAGTTACAGTTTTTTTCTTCCTGGTATCGTTAGCAATGTGAGCACTTTTTCTTTTGCTCTGTGTAGGATAGTGGAACATTAGGCCTTTTTCGTGGCCTGCTAGAAAACTAGGAAGTGTTTCATTTGTTGTTGATGCAAGCTTGTGCAGATTGTTAGCCATTTGTTTGATTTCAGAGCATATTGTTGCTACCATATTAGCCTTTACATGTATTTTTCTGATAGTCAGTGTTTGGTCTGTCATTTTATTTTTTAAAATTCGCCAAATTTTGCTGTTAGTGACCTCCTGGCGTCCAACTTTACAATGATTACTAGCAATGACACTTGCCAACATTTGAAAGTAGTATTTGTTAGTTTGTAGGAAGCATCTTTGAACAGGTCGTATGTTTTTCTGACAGAAAAGAAAGGAACGAGGTGGATGTAATGACGAGCGAGTCGCTGACATGGTTAGTTCATTTATAATGATTGCAGGTAGCAAATTAAAAATGCTTAGTCATGCTAGCACCGTTCTGCTGAGAGGCTATAAATGAGGCTAATAAATAAAGAGTGAAATGCTATGGGTTTAAAAGATTATATTTAGCTTCCACGCTAAATAGAGCTTGTTTCCATGGTTCAGGACGAGTTCCACTGACTTCAACACATTTTTCGGGAATCTTGTCGATCCCACAGAGCAACGCTGAACTGTTTTCTCTTGGGATGTTTGATGTTCCTCGACCCCTGTAGAGCAACACACATACTGAGGTGTATTGAGGGAGGGGGGTTGGTGGAGCTTTGGGTGTTAAATGCTTTGAGAAGATACACTGTAAGGAAAAATCACCCCACCACACACACACACACACACACACACACACACACACACACAAAGGATGAACCCTGCTTGTGGCAGAGTGGATAGAGAGAAGAGGAAATCTTTTTTTTTTGGACATTCTTATTTTCATACCTACTTTCTCTCATACATACACACACACACACAAACAGGATGAGCTCAGCGTGTGGCAGAGTGAATAAAGGAAAAAGGAAATCTCATGTTTTTCTTGAACTTTCTCATTTTATTACCTCTTTTTCTCTCTCTCCTGGCGAACACACACACACACACACACACACACACACACACACACACACACACA
>JAAIIK010000104.1:1271464-1291051 GCA_014706435.1 Silurus glanis | reverse complement strand
ACACACACACACACACACACACACACACACACACACACACACACACACACACACACACACACCACCGAGTACCACCAAAGCAAAGGGTCTCAGTAAATTACACTTCAAAATGGAGGGCAGGACCTTTAACGTAGCCTCGGGTCTCACACCGCCGAGTTTCCTCCGGTTTTCCCACAATCCCGCAGACTGTGTACCGCTGTGTAGCGCCGTGCTCCATGTGGAACACATTACTGCCGCCGCAGTGACCTCCTGTGTACCACGGACATGTGGAAACACAGGAAACAGCAATGGCGCTAGAGACGCTTGTAGGGTCATACCAAACATAATTTCTTTGAATTGTCACATCACAGCACTGTCAGATTCTCAATTCTGATTGGCTGGATGATGGGGTTCATTATGTTTTTTTTTTTTTTTTGTAAAAACACACAAATCGCATCAGTATTCTAGTTTTAGTGGATTAGCATTTTGTAAGGTCGGATAGTCCACTGCAAGCTCTTTTAGTCTTCAAGACAGAGTTGAAAAAGTGGCGAAAACGACTGTGAAATGAACGAGGGATTTTACCTGCTGTAACGTAAGTGAGAACAGGAGCGAACTTTCGAAGTAACCATAAACGTACAAAGGTGGACAAAGTAATAAAATACTCTACTCAAGTAAAAATACTTTTACTTTGATAACATTTTACTTAAGTACAAGTAACGTTCCTGGGCGAGAAATCTCCTCAAGTAATAGTAAATAATAGCTCATTAAAAATTTACTCACAGTGAAATTTACCGAGATACTTTTTTAACAACGGGTGGTGGGATGGTTGGTTCTACTGTAGTTCAAAAAGAACAAGGAGATATAAATCTCAAACTAGTAAATAATAAATACATAAAATTCAACAAATAAATGAATAACGACTACTGCCTATAATGCACAAATTGAACAACTACGGCATTTTCCGTGGTGACGAATCAATATGCTTTGATTGGACACCTCATCCTCAACAAAGGTTATACTGGTTATACAGTAATGCTTCAATCTAAAGCGTCATCAACAGTTCTACTCTAAAATATATAACGCTTTTCATTCATTTCATATGCTACTAAAAATGTAATTGAGCAAACTTCCTTGTACAGTGTTAATGTCCATCTCTGGTGCTTACCAACATTGGCACTGTACAACAATTATGTAAACTAAAGATATAAGTATTATCAATTATTATTATTAATTATTAATGTTTCCAATCAATCAATCAATCAATCAATTAATCAATCAGTAGTTTACTGTTCTATTATTACAATATATTCCAAGTACAATATTTCCAACAGTACATAAGTTAAGTAAAAGTAAAATTATAGCTTTAAAATCTACTTTAAAATGTACACAAAAAACTACTCAATTTCAGTAACACGAGTGAACAGATAAAAAATATTTTTTTGTTCTTCAATAATTAAAGAAATCGTTTTCATTTGCACCCTTATAAAAAAAAAACCCTGTCGCATACAAAACCTCGACATGTCGCTATTAGACTTCACGGTTGATGAATTCCAGTAATCGCGCACAAGTGTTGTTGCAGGAAACACTTGTAATCCGTTCTTTATGAGGATGATGATGATGATGATGATGATTATGAAAGTGCTCTCAGGTGTCTGTCAGCCTCCAGCACGCACATGCTCTGAATTTACGCCTGACCTTTTGTGACCTTTGGAAAAACGGCACAAGTAAATCGCAGACTGTCGCCGGAAACAGGATGGGTCAGGACACGACTCATGACGCCGTCACTGCAGCGCTCTTTCTAGACTTCTAGATCTGACAGAATCATGACGAACAAGTGTTTCGTAATTATTCAGCACTGAGACGTGCAGTTTGACGTCTTCAGGCGTGGAGTGTTTCAAACCTGTGCAATTGTATTGTCTGATTACATGGCTTATTGCAGCATGACGTCAGCGTTCCTTCTCTGTATAGGTGTTTAAATGAATTTCTGTGTAAAAAACAATTTCCAAAGGATTATATTTTTTTCTTTATACCTAGTAGAAGTATTTTTTTACATATCTGGTAAAATGTTTCAGTATTTACAACGTGAAACAGTGACGAGGTGAAAAATAATGTGCACTGCGTTCTCCAAAACAATTGTACCCAAAAACAATGAAGTGTACAGTTACGGTTCTAACGACTAATCCGCACTGCTGCTATCGGCAAAAATCCGTACCGATAGTTTTCCCGCTTTCTGATTCGCTTTCATTACTAGAGCTCCCCCTAGAGGTGAGTCACTGACGCCAGGTGCTGTTTGTTTTTACATGCGAGACAGCGTGCTGCACAGAGAGCGCTATATCATATGTATTATTTATATTTGATTAATGGAATAATTATATTTATTAATTAATATATTCATATTTATTTCCTTTAGCACATTTTCATGATTCAGTACTGTTTATTTTTGTAATTATGTTCAGTACTATTAGAATTTGTTTTTTTTTAATACAGGTTGATTAGTCGTTTATCGGCAAGTACATTCCAACCTAGATATCGATAAAATCCACTATCAGTCGACCCCTAATGTAGTGTTATCAGTGATCAGGTCCTCTTCTCTGATTCTGATTTTATAGCAGATATTATACTTAAAAAAAACTATCCCCCTCAAACCCATAAAAAAGTTGATTCAGAAATTCGCAGTGTTAAATAAAAAAACCCTTGACTTGGAGTTTTTTCGAGGAGCCGCGGAGATCCGCTGATCCGCTTTGAAGTGCACAAAAGGGCCTTGATAAGAATCTCTCCGTGGTAATAGCTTTCCTCGGTCCGTGAGCGCTGGCGTAAGTGAGTCATTAAGTGCCGGAGCTCCCTGTGGCTTTGTGCCATCGGTGCGTTTGGCTGGTTGCCAGATAAACCTCTCGCATGCTTCCGGCTCGGACCTGACCTGTTACATCACTGACAATCTGCAGTATAAGTGGGGGTTATAGTACAGGGGGGTGGGGCGGGGGGACTTTCTGTGAGCTGCTGATTGCCTTGACACTCTACATGGTCATGTCTTCATTACATTGCGATGACCTTAGTTTTATCAGCGAGAGAGGGAAAAAAATGGGTTATGGAGTCATTACCGGTCATCTTTATAAACACCCACACCTTTTTTGCTGTATTAGAACAGCGAGTCAAAGGGCATCCTGTAAATGAACACCAGCGCTGTTTACACACTGCATTTATTCGTGTAAAGGTGGAGACTGTGACAGTGTACCGCCCTGACAGTGTGTGTGGGAGTGTTTACAGTTACATCACTGATGTTACTCTGAAAATGATAGATAGTTTCCATGTGTAGGTCGAAGAAAAGGACGATTAAACGTAAATGTTATTAATGTTAATGTAAATAAGTTCATGCACCCAAACAGTAACAGAACGTTTGAATGACTTTTTCTGCCAACTGGTTCACCACTGTGACACGTTTCTATACAGAATATTTCAATAAGATTGGAAATGTACTGATTTTACAGTATCTATACTTAATATATATATTAATATCTATGTTTTATCGAACATTTATTATATTTTATTCAGCAGTGGACAGTAAGGAAGTAAATGTAATTCGTTATTGTACTTAAGTAGCTTTTTCACGTATCTGTACTTTGCTAAAGTATTTTCATTTGACTTTTACTTCACTACATTTGAAAGTCAAATATCGTACTTTTTACTACATTTTGTGAAATCAGTCGTTCCTTTTTATTTATTTATTTGCGGATAAAAACGTAATTGGTCAAACACGCAGCTATCCACCAATCAGGGTTGAGTGACTCTGTTTTGAACTTGTTTAGATTTTTTAAGTAGTTGAAAGAAGATTTTGGGCTCATGATCATTTTAATGATTGTGTTTGACTCATTAATATCATTCTATTAATAGATTGTTGTGTTAAGAGTAACATTAGAGACTTTTCAGAGCAACTACAACCCTACAATTTCCCTGTGGGATTAATAAAGTATTCTGATTCTGTAGTCTATAAAAGACACATCAGATTTGACTTTAAACTGGATTTGCAAATCTTACGAAATCTACGAAACACACAACTGTGTCGATAGTGAAGTTAGTGATGATAAAAAGTCATTCCTACTGTATATTTTCCTCACCCTGAATTCTTCTGTCACAGAAGTTGCCTTTAGACATCGTGATCAACCAAACCTCTGACAAGTACATTCTTGGATGTTGGATGATGTTGGATTGATGTTGAGTTCATCACACATAAAACCTAAAAGTATATAGTTGGGTGTTCAATCTGACACTTTTTCCTCCAGAGATACAAATTCTGTTCCATACGTGTAGATTTATTTCTATTGTTGTAATTGCAAACATTTTGTATTTAAATATTTTATGGTATTGGTTTCTATTCTATTTTATTCTGTATTGTCTGATCGTGTATTTGACAAATAAAATTTCATTTGGAATCGTTACTCGCTCAGAGCTTCTCTGAACATCGCTGTCGGGAGTGAACGCGACTCTAAAGCCGCTTCGTGTCCTGATTTTTTTCTTTTTTTTCGGCAGGTCAAAGCGGCCTGGGAAAATCCACGCTGGTCAACACACTGTTTAAATCCAAGGTCAGCCGTAAGTCCTGCACTCCCAATTACGAGGAGAAGATCTCCAAGACCGTCCACCTGCAATCAGTCAGCCACAGTGAGTCTCCTGTCTCTCTCTCTCTCTCTCTCTCTCTCTCTCTCTCTCTCTCTCTCTCTCACACACACACACAAAGTCACTAATGCTGTTTTAATCCCAGACGTTTCCCATGAATTAACATGAACCTGTAAATACTGAGTTTCCATGGACATTGATTTCTAATATAAACATTTATTCTGAAAGCCTGTAATATGTTCGTTGGCAAGTCAAGTGAGTTGCAGTTAACTTTTTTTAGGAAGTCGGACATTTTATCCTTTGCATCTTCAGCTCTAAATGCATCACGTTCATCTTTTCTATAGTATTTAGCTAAATGTGTTATCTGTTTATAGAAAATGAAGCTTTAGTTTGACCCTCTTGCAAGTGCTAGGGGTGTCGTCGCACAGGAAGTTCATGTGACATGGTGCAAAACGAGTGATGTTAAACGGCAAAATGTCATCTGATTAACTCTGAGGTCAGCGTGAACCGAATGCCACCTCATTGATACGATTAGAAGTTAATACATTAACAATTTTCGGAAAACCAGAGAAAGAGAATAGAAGACGAACTAAGATGCTGGCAATGGGGGATGGATTATGAAAGCTCAATCATGCAGTTCTCAGCCAGAGAGAGAGAGAAAGAGAGAGGGAGAAGAAAGATGTGTCCCTTGCTGTCATTAAGAAAAACCTGTCAGAGAAGCCGTGAGAGAAAGAGAGAGTACCGGATCGGCCATTTTTCATCCAGCAGGTCAGAGGATGACTCTCACTCCAACAAAGGACATCGTTTATCTACGGAAACGCTGGGTGTCTGGTTGAGCACGAGGCTGCGGCTTCTCGTTCGCGCCCTCATCGTCGTTGCATAAGTCTATTAGTCGATTTCTGACCTTTGAAAGCCTCCCGAGTTCAGCACATGACGAAAAAGATTCACATTATAGTCTTTTTTTTTAGATCAATCCGCATCGACACATTCATTTGTTTAAAATTGGTCAAAAGTTGTTTCTCGAATCGAATGTTTTTGTTTGTGTGTTCTTGTAAATTCTTGGACGAACGAACTTCAGGAATTGAGAGGTACTGCTATGTTTTTTGCACCAAAGTCCCCACAAATTCGGTGAAACCGCAGCAGTGTGAAAATAATGTCCAGTAGATGGCAGCAAAGGAAAATGATCACAAAGTTTAGTGTTACTATTTTACATGGAGTGTTATTTTATTTTTTTTATCGATGAATTAATCGTTATCGTGCAGTTGCTATCTGTCGGTATCTGTAAAATCGGTCGACTTCTAATCCCTGGTTAAATCCTCGAGTATTGGAAATAAACGTTTGACATAGAACAATTATTGCAAGGCATCTTTGAATAAAATGTATTGTTGTTATTATTATTATTATTATTTTACGCAAGCAAACAAGGACACATGATCTCATAAGAACTCATATTGTGGTTTGTGGATTAAGACTTAAACCTGGACAAATTCTGCCTTGTTGCAGGTGTTGTGTGTTTTTAGTTCTACCGCCTTCTTTCGATCAATGTTTTTGGTGGGGTCCACAGCCATTCCGTCAATTTAATCCCAAATCCATTTGCTTTGTATATGCTAATTCTGTTTATAAACTATAATTCAATGTTTTTCCTGAGTACACAACACTGCTCAGGATCCCAGAGTAATACAGGCATTCCCATTATCGTACAGTCCCCTCCTGACGGCTGCGTGAACCCGAAAAAGCACGTACCATCAGGAATTTCACTTCTTCAGGCGCCGTCATGCTCAATTTCACAGTAGCGTGAAAGGCAGATAGCATAGCCTGCCCTGTAAATGGAAGTATTGTGTGTGTGTTCTTACAATAATTAGTGGCCCTGCGGTGCGATTTGTCTTTATATGACACTGACAAGTGAGTGAGTAACACAAGAGCGAATCGTTTCAACAAGATCGTGTGCGGGTTTGAAAATAACAGCGCAGCATGAAGAGGCAGAGCCCATTCAAAGCGCATTTTGCTTCGAAGAAGTTCGAAATAAAAAGGAAACTTTTTTTATTCATTGATTGCTTGTATAAGTCCATGTGGCCTCTTTTAACATCAACATCAATTTCAACATCCTTTTCTAAAGGAAATGGCCGTTTTATAAACATGAATATAAATCACTATTGCTGTTAGCAGAGAGCGATAGCTCAATACTATGCAATTTACTTCATAGAATCAAGCTAGCACAAACAAAACACTGACAGGATTTCTGACTAGATTTTGGATTAAATGGTGAAAACATTAACTGAAAATAGCTGCCTAGCTAGCTAGCATGTGGCTAACCTGACAAGATTTCTGAGAGAATTTTTACTCATAAACTCTATGAGTAATCCTCTATAAAACAATAGCTGGCTAGTTAGCATGAGCTAACTATACTGGACTTTCAAGAGATTTCATGCCATATTTCTAATTGTTCAGTGTCATAATGATCACATTTGTTAGCTAATCTTAAAGGTTTTCAGTAATGTTTTACAGACTTTGTACAATGTAAATATTAGCCAGTTTGCTAATTATATATAGCGTTTTCATGCATCCGGAAAAACAAATCGTATTTCCGTTAAGGAGTGGGTAGCCACAGTGACAGTCACAGGTTTTTTTTCATACTCCTGGCACGTTTTGAAGTTTAATGTAGTATGAATAGTAGTATAACAAGTATGAATACGTGTACCGCTAATACACGCACTGTGTGTGTATACCTATGGTAAGTGGTGAGCGACATCCAGACTCCAGACATCCTGCATGTGTGTGTGTGTGTGCGTGTGTGCATGCACGTGTTCAGCTTGTATACGTGTGTTCATGCTTCGCTGCATGTTTTAGATGGAATGAGGTTCAGGATATGCATCCTCCTGAGATCTCCCCCCTTCGCTTCACTGCCTTCTTAGTCCAGCAAATCGTAAACAGAGTAGTGAGGGAAAAAAAGGTTGTGATGTTTTTTTTTTTTTCAGGTCAGGACATCCTGACATAAGATGTAAACATTTACTTATATCAGGCCCGCGTGTTGTAAAAACAGCACCGCTGGTTTTATAGCACTTACAGATAACCGAGAGAGAGGACAGATACGATTCCGCCATCATGGTTTCCGCCACATTCTTCCAGCCTGGAGTTGTGTTAATGACATTTCATCTACAATGCAGCTTTTGTCTGTGTGTGGAGTCTGGATTCAAAATACTTTCGGCAGATTCGTGAAAAAAAAAAATGTGATTGTTATTCCATATAAAAATCTGAATTTGGCAAATTTAAATGAATGATTTGAGTATGATTTGAGTTGTAAAACGTTTCAAATCGTAATTCATTTCTTGATTCTAAATGGTCAAAATCACCACACAAAAAATGCATATCGTCTGGAGGGTGATTGTTTGTATCGGCTTTTAATGTACAGGAGAACTTACATTAATTCCAGACGTGTTGTCGAGTAAAATATCCGACTTCCAGGCGATAACTTCTCATCATGTCAGTCAAAAAAATGTTTAACACCTTTAAAACACAGCTAACTTTTTTTCTAATAACAAGCCATTTCTTCTATCAAACAACAAGATTACAAGATTAACACCACAGCTACCTCTAGCTACCTGAGATCAGCCATGTTTGCTAGCTACAGCATATGGTACATTTGTTTATATATTTTTCTCTCATTTCAATCTCTCCCTTCTCTCTCAGTCATCGAAGAGAAAGGTGTGAAGATGAATCTGACTGTTATCGACACACCCGGATTCGGAGACCAGATCAACAACGAGAACTGGTAAGAGAGGTCTCGATGGGCGTCATTTAAAACCACCCTAATAGACAACGTTTATGATGTTTATTTTTCATGTCCTCAGCTGGGAGCCCATCATCACGTACGTCAACGAGCAGTACGAGAAATATCTGAGGGAGGAGCTGCACGTCAACAGGAAGCGAAGGATCCCAGACACCCGTGTGCACTGCTGCGTCTACTTCCTGCCGGCCACGGGACATCGGTACGCATCACTTCCTTCACTATATTTATAGCTAGCAAAGTTAAAAACGCTAATCTCCAGGTTATGACGCTGTCTCTGTAACGCCACCGAGACCTGAAGTAGACCCTAGTGCCACGCCTGAGCCTTTGACCTTACAGGGAAACTTGAGAGCCATAAATCGGCGTAGGGTTGCGGTAAGAAAACAGAACCATGTTCACGGGTCAAGACGTCATAAATACCTGAAGCCGTGTACAAATATCCAGGGCCTCGTTGAGCTGCTGAGTCTAACGAGCGTCCGTATATCTTCAGAACGTTTTACGAGATACCTCGTACTTCATTTCAACATGCACAGCGGAGGAGCCGCGGTTATGGGATTTTGTTGAAGCCCAAATGAATTAGCAATCGGGTGCTAAAAATGTAAAGAATTAGCATATTTTTTTGACTGATAAAAGTAAATTAACCGGAAGTTTTCTTCAGGTTGCGTCCAATTGATGTGGAGTTTATGAAGCGGCTGGGGAAGATCGTCAGCATCGTACCCGTGATCGCCAAAGCCGACACGCTAACCATGGACGAGAGGCTCGAGTTCAAGCAAAGGGTGAGCATGATGCTTTTTTTTTTAGCATAAAAGTTAGCAAAAAATGTAAACCCATTGATTACTGTTAAAAGAAGGTATGGTGAAGTGGATATGCAGCAGGACTGTATTCTACATTTATGTTTTTTTGACGTGCGTTCCAGCTAACAGGCTAACTCACAGTGCTTAGAAACTGGGAAACCGTTTACTAGCTAGCAAACATTAGCAAGAGACACAAAACTCCGTAGCATACAGCTAAGTTGAGATCTGTTCTACCTTTTTTTTGTTTACATAAAAAATGGCCATAAAAAATTATTTTGAATGAAACTTTTTATTAAATGTATTTATTTATTGATTTATTTTATTTCATGTGTTAAAAATGAAATATAGACATTAGAGCACTGTCACGGGTTCTAAAAAGCCGTAGGATCAATTTGAGACAAAGCAAAAGTAATAACGATGACAAGACGACATATTTGTGTGCCTGTGGGCATTTATTTATTTATTTATTTATTTGTTGTCGAACCTCCGTCGTCGTTCACGGCTTGATGGATCCAGTAGAATGATGCGGTGTGGGAGGAAGCCTCCCTGCACTACCATACTGCATGTCTCTCCAAAATCCTCCCACACACACACACACACACACACACACACACACACACACACACAGACACACACACACACACACACATACACACACACCAACCCCAAGAACTAGCTGACAGTTCTGGTTGGACGATATTATCAGACATCTATCACCATGATATCATGTGATATTGTGTTTAAAAATCCTTACTGATAAGTGGAGTGCTATTTTGAGTATCCTTTAATGGTGTGTGTGTGTGTGTGTGTGTGTGTGTGTGTGTGTGTGTGTGTGTTGTCGTCTATAAGCTGTAGTTTTGTCCCTCATAACACACATATGAGCTAAAGGCTCTACCGAAGACACCTGTAGCTGGTTTGCTAATTACGCATTGTATTTTGATGTTGTGGAATGTGGATTTCTACTGGAACGTTTTATTCGAGTTTGTCGTCGTGTATAAAGAACTAAACGAAAATGGCAAAGTGAAAGAGAAGCAAAGAGAAATGTCCTTATTTATTAAACTGGAGATAAACAAATGCCTCTGTAAAACAAAAAGGAGTTGTGGAAATTTGTAAAAGTAATGTTTGAGGCACCACCTCACCACCTCAACTCACATCTGAATTAAACAAATCTCCACAAGCATACTTTAAAATCTAGTGGAACATCCTCCCAGAACAGTGGAGGTTATTAGATTAGCCATTTGATTAGCACAGAAGAATTAAAATTAGCTTGATCTCTCAGCGTCACTGTACGTTAGCTTGATCTCTCTGCGTCACTGTATGCTAGCTTGATCGGTCATCATCATTGACACATTCCCAGGTGTGCTTGTGTTTTGACATCATGTTGTGTTGCGGTTGTTATCTGGCTTTTACACACTGCTGTAAAACACATCTGTTGGAGTCTGAGCTACTGAAGAGTTCATATTTCACCCTGAGGAGAACTTGTATATATGTGTGCATGTGTGTGTGGTGTTTTAGACATCTCCACAAATCTGACCAGGAGCTCCATCCTGTTCTTTTCTTTACAGATAAGACAGGATCTTCAGACCCACGGCATCCGAGTTTATCCACAGAAGGAGTACGACGAGGACGCCGAAGACCGGATACTCAACGACAAGATCAGGGTGATTTATTATCTTTCTGTTTTTTGGCTAAAAGGAATCAAGATAAGCATGCAATTATATTTCTGTGATCATATCTGTAGTCAACTTTTGGAATTGAAAATGGCTCTAAAACGTGTTTGGTTCTTGTTGTAGGAAAACATCCCGTTTGCGGTGGTGGGAACAGATAAAGAGCACCAAGTGAATGGCAACAAGGTGTTGGGCCGGAAAACCAAATGGGGAATCATTGAAGGTGAGGTGTTTATTTTTTTCCTTCACAAAAAGCTTTTTTTTTTTTTTTGGAACAGCTATTTGTGTCTTATAAAAGATCGCCATCTAGTGGCAGCGTCCATCTATAGCAACCTGTTCTATTATTTTCAACCCAACCCAAGGCACTGATTGTTTCTTTCCTTTTTTTTTTCCAGTCGAAAATGTTGAGCATTGTGAATTCGCCAATTTGAGAGATCTTCTAATTAGGTAAGTCTCTCTTTTGAGTGTAAAATGAAATGTGGGTAAAGGAGTTTACACTTTGTGATTTGTTTTCTCTCTTCATACATTCGAGAAGGAAGCGAAGCGAGACCGCTGAGAGAACCAGTGTGTGTAGTATATCTGCTGTACCGTACGATAGATGTTCCTACGCATAAAAAAATAAGCATAAATCGACAATAAACAAAAACACTAAACATCATCAGCAGCATTGCAATTCACTAAAACGTTTACAGAGCATCATGTGATTCTCCTGATCCATTTATAGCTACATGGAACATCCATGCAGCAAATTCCTGCTAATATGACTTTTTTTTTTTTTAGATGTGAATAAACATAGGATTATGCATAACCCTGATTGATGATGTCATAGATGTAAAGCAGCATTCAGTAGGCTTTTGTTTTAATCCTCTGCAGGTCGCACCTTCAAGACCTGAAGGATGTCACTCATTATATCCACTACGAGACGTACCGGGTGCGACGGCTGAACGAGAACAACGCCAGCGGCCTCGTCCTCTCAGAGTTACCTCTGGAGAACGGTGCGGCGGAGAAGAACGATGCAGAGAGCCAGCTTTAAACACACACACACACACTTCGGTTCTGCGTTTATGTGTGTGTCAGTGGGATGATGCCAAGATGATCGCCAGAACATTTCTCTTCCAGATGTGAAGACATAAAAGACTTTTTATGCATTTAAACGTCATATATGAGTCTATTTTTTAAAGAGGATTCTATATTATGGGTCGGGTTTTGGGGGGAAATTAAAAAAGAAAAAAGAAAAAAAAAAGCCTGGGACAGAAAATGATGATGGGAGGAAGTACAATAGAAGTGAAAAGCAAGTCAGCAAAGAGAGAAACAAGTCTTTGTTCATGTTGAGCGATTTTTTTTGTTTTGTTTTGTTTTTTTGAAAGAAAAGTAAAAAAGTTAAACAAACTATTTTTGTTACCGCATTCGCTTTAGAAAAAAAGTGTCTTTTTTTTTTTTTCTTACATTCTTCTAACAGCTATTTTTTACCGCTTGTAAAGAAAAAGAGGCTGGAATGGAAAAGGAAAGCATCACCAAACGTTTTGAATCGTGAGCTGTTTAGTGTTTATGTATGTCACAACACATTGAATTTTCCAGGTTTTTAATGACAAAAGAACAAAAATAAAAAATTGAAGCGAGATCAGTCCTCACATATCCGCCGCTTTTGCCGCCGATGGTACACGTTTTTTTTTTTTTTTTATACTCACTCTCCGAATTGTGATTTTTTTTTTTTTACTACATGAAAGCTACTGTACATACCCATGATGTGTTTTACAAACTCTTTGTTTTTCTTTAGTAAAAATAATAATAATTCAATGTTTACTAACAGCTCTGTCATGTCTTCATTACAAATATTAATATTCATGTTAAACACCATTGATGTATGATTAAATGATTGTCACGGTTGATTTTGTGTTTTATTTGATTTGATTTGTTTTTTTGTTTTTTTTTTTTCCAGTAAAACTCACGTGAAAAACCGACACGCTTTCCCAAACTGTAGTCACAAAGTTGGGGACACACAATTTGACTTCACAGAGATTCCCAAAGAAGAGGGAGGAAAGGGGGGAAAAATACAATTTGGCAAACCGTTTAAAAATACAGAGCAGCTTCATGTTTCTTATTCGAGCTCGATGAATTATGCATAGAAATCTATTGTGCAATAAACTGGATTGTTTCTGATTGTATTATAAGTTACACTAAAGTAGAGGTTTAAAACTGTTATAGTTTTACACAAAGAACATCTGCTCCACTGTGAAAGTCCTCTGGATTTCCCACTCCATTAATAAAGTTTTTGTAATTTGCCACGTGCAGCTTAAGAGTCGCCACGTTAAAAAAGAAGGAAATATTCTATGCATCCAAAGACGTCCTATACAATTGTGTAACTCCCACTTTGTACATACAACCCATAGTGTACGTATAATGCATTTACATTTTTCAGCTGATAATTAGAAAAGATTGTATTGTATCATGGAACGTGTTGTATTATAAAGATGTGTAAGATAGTGTGTGTGTGTGTGTGTGTGTGTGTGTGTGTGTGTGTGTGTGTGAATTAACCACACAGAAACGTCGTTCCTTTTGTACAACCTTTACTAAAACGGTGCAGGCTGGAACCAAACCATTTTGGAAAGAAAAAGAAAAAAAAAAACAACAAAAAAGACAATGTTTGACAAGGCACTGCAGCCATGAGAAATGTCCCTTTTTTTCTTTCACTAAAGCGTTATTTACAAGAAAATAATAATAATAATAATATTAAACAAAAGCTTGACGTTGATAAGTGAGACATGTCGGAGAGCTGGGCCGTGTGAGGCACGCTATCTGAGCGTTCCCGCCGTGAACAGAAACGTGTCCCTGTGCGAACGCTATCATAACTAATTCTGTCGAATTTTTACGTACGCGAGGTTTGAAGTGGGAGCAAGAGCACATCCGGTGTTAGAGTTTTCAAAGGGAGGACTTCCATCATCCGTGGAAGCTTAAGGGATTAAATGTACAACGCCAGTCAGGTTGCTGATCGATAGAACAGATTCATGCATCTGGAGCTTTTCTAGAAACTGAACGATCCAAGTCGAAACACCAGACTTTCACTAGCTAGTGTGTTTACTATACGATTGATCCTGGTTTCAGTTTTTTTAAGGGGTCCCAACCTGTTATAACAAATTACTTGAGCCTATAAACTGTTCTTTTCATTTCCTGACTCAGCTGATGTCCCAAACAACTACTCCTGCTTGTCCTTGGGTTAAGATGTTATGTCAACTTTAGGATTCATTGTCATTTTCTTCCAGGACACGCCCACATTTCATTAGCAAGAATTTCAGAATGCTGACGTTGGTATTTCGATTTGGAAATTATTTTTTTTTTTTTGGTACTTGTTGTATTTTTTCTGATAGCAGCTAATCATCAAAGCCAAAAAACCTAAAAAGCTTTTTTAATTTCCTTACCTAGCTAGAGTGCTGGACATTGCTTAATTTCCTTATCTTGAAATTTTGATATACAAATCATTCATTTGTTTATTCTGCGTATCAGTAACTTCTAACGCCACAAAGTATAAATTCAATGCAGCTCGAGGTCAGATTCCAGTGTTCAGCAATTTTTACACACATTGTGTTCATTTATAGCAATTCATGTTTATCTAGTTTTTTTCTTACTAACTATAAAGACTGGCTACAATAAAAAAAAATAAATAAATAAAATCTAAACAGGCCACGCCCACAAAGGAAATAGACGGAATAGGTTTTTGCTTGCTAGTGTAAACACAGGCTCATGTTAGGTAGCTGTGTCTTCCCATAATGCACTGGGAAACATTTGTTTTAACACTGAGAACTGGCATCGAGGTGCATGTTGGCTTGTGGAGTCAAACCAAGGTAAAGTTAGCTCAATGCAGATGCTTTTTACCTACGTGTGTTTATTATCACAATAAGCAACGTGTAAAATATGTGTGTGTAATATAGGTTAAGATCAAAACAAAAAACCAAATCAAAGTCTGCATGTAATATAGTGGCCTGTCAAAAGTTTGGAAACACCAAGTCTTTATTGAGTTTTTTTTAAAGAGACACGTGCATGTTCCTTTCGTTTCGATGCAAAAAAACTCATGTCATGGAACAGTATGAAGATTTGCTTTGACCAAAACAAATCTATAAATGTTCAGATGTTCTTTTATTTTCATTGAAAAATCCTCCCTCAGCATTACAAACAGCTTCACACACACTTCGTTTCTCCAAACATTCAGTTGAAATACTTTGCTGTGCCTCTTGTAAAATAGTGCCAAAGGTGTTCTTCACATGTTCATCCTAAAGCAGTTCAATAGGATTTAGGTGCGCTGACTGTGCGGGTCGTTCCATGATAGATAACATTCAAGCTCGGAAATCAGTTCCAATAAGCCGCAGTCCAGACGGAATTGCGTTGTGATGAAGTGGAATGGGAGCCATGTTGGTTCAGGATTCCTTTCACTTTCCAGAATAAGTCTCCAACTCTCCAAGTTTCTCCCTGCTCCGAAACAACCCCAAACCAATAAGCTTCCACCTTTGGGGTGACTGTGGGGGTGAGGGAGACTGATCACATCTTCACTCCTGTTCTGCGTCTTACACAAGTTCTTCTGTTAGAGACAAAAATGTCCCATTGGGACTCCACAGAACTTTCTTCCACATTGACTGTCTGATTGTGTGTGTGTGTGTGTGTGTGTGTGTGTGTTTCCAAACATTTGACAGGCTCTGAGTCATTATTCAGAATACTTGTCATTAAAGGTCATTAACGTCATGTAAAAAGTGTTTTGAATCTTTTTTTTCTTCATCAGACCTTGCTTTAATCAGACCTTGCTTTAATCAGACCTTGCTAATCGCAATACCGGTTACAAATGTCCCAAATTTCATCCTCAAATCAGGTCAGGATTCTGACAGGAGTCACGATGAAAACGATTTTCTATTCATTTTACTGTTGATTGTGGCTCACGTTTGTATTGTGGTCTTGTTCGAAGGACACGCCCACATTTCATATGCAGAATTTCAGATTCAGTTATTTGTTTATTAATTAGAAAATGGATGAGCGTTTAGACTTTTCCCATTCGAACTCCACTGGATGTGATAATCAGCCAGATTTTTTTGGCTAAATTCCTTTGTTGGGTTACGCTTTGACGCTTCACATAAAAATCTGAGGGAACGTAGGAGATATATTTGAGTGTGTTTTGCTTGTAACTCGCTTATACACAGCACACTTAACATTTTTGTTTTGTAACACAACACACACCTGCTGCTACGCTAGCACACAGCCTGTTTTTAGCATGTCGTTCAATACTGCATGTAGCAGGACTAGCTTCCATTCATCGCTTCAAGACTTTTTTTTTCTTTGCATATCAAGCCCACAAACATTTATTGGTCAAATCTCAATCCTCTGTTATGTACAGATCAGGGTCAAAGAAGAAACATTCGTAGTAAAGGTTCTGCTAAACACCATCATTCCAAACTCTCGCTCCAGAAAAACAGTTTGGTTCGCCGTAAAAACTACATATTTCTTTTTTTTTTTTTTTTTTTTTTTTACAAGTAATGCATTTCCATAATTCTTTATATAATTTTCCTCAGTGATATATTCATAAGTATCTCTGTATTTTTATTGGATGGAGGGATAGCATAATGGAAGAACTTCTGCAGAACTTCTGTTCTCGTCTATACAGAGAGCTGGTGGAGGTGTAAATACTGCAACATGGTAATAAATAAAATAAAATCCATGCTTTATCATTGTTTCAGAGAAGGACATTTCAGGACGTCCGTGTTTTTCGGAACTCTGTTCCGTTTCCCCCCTTTTCGTCCACCAGGGGGTCGGCGTGAGCGCCTTACCATAAACACAATTTCATACAAAATTAAAGAAAATAAATAAAACAAATTCAACCCTGCCGTTTAGAAGCAGCTCTTCGTGTTCCCTGCTCTTTTGTCTTTGATTGTATTTAAACACATCACGCAAACGAACGAACAAACCAAACAACAATCTTGTAGATGAGCTTCACCCCGGTAAATAAATAAATAAATAAATAAATAAATAAATAAATATCAGGTCGATAAATGAACAGTAACGTACATAAATAAGTTTGAATCAGGCCCATAGAATATTTTATGGCTCTAGTTTGACCTTTTGACCTTCGCCTTTTATGACACTGTGACAAAGGTTTGAAAGGTTGTTTAGAGAGAGCAAATTACGACCTTCAGCGTTTTCTTTTTTTTTTTTCATTCGTAATAATCGTAACATTTTGCGCAGTAAAAATAATAACGCTGCAGCGTCGTGCAGCTCACAGCTCCGTAACTTCCTGCTCGCAAAAAATAAACAAATAAACGGCGAAGATTGTGACAGAAATGATACAATAAATCTTAATATAAAATAAAGAAGAAAAAAAAAGAAAAGATTTAAAAAAGTAGCAAGAGAGCGAGGGAGAGAAAACAGAGAGAAAAATGAGCACAGAGAAAAGGGAGGAGCCGATAAACAGGTAGGAATAAAGAGAGGAAAAAAACCCAAAGAGTTAGAAGGAAATGATGAACAATGAGTGAAGGGAAGGAAGGATGAAGGAAGAGAAAACTAGTTATAATAGGGGTCTATATATATATATATAAATAATAAATAAATAAATCTCATGTAGAAAGAAAAAAGAAAAAAAAACCCAAAAAAACAACAAATGAACAGAAAGAGGAAAAAGAAGGAACCTCTTGTTCGGCCAGTACAATGAGCTCAGAGCTATAAACAAACATGTAACGCTGTCTGTTCAGAGACACAGAAAAATAATAAAAGAAGAAAGGGAGAAAAAAAATTCAGCAAGTAAGAATACATTCAAAAAGAAAGGGAGATGAAAGAAAGAAAGAGAAAGAAAGAAAAGAAGAGGGCAAAAGAAAGAGAGAGAGAGAGAGAGAGAGAGAGAGAGAGAGAGAGAGAGAGAGAGAGAAAGAAAGAAAGAAAGAAAGAAAGAAAGAAAGAAAAGAAGAGGGCAAAAGAAAGAAAGAACAAAGCCAGGAAAGAAAGAAAGAAAGAGAAAGAGAGAGAGAGAGAGAGAGAGAGAGAGAGAGAGAGAGAGAGAGAGAGAGAGAAAGAAAGAAAGAAAGAAAGAAAGAAAGAAAGAAAAGAAGAGGGCAAAAGAAAGAGAAAGAAAGAAAGAAAGAAAGTGAAAGAAAGAAAGAGAGAGAGAAAGAAAGAAAGAAAGAAAGAGAAAGAAAGAAAGAAAGAAAGAAAGAAAGAAAGAAAACTCTCTGCTCTCGTACCTTTAATTTACATTTCATATGTAACGCTGTTGTTATCTACAGTAACATTACAGACAATTTATTCGCACAGGATGTCGTCATGGCGACGCGGAACAGGGTCTGAAAGCCAAGCTGGGGAGGGGGTACAAATGTTTTCACTGTGTGTGTGTGTGTGTGTGTGTGTGTGTGTGTGTGTGTGTTCAGTATCTGTACCTGGTGATGGCCTGAGAGAGGCACAGGCTCAGTGTAAACCGTCGGAGTGAAAAAATGAGCGTTTGAAAGCAGGCCTGTGGTTATTGAGAGTTATTATAAATATCTACAGTTTCCACGTCGTACATTTGAGTAAATATTTCATTTTGCGCTGGAAAAAAAAAAAAGAAAGAAAAAAACCCCCAAGTCTAAATAGAAAGCTGCACCATGCATCGTGTCCGTGTCTGTCTGGGTTTCTACAGTAGCAGCTGCAGCGCGGAAAGTGTTTCGTGTTAGCAGAAAGCCTGCGTCACTGAGATCGACACAGAACGTCTGAGAAACGGCCAAACTCGATGGAACGTCTGAGAAAAAAAAACAACAACAAAAAACAAACAGCAGAACAAAACAGTGAAAAATCCTTCACCCAATCCGGATCGGTTGCTCGTTTTATTCCCGCCGATCTTTTCGCGGTAAATCCTCGTCCACATCTCGTTACGGAAAAAAAATATATTTCTAAAGGAACACAAGGAAGTGTGAAGCGTACGGGAGAAAGGAAGCGTGCAGCGCTGACGCTAGGCCGAAAACCAAATCTACGCAGCTGTTTTCACAGCTGGCTAATAATGACAATATTTTTGTTTTCTTCAATAAACAGACTGTAAATATAGCAATGAGGGAAAACATCAGGTTCGCGTTCTTCCTTTTTTCCCCCTCCGTCTGGAGTTCACGGAGCGAGCTGCGATCGTGTTTGTGTTTATTTATTTATTACATTTTTTTTCGCTCCAAGACAAAATATTGAATGGCAAGATGAAACCATTTCGCTCAAATGGGTCACATGTGATGGTTGTGATAGAAGCTTGACGCCTCTTCGTGTCGCTCACTCGCTTTCGTGTCACTTTTGCACATCGGACATCGAACGAATACGTCGGAAATACATCCGGAATATTCCGACCAGCTTCCCGTGTGTTTTTATATTTTTTTCTTTTCCTCTTGCGCTGCCTCATCTTCGACTCCGCCTTTGCCTTTTCCGTCGAGTCCCCTCATGGGTTACAAGATGAGTTTGGGGGTTTAGTCATCAGTCTGGTTCGTTCGTCTGTAGGAGGAAGGTTTTGTGTTGTTCGATGATGAGGAGGGTGCAGGCTCTTCGGCGGCTCTACTCGATCACCATGCAGCGCGGCAGGTGCTGGGAGTAGTACTTAAAGAGCTCGGCCGTGGCTCCGGGGCAGTTGGTCAGCTCGAGTTCCTCCAGATCCTGCAACTGGATCAAGCCTGAGAGGCCTGTGGTGGTCAGCAGGGGGCAGCCTGGTGCAGGGAACCACACAAACACACGCGTGTACACACACACACACACACACACACACACACACACACACACACACACA
>JAAIIK010000104.1:1249380-1261880 GCA_014706435.1 Silurus glanis | reverse complement strand
GTGGTCAAAAACGGGACTTTTTTTTTTTTGCATTTTTCAGTTTTTGCATTCTGCTGTAATAGAGGTCCATTGGGGCGGGAGTAACGATGCCCCATCTTACACTTTATATTGGATATTAAGCAAGGGCTGCTTTTTGTTCACTCCAAACTGGACTAGTTAAAAGAAATATTGATATATACCAAATCTGACATAACAAGAAACACATAATTGTTGATATGGTGAACAGGATGTTTGTTTAAAATAAATAAAAGGAGTCTCCAGTGTCAGCGTTGTGAAACAGTCAAATGCCCAAACAACCAAATAAAACTTGAATTCGATTTCAGTGAACAATGTATAAGTGCGCACAACACAACTATGATGTGCGGAACAGATTTATTGCAAAGATCGACAGAAAATTCGACAGAAATGCATGCTCACCACAGTGAACTTATCCAAATAATAATAAAAAAAAAGAAATCCCAGTTTACAATATATCAATCTGCTAGACTGTATGCTCAATTGACGGTGTGGTGTTGCTTCTTTTTCTATTACATGGCTACGAACAAGTCGAACCTAAGCCAGTGCTGCTGTCTGGGCAAAAGACTCAATAATGAAGAGCAACATATAGAGGCTTGAGATTGATGAGGAAAAGGAAGTGAGACCTCTGGCTGCAAAGCATAATAGCAATTGAATATGTAAATTTGTAGGTGGTTTTCCTCACAGAGCAAGCATTCAGGCTTTTGAAAAATCCCGAGAAAGCAATGATGCCAGATGTTTAGAGTAGAAATACCAGAAAATTAGCTTCAAAATGAGATTACTAGATGAACTCTATTTTTAGTAGCTAAACTAAACAAACTAAACAGACTTTTTCACCAAGTAGCTAGCATCTCGCACAAATGACAAGCTCTATTATAAGTATTCACATTGCAACAAGAAATGTATCTATTTAATTAAATAAGAATGTTAATATAGATTAACGTATGTCCGTTAATGTTAGCTAGCTGCAAATGCAAAAGCAACCAAATAAGCTACATTTTACATAAACACCAAACTAGCCAGAGTATTGGAATCTGTTCTTATATAGTATCTGTATATATGCTGTTTTTTTAATCAAGATATTCGGCTTAAAGCACGCCAATATATGTTAGGTACCATAAACGAGCTGCACAGACAAATTAAAATGCAACAGCTGGTTTTGATTAGTTGGACAAAATATTGTCAGTGTAGATAGCGACTCATTTGTACAGTTGTTTCATTGTTACAATCAATTTTATGTGCCTTTGTTTCTTGTTTAGTCCCATTTTAGTCTTGTTAACTTACTGTGTGCACCTTTTCTGTGTTTGCTCAATGATGAGTTGAACTAATGGAATAAATTGTGTTTTTTCAAATACCTTACACTTAATGTATATTTATTCTGACTTCGACTGTTGGTGATTGTAGCTACTTCGTACACGCGACATCAAGAGTCTATAAAGTCTTAAGCCTCTTGTGTAAATGAATTCCTATTCAACATTAATATGAATCAACTTAAAAAGAAAATCCATTATGACTTTATTCATTTTAACTACAATCTCTACAATTCCAAGATGCATTAATATAGGAAGTTCGCTGCTCCTCTATTTGTTTAATGACTGAAGACCTCATAGTTCCACCTTCTTGCTTTCTTTCTAATGGCTCTTGATGCAGAGGTCTGCAAATTCCCAAGTCATCAAGGTTATAGATAAAGTTAGCAAGTAAGTGGAACTCGGGGTTAAAATATTTCTGAGGGTTTTTGTTGCCAGCGATTGCAAAAATCATAGTCTATCTGAACCCTAAATTTTGGCACCCCTAATGTTAATGAACGTGTCATTTCAAAAAAATCCTTAAAGAAATCACCCACCTGCACTAAAACTAAAAGATCCGAGTGGAAACCACAAATCTTTCTTTTAAAAACAGATGTCATGTCTACCAATAAATCAGCAAATGGTCTGCACTCCCTGTACCCGTAAGTTGGCCAAAGAAGTGAGCCATGGCGGCTTGCCAGCGTCGTATCCATATGTCATGCTTACTGACATTCATTCTGGACTTTTCTTTTTCTTTTTCAAAGAAGACACCTGTACTGATTTGCTACATCAAAGCGAGAAACACAATAATAGCATCAAAATCAGGGTTTGTTCAATGCAGCGGCTGTTTTCATGAAAGGAGATGTAAATAAAAAGGTCTGCTGTGCTCTCGAGATGAACTCGTCCTGCTTTTTCACAGGTGTGTATCAGGTCAGTCTGATTTATACCAGACCCGACTGATCAGCAGCTGGGACAGAAGTGCAGCTAGTGCGTTAGAATATCGTTGCCATTCGAGCAATAATGTGTAAAAAAAAAAAAACTAAACAGTAGGGAAAAAAACATATACAAGTAGTTCCCAAGTTTCGATGGAGATATGTTATGATGACCTGATCAGAAGTTGAAAATATCGTAAATTGAGACACGACGCCTTCCCAGGAGTCGTGTTAATAATTTAACAAATTACAGTACATAATGTAGCAAAACAGTACTGTAATGTATAAACTATACACTTTTGTCCTAATGTAACACTCAACTTTCATATCATATCATGCTTATAATTTGGTCTTCAGTTCAACATTTTATTTATAATTTTTTTATTTAAATGCCTCACTCTTGTTTTACTTCATACTGTAAATTCAAGCTAAGATGCTGCTGAAATTTATTTACAGCTGCAAAATGCTAATAAAAAAAAATTTTTTTTCCAATTCTACAGTGTTTTTCTACAAGTTTACACACACCTATTAAGTCATTTGTCGTTTTTGCGAGACACATGCATGTTTCTTTTTATTTATATGCAACAAAATAAAGGCAAAAAACCCCAAAGAAACACAAGAACAGTGTGGACAGTGAATGAGTGGACGAAAGTTCTGTCAAGTCCAAATGGGACATTTGTCTCCAACAGAAGAACTTGTGTAAGACCGAGTGACCGTATGGCGAGAGTGTGTAAAGCTGTTTTTTCATGCTAAAGGAAGGATTTTTCAATGAAAATAAAGTGGAACATCTGGACATTCACAGGTTTGTTTGGTCAAAGTAAATCTTCATACCGTTTCATTAACGACTTTGTTGCATAGAAACAAAAGGAACATGCATGTGTCTCTCAAAAACTAATATTTTAACGAATTGCTATATTATATTTAGTGTGAATTTTATGAATGTTTTTGTTTTTTAATCCTATTTATAAATACTTAATGAGAATCCCAGTACTAAGCCATTCACAATAACTAGAATCATATTTCTTTGAATGAAAGCGAGCAAACAGGAGTAGATCCTGACAAAATGTATGGAAGACTGTAAATGCGAAAGGCAGGACTGGCATCCAGATGTTGCAGCCTCATATCCTAAAGCTCTTAACTAGCTGGAAGTGTTTACAGGAGTATAAATTAGGACAACATGTGCCCGCTGGTATTTTTTTTCCAAATAAAACTGGGCCTCGCATATGTACATGAGGCATGCCATGCTGTGAGGTGCTCGGATGTTGCGGTAGTCGTTTAGCGGTTGCATGGTGCTAAAGTGCACAGTGGTGAAACTGAAGACGGATGTAGATGGAAAGTGTGAGGGGGAAGTGTGGTGGGTTTAGATGGAGGGAATAGTAATGGAGATTGTGATGAAGTAATGGGAATGTTCTTACAACCTTCAAGCTATATTAAGCAATAAAAAAGAGTAAAAAAATAGAGATTTTTAAAAGAAAAAGCACATTTATTTACAGGAAAAGAAATGTGAGGATATCTGAACCAAAGAGATAATCAATGATGAGGAGAAAAATAAGTAAATAAAAACAAATGTAAAAAATTTAAGAGTAAGAAAGAATTAAGAAGAGGCAAAAAAAAAGAAAGAACTAGAAAGAACTGTTGTTTTGCCAGTGTAGTAAAGGAATGAAGGAAGGAAGGAGGGAGGGAGGGAGGGAGGCAGGATGGATGGATGGATGAATGGATATGCCGCAAATGTATAATTAAAGCATCAGCAGGTGTGTGTGTGTGTGTGTGTGTGTGTGTGTGTGTGTGTGTAAAACTACATGTACAGGTGTAAGTGTAAACAATGTGGCAATGTGACCAGGATTAAAAATCACCTCATTGTGTAAAGTATACAAAAGGGAGTCATGTGACCATCACAGCGGTGTGCTTTCTCATCACTCGTGTTTAGTGGCATGCAAACGCTTCGGCCAAAATGTTTCTGGAATGCAAACGTGGCATGTGATGTAATACATTATCCTTCTGCTTTATTTAGGGCTGTCTAAATGCAAAATTCATTATAACGGCACTAATTTTATTAACGCTCAATTAACGCAGCGTGCATTTCAGTTTGATAAAAACTTCAACACGACACACATTTATTCACCATGTCCTTTCTTTACTCAGATCTTTTTTTTTATTTATTTAATCACTAAACAATTGATTTACTCATGCACCAAGTCTAAATCCGCCATGACGCACTCATCCGGAAATGAACCCTCTGGGGTCGACAAACACGCGACGTGTTTTGTGGCATATTTTCCTCGTAACGCTGAAACAAACCGTCTTTTTTGATTGTACAGATAAGAGCAATACATCATTGCTGAATCTTTAAAGGGTCTACTTTTATTTGTATACACTCATAATAACAACAGAACGCTGTGCTTTTGTAAAATAAAGAAAACAGACAGGGGGCGCTCTCTGCCGTCTCTGTTCTCAGTGAATATTTGCCTCACAGACATAAGAAATATATGAATAGAAAGCGCTTTTAAATAAAAAAAAAAATGTATCAAATGAATATTTTTTAATAATGTAAACAGGTTCCTGATGAATTAAGTCATTTAAAACACCAGCATTACTTTAAAACATTTACAAGAATATTTTGTCTTCATGCTCTATACTGAGTTCAATTTCACTAATAATAAATATACATTTGCATAAAGCATTAATATTTATCATGTACATGTTGATTACAGGTTTTAAAACGTAAAGTATTCATTTAAGGTACATTTAGAACAGATAAATATGTGTGATTAATTAAATAACAATAATAATAAATAATGATTTAATAATTTAATCGCTTGACAGCCCTAGTTTTATTGTTTTTATTTTTATTTTTATTTTAAAAGCTGCACCCTAAACACGTTAACGGTTCTTCCTACTACACCTTCAAATGGCGATTTTCTTACTAGATCTTTCATTTCTATATAGACAAAAGTTTGTTGACACCTAACCATAAGATTTGGCATGTGCTTTTTTCACATTGAGTCCCTGTTTGCTGTGAGAATAAGCTCCACTCTTCTGCGAAGATGTTCCATTAGATTTTGTGGAGATTTTGTGATCCTTCAGCCACAAGTAATGGAAGGTGCAGTCAGCGTTCCAATTCATCCCAAAGGTGTTTAATAGGACTGGAGCTCTGTAGCATGAGATCTTCCACTTCATCCAAAGTAAAGCGTATCTTCACGCAGCTGGATTTGTGCACATTGTTAGGAACAGGTCACGGTCTCGTAGTTCAAGTGCAAGGAAAATATAACGCTCCTGAATCCTAAGACATTCTATACAATTGTATGCCTCCAACTTTGTTTCGGGACGAAGACCATATGGCTGAAAAAGGTGAGGTGTCCCAATATTTTTGTCCATATTGTGTATGTGTAAAAATACAGTAATAATTTCAACAAAAAAAAGAGAAGGAAATTTGAATTCTACAATCGTGTGCCTCCAACTTTATGGTAACAGTTTGGAAAAGAACTACAGAAAGACTGGGCAGAGAAATGAAACAAAACGTTGACGTCACATTTCAGTCGTATCAGAACAAATACCTGTTTTTACCATATTCGTTTAATCTGTTCATTCTGTTGATCCGTGAGCCAACATGGTGTCTAGAGCAACAGATGGGGTTCAGTCTGTAATTGTACACCTCCGACAAGGCTTCCATGAGAGTTGGTTTTAATGAATTAACCATTGAGACAACAACAAAAAAAAAAGCAAGTGCATCTGACGTTCTTTTAGTCATTCATCCAAAAGGTGTTCAAAAGTGCTGGAGCTCTATAGCAGGAGATCTTCCACTCCAAACTATGTGGAACGGATCTTCATGAAACTGGATTTGTGCACAAGGGTTTCATCTCATGCTGGAACAGGTTCGGATCTCCTAGTTGAAGTGAAGGGAACGTTTCATAAATGTTACCGCAGCTATCCTGTACAAACGTGTGCCTTCGGGTTGGTGGGAACGTTTGGTGGAAGAATCGCGTATGGATGGAAAAGTCAGGTGTCCCCATACTTTTTGTCCTTATAGTGTATGTTTTTGATGTTTTGATTTGTTTTAAATGGCGAAATTAAGGATGATATTCTGTGTTCTGTTGTCATGAGCCTTATTTAGATGGGATTAGGGTTACGTTCAGGCGCTAGAGTAAATTCCATCGATCATATTAGTGTTTTTCTCGCTCCTCCACACCAAATGGATGCCTTCAACCCTTAACGCTACGTCTACACTAATCCGAAATTTTTTTCCTTCTGTCTGAAAACCTTCCGCGTCCGCAAAATTACTTTTAAGCGTTTCCGAAAACTCATCCAAACTGAAATGTCAAAAAAAAACATTCACGTCCCCGTACTGTGCATGAGCAAAACATAAGACCTGCATCGTTTATTCACTTTCCAGCTCTCTGAAATGTCACAATGATTGAAAATACGGCATCATTTTCGAAAGCCTCCATTTTCACAGCCCACACTGTGATGCAAAAACGCCATTTTCAAGTTTATCCATTTTGGAAAGCGTTTTTTATAAAGCAACATGTTTTTCCATCGACCGGAAATCCATCTCGGTGTGGACCCAAGGCCAAAACGTATTTTTAAAACGAAAACGTATTAGCGTGGACACGATTTGGTCATTCCTATTCACTCCCGTCAAGACCGAACAAACTCGTGATTTTGCCGGATCTTGACTTTTGCGTCGATGGAAAAAGAAAAATCGCAAGAGTTTGCGAGGTGATGAGTATAAATAACCCAAAATAGTGTCATAATAATAAATGAGCAATGGTGCTGTCATCTGTCTCCTCAATCTTTTTAGCACTGGATGTTGCCAAATAAAAAATATATATGTAATCATAAAGGATCGAATTGCACTCATGTTCCTAAAAGAACAAACCATGTTTTATATCAAAATGCACAGGTATAAAAAACCTAATACACATAATTACAGTTATATATAACATATAAAAAGAATTGGTCATTGTTGCCAAATGTAAGCAAGCGGGAAGAAAATTCAACGCTTTTTAACAATAACACGCTGCTATAATTCAAGTTTAAACATCATCTCAAGAACCAACATAGCACAAAGGCCTTAATTAATCATTTCCCACAAAACATTGCTTCACAAAAACGCACATACATGCAACTCTTGGGAATGACCAGAACGAGAAATGTTTCCATTTGTTGACACTGTTTTTTTGTTTTTCTCCAAAAGATCTTTATGAAAAGTTGCAGCAGAGTTCCCCACTTGCTCAAAGCTAATTTGTGTTTCGGTTCAGCATTTAGCACAAAATCACAACACAACAGCGTTTACACAATGAAGAAACTCAGAACGAAAAGTTACGGAGCCCTCCAGGCCACCAGGTGTCAGTGTATACAAATAATTTATCTATATCTGTGTTATAGAATGACAAAAAAGCTAACAGAAGGTTCAATCTCTATTCACTAGCTAAGTTGTACGACGTAACTTTGAGTCCATTGCCACAACAAAAACTCAGGGATAAACAGATTATATGCAATTGCGTTCTTCTACAATAGGGGTTACGATGAACACCAGGAGCTTGCTAGTGATTTAAACCAAACCAGGGCCAAAATGCAAACGAATCTATGATGATAAATTTGGCATTGATTTTGGAGTTCGGTGCAAAAGGCCATTATACTGTGCAGCACAGAACACGGTCTAACATCCAATTATCATAGCATGCATTACAGTGGCGCTATAACCAGAGGATTACGAGTACACGATAACAAAACAACACGAAACATTCACACTGCATTTGTTAACATGTGTAAAGTGGGTGTGGCCTAAATCTTTTACATTTTGGAACTAAATTCACACTTTATACAACGCAAACTCGGTTTACAATGGCCTTCATGATCACAATGGCTAATTCTGTTTCAGACAGTTCCTCGGCCTCAGCTACATCGCTCCAGCTCATCATCGATCTTAACTTTACACTCCTGCTCACAATATTTCGTAAAAGTATTTTTTCCCAAATTATAAACAAACTACTAAGTGAATTTGAACCACCCAATCCCTGAGCAGGGATCGTTCACGTCCCAACGACCCAATATATACCAGTCGAAAGAAATCATCCTGTTGGCCGTTCTCACCAATGTTCTTACAACAAACAAACAAACTAAAATGGCCCATTCTTTTCTATTCTATATGTTTCGCCCATGTTATTGATTCGTGTTCAGTTACTGTACTACCAACATAAGAAACCCTGCAAATTCAATCCTAAGAAAAGAAGAAGTAGGAACCCAATCATGGAACGTCACTGCAAACATGTTGACCAAGTTCCTTCCTGTTTCTGTGTGAGCTCAAGCATGGTAATAGCGGGCGATGACGTCATAAAGAGCGTTCAGCATCCCTGTTTTTTTCTCGATCGGTGATGCAAAAAAAAAAAAATACACAACCAAAACCCAAATAGACAAAGAGCCTGATGATGATGATGCGGTTCTGACTTTCTCATCTCTCGGTTCCTCACTCGAGGATCCGGTGGACCACATTAGAGATGGAGGTAGACAGGATAGAAATAAATATGAGACAGAAAAAAAGCCTCCATGCGCCCGTTTTCCATCCTTTGCGTCTCGCACGCACGTCATGCTGACACCACGTTTGTCCTTGTTGTTGTTGTTGTTGTTGTTGGTTGTTTATGCTCATTATGGTTATGGTTGATAACGCGTAATGATCTTACCTTATGATGTAATAATGTGTGTGTTTTTTTTTTTTTTTTGCGCGCGCGCTCGCGCTCGAGGACTAATCCATGATGGGTGGGTATGAAAGCCTTCCAGCCCGGCGCGTTCACGTCTCGCGCAACGCCGCGACGCGCGCGCACGAGGCGCGGCGAAAGAAACAAACACGCGAGGAGAGCGGCCCTGCCCCACGCCGATCGGTGATGCTGCGACGTGTCGATGTTGCCATAGAGATCGGACCTACTCTTATTTTTTCACCAAAAAAAAAAAATTTGTACTAGTAATAATATTATTATTAGCTTGAATTATAATAACGATAATAATAATTATTATTGTTATAATAATAAAAGATCACCCGAGCGCGCGCCAAAGCAAACAGAGCGGTGAGGGAGGCTAAAAATAACGGCATCTAGTGTCTGTTCATTCTCTATGCTCTCACAAAGCCTTCCTCTCTCTCTCTCTCTCTCTCTCTCTCTCTCTCTCTCTCTCTCTCTCTCTCTCTTTCATCCGCGTGCAAAAAAAACAGACCGATCCCATTTAAAGAGATACGACCGACAATATTAATAGTGCATCATCCAATAAAGTGTGATTATATATATATATCATTTTTGAGAGACAAATGCATGACCACACTGGAATTATTTGTATTAAACAGTAGTTTATGCTCATTCTCAAAATCCCTCCTGAGCATGAACAACAGCTGTACACACTCTCAACATCTGGATAGTTCTCCAAACGTTCCGCTTTACTGTGCCTCTTGTAAAAAGTTGTTCTTCCTCAGTTGCAGATTTCTTTCTTGCTTCGACGCAGTCTAGACGGAATTGCATGGTGTGATGGTGAAGTATGGAATGGTGCTTCATGTTGATTCAGGATTCCTTTCACTTTACGGAATAAGTCTCCAACCCTGCTCCAAAACAACCCCAAACGTTTGAGCTTCCACCTCGACTGTGGGGGTGAAGAAGTCTGATCACATCTTCTCACTTCTTCTCTTAGAGACAAAAGTATCTGGACTCTACAAAACTTTTTTTTTCAGCTAATCACTGTTTAATTGCTGTGTCTTCTTGGCCTTTATCTAATGTGTGGCATGCAAAACAAAAAAGAGCATTCATGTGTCTGAAAAAGAATTGAGTAGGTGTTTCCAAACTTTTGCCTGCCAGTGTAATATATCTAATATCTAATCAAGTTTTAATAATGTTTTAGTGCATGCATGCATACAGAGAATATATCACAACACACCTGGCCTTTGTGTATTGTGAAAGCATATTTATTTATTTTACCAGTCGGAAATGGGAAGTGGAATTTATGATGTTGTAGTTATGATGCATTTTATTGAATGCAAACAGTTTAAATTGGTTCATGTTTCAATGCACTAATTCATGTAAACGACTTCAGCTTCCTGTTTCCCCCGTGTTATAGTAGCTGTAAACAGTCTTTCCTTCGCCGCTTTCTTGAAGTTCGTGCGTAAATAGGAAGAAAAAATAAAACGACAGAATATAATTATAGTTAATACATATTTATACTTAATAATAATAGATCTCAATCGTCTGGTTGTTAATGCGACCAAATGAACTAAACTGTGCTTCTCCACCTTTACCTCGTTATGCATGCAGTGCGCGTGCTCCTCCACAAACAGAGATCTGCTCTATTTTTAACTCGGCACCCGCGCGCACCCGCGCTCGCTCGCGCACTCGCTGCTGGACAGCGCGTGCACGATGACACACAGAAACCCTATCCGTGCGTTAGAGAGCGCTGCGCGTTCACGCTGCGTGAATAATGAAGGGAGGTTCGGGGGATATTAGGAGAGGGGGTGCAGGGAGAAGTGCACCCTCTCAATAATGCAGCAGAGCTGTGTGTGTGTGTGTGTGTATGTGTGTGTGTGTGTGTGGGTGGATGGGTGGGTGGGGGATTTGTTGGTGGTGGGGGGAGGGGGGGTTATGGGGGTTGTCTCATATTTCTCACATTTTGAGAAGAGAGGATTATGGGATTTTCTTGGATTGCATCATTCATTCATTCATTCATTCATTCATATAATTTCTTTTTTTTAAATGGAAACAGCAGTAAAATTATCATTTTCAAACAGATTTGATAGCTTCATTCATTTTTTTACTTACTTAATTAATTAATAATAATAAAGAAAGAAATATATGCATATATATATATATATATATATATATTTAAAAGACTAAAACACTAAACAATTGAATATTCATAAACAAATCAAAAATTGTACACGAATAAATGTCACTGTTTTTTATTGCTAATAATGTAACAACCGATACGTTTCATCATTCGTGTATTAATTATACAAAACTAATACAAATTCAACTCCAGATATTTAACATAAATGTAATAATTCTATTGATACTATTTTTCGGGTAACACTAGCACTCTCCTTCGCTTTTTATTGATCATACCAAACATTTTGCAGTTGCACAACTGTGACTTGTTGGTCTTTTGTCAGTTGATGAGCAAACACTAGCCCTGTCGAATAATGATCTTTTCTTTTTCAATGAATAAATGAACAGGGAAACCTTTAGGTCCTTTCAGAAGCGCTGGGGTTTATAAGCCTTCCGTCTAAGTGGACATGTATATACATGAGGTGCAGAAGCCATTATTTCCCTGCTAATGTAGTGCACTTATAGCAGGAGTAGTGAGCCTCGTGGGATTTATCTGGAGCGAGAGCGGTGCCAGTGTGAGAGAGCCGGGGGGTCGTCCCATCTACTCCCTGTACATACACCACACAAAGAGTCTCCTCATTATCAGCCCTGCTCCACAGCAGCACACAAATTAACCACAGGTCTGGGGATTGTCTTAAAGCAGTGTTTATGGGGGATTAGGGCAAACGCAGACATTTGGGCTTTTATGGTTTAGTTGTAAAATCTAATACAACCACAAAGCATTAGGGTTTCAGAGCCCAACATTTTGTACTTTTCACTCACACTTCACAGTTTCTGACTGAAAAAACTCAATGCTTAAAACAAAAAAATACTATATAAGGATAGTGTGTGAGTTTGTTTTATTTTAGGCCTCGGTGAGTGTGTTATCTAACGACAGCAACGAGCCAGGGAGAAATTATGCAAAAAGGTTTTAAGTGTAGAAGTGAGAAGCGTTTGCACCTGGCACTGCTCTCCTACGTTTGGCAGTCAAATCAAACCACCAACGATAAAGATGTGGCTGTGTGTGGTACAGCAGATTCAGGAGGCACAGATGAGAGGCATCCATGCCTGGATTCTGATTGGTCAGGAGGTATTAAGCCATATCCTGTAACAACAGCACTGACAGTAATGCAGCTCCAAAACACAGGTTTATATCAGTGCATTCGTTATATTAGTGCCTTCTGATATTTATGTAACTCTTTCTCACAACATAATATTTTGCAAACGTAAACAATTTTGCATGCAATAAAACCACTTTTGTACAGAGCCGTACAACCCTTCAAGATACTGCAAAACCTCAACAACACACGGTGAAAATTTGCCAATTTCACAACACGCCAAATACCTTACAACTTAACACACTAAATACCTTTCAACTTAACACACTAAATACCTTACAACTTAACACCTTAAATACCTTACAACTTAACACC
>JAAIIK010000104.1:1235660-1249090 GCA_014706435.1 Silurus glanis | reverse complement strand
TTTACAACACACTAAATACTTTACAACTTTATAGCACACTACAAACCCTACAACTTTACAACACACTAAATACTTTACAACTCTATAGCACACTACAAACTTTACCACATACTAAATACTTTACAACTTTGTAGCACACTCCAAACCTTACAACTTTACGACACACTAAATAATTTACAACTTTATAGCACACTACAAACTTAGCATTTTACAACACGTTACAAACCTTACAACCTCACAAAACACTAGAAATGACTTAAGAGTTCTATGGCAGATCTTCCACTCCAGCCCATGTATGCATATTAACATGGAGCTGGCTTTGTGCACAGGGGCATTGTCATGCTGAAACATGTTTTGGGTCTCCTAGTTAAAGTGAACGGAACATTTAATTAGTCCAAAGACCTCCTATACAATTGTGTGCTTCCAGATTTGTGCTTTCAGATTTTGGTAGAACTACATCTGGCTGGAAAAGTCAGTTGTCCCAGTATTTTTGTCCATATAGTCTGCTACAAAGCACTAACACTGGAGACTCCTTCCATAAGTGTTGGATAAACATCTTAATAAGGAGTGTGTTCATGTGAACGTGTGTTTTGAAACACAGCGACTAGAAAAGGCACCTAGACATGGCTTTATGTAGTAAATGTGTGTTGATGTGCAAGTGTGTTTGTGTGGACGATTCACACTTAAGCCTCATGATTTGAAGGTTCTGCGTTTGATCCTCGTACCCGATGGAAGGAGATGCTTTCAGTGCGACTTTCGGAACTTAAACGGCTCACCATGCTGCACTGCGGATGACTCAGCCACCGCCGTTACCACGGAAACCAGCCTGCCTTGCAATCAGTCTCTTGGTAACAGTGTTGTTGCCAAGTAACAGCATGTGTGTCAATGTGTGTATATGTGTGTGTGTGTGTATCGAGTTACATTTAGATCTATATCTGATTACGCACTCATTCTGACATCGACCGATTTGCAGCTGAGGGGGAAAAATCATCGAAAATACGGTTCCTCACGTGCCGTAGGATCATTCGGATTCCAGACAGGGGCTCAGATTTGTCCGTGGAATTCCGTACGGTTTGGGAAAAAGCGAATTAGATCGAGGAATCGCTTAGTCAACACAGACGTAAATCACAGTAGCCTTATGTGAGCATGTACCTATGTACATGTAAATGATTTTACATTTCACACAAACACGCACACACACACACACACACACACACGCACCCACCCACACCTACTGTTGCATTGTGGGGTTTTTTTTTTAAGATAATTTTTTTTTTTTACTTCTTACGATAATATATTTTATTTTATTTTGCAATTGGAATAAATCATATTTATTTATTAATTTTGTCACAATTTCAAATGTATTCAGGTGCAAAATTTGTCGTTTAGGACAAAATAAAAAAAAATATTTTTAGCTTTTAAAATAGCTTTTTTATTTAGTTTTTATTTGTTTTTTTTGTTTTTTTTTATGTTTTGGTTATTTGTTTGTTTTTTACAAATGCTCATTGTTAATGACGTCTGTGTCTTGTCATAAGATGGAGGGTGGGAAGATGATTGGGTAAAATTTTGCACTGGACTGAAAAACATGGACAAAAAGAGTCATATAGGTCTAAAAGTCCTACATGTTCCGAAGAATATTCCAGAATTTTTTTTTTTTTTTTTTTTAAAAACAGGGTAGAACACAAGGGTTAGATGTTGTTGTTGTTCCTCTGTTCATTCATAAAGGCAGAGGCGGTCCACCTGCCCCTCCCCACCTCCTCCTATATATATATATATATATAATCACAATCTCAGATGACGTCAGAGATGACGCATGGCACCCCGAGTGGCACATGGATCAAAGGCGATCCACGCGCAAGGCCCGAAAAAAGGGGGAGAGAGAGAGAGAGAGAGAGAGAGAGAGAGAGAGAAAAACAGAAATATTTTTAGCAAGTGCTAGAAAAAGGAGGGAGGGAGTGAGTGGAGGAAAGAAGGGAGGATGGGAGGGAGGATGGAGGCTGCTCTTTGTCTAGTCCTCCTTTACACAGTATCCTCATTTATCTTTCTCCTCGATCTGTCCATCACCCAACCTGTGTGCATACATAGCAGCGTTCCAGGTCAGTGTGGACTTGATCTCCATCTTCTTTGCTGTGATTCCTTTAAACCCCACCCCCACAAACACATGCAATTTACCCCCAAACAGGATGTGACATAAATTGTGTTAGAAGAAGTGTGTCTTTGTGTGTGTGTGTGTGTGTGTGTGTGTGTGTGTGTGTGTGTGTGTCATGTGAAAACTAAAGTGTACCTTCTTTGAATTCCTTGGTTTCACTCATCAGGAGATGACAAAAATGCAACCACGGATGAGCAACACATACCATAATGCGCATTGTGTTTTCACCGAATTTTACAAAAATAAATCCAAAATGGAAAACCCATATATAAAAAATGAAGTACACCTTTTCTGCTTCCATCGTGATGAAGAGGCTAAGTAGCAGCCAGGTGAGGCTAATGCACTTGATTAATCGATCATCAGCAAAGCTTGACCATCTTCGGTTTTAGCAGTTTGCTGGTGTGGAGCATTCACGTGTGTGTGTCAACACAATGACTAGGAGGAAATACATCAGCAATGATCGGACCACCCACCCAGGAGTGGACGTCTTAGCAAATTCACCCCCAAGATCAGGCCGTGCAATGCTCAGAGAAATTGCAAAAAAGCCCAAGAGTTACAGATCAGACTCTACAGGCCTTGGGCATGTAGCATGTCAAATATTAAAGTTTATGACAGTGCAATTTAAAAACGTCTGAACAAGTATGGTTTGTTTGGAAGGGTTGCAGGAGAAAGCTTCCTTCTCTCTAAACAGAAGGTGGCAGCATGGCTTAGGTTTGAAGAGTTGCATTTAAACAAATCACAAGACTTTGTGAACAATGTTTTTTGGACAGACAAGACCAAAGTGTAGACGTTTGGCCCTAATGTGCAGCACCTTTTTTTTTTTTTTTTTTTTTACGAAAACAGTGGTGGAGGGGTGATGATTTCGCTTGTTTTTTTCAGCCACAGGACCTGGGAAACTTGCAGCCATTAAGTTAGCCATGAACTTCTTTGTATTCCAAAGTATTCTAGAGTCTCAAGTTACGACGGTGAATCTTTAATGTATATACTGAGATTTATACTGGATTCTCATCTCATGAGGCTCGACGTTTCTTCAGTTCCCCACCCACATTTGTAACACAGTTGCCAGATCGTGTTGTTTTAAACCTACACGACCACCAGAGACAAAACACACCGAGCCAGCAATGAGTTTTAGAGTCACTGCTTTTCATCTTTCCATCATTGAAGATGGAAGTGAGGCAGCGTTATTGTTATCCACTAGATGGCAGCAGAGGTAAGCTCCTGATTTCCTGATCTCCTCAGTAAGCATAAGGACCTTTCTCTGAAGTTCATAAACACCTTATTCATAATGAATGGTGTGTTTTATAAACTCTGTTTTATCAGAAACATCAGAATTACTGACAGGAATCCAGAGCAAAGACTTTTTAACCATATTATTTTAGCAAAATAATAATAAAAAAAAAATATCACTTGAATTTAAAATTGCCTGGGGCAACTTTGGCAAGGAAAAACTCCTTTAGATGGTTTGAAGAAGAAACCTTAAGAGGAACCAGACTCAGAGGGGAACCTGTACTCATTTGAGTGACACCCAGAGTGTGATTATGAATCATAAAATTATTACAAACACCTGAGAGTGAGAAATATCATAATCACCGAGGTGTGTGATTATGAGTAGTCCTTCCTATAGACCTTACACAATCAGTTGGAGTTGTGGAACCAGGTGCTCCTGGGCAACATATATCTTAGCTGAACATCTGAGATCATTATAGATTCAACACCATGGTATAGTCTGGTGTAGCTGTAGCATGACATTTTCCCTTCACTTGAACTGTGAGACCCAAAACTTGTTCCAGCATGACAATGTTCACAAAGCCAGCTCCATGAAGATATACTTTAGATGTGTTGGCGTGGAAGATCTCTTGCTATAGAGCTCCAAATCTATTGAACACCTATGGCATGAATGTGAACACTGACTGCACCCCAGGCCTCCTCACCCTCACATACATCAATACCTGACTTTACTAACACCCATGTGGCTGAAAGAATCTCCACAAAATCTAGTTAAACATTTTCCCACAAGAGTGGAGCTCGTTATAACAGCTAATGGGAACTAAATGTGGAATGGGATGATCGAAAAAAGCACCAAACAATCATATGTGAACGTTAGTCCATGCAGTGTATGTAGCTTTATGCTAGTGATGTTAATTGTCTCGATGTGTGGTAGCGGGTATAAGTGAAAGAAACAAAAGAATAATAAAAATAACTTAGCATGAAAATTCTGTCTAAGAAGCGAGAATAACAACCACGAAAGAACCTGAGACACTAAGTAATCTAGACGTGCGCTAATCAACCGTAAATGTGAAAGAGGTGCAAACATGGCTAACGGGAAATGTAGGACGTGTCCTGACACACAGAAACCTGTCTGTGCTCATGGAGTTAGTGATGATCAGAAGATTTAAAGGGAGAAAATCATTCAATTTCATGTAATGGATTAGGAAATAAAGAAATGAATTGAGTCAAGGCCAGGATGCGATGCTAACGTTTCTTTTATGCTAATTAAATGCGTCCAGAGAGCAGGTTTGGGAGGTGATTATGTGATAGGTGGTTATTGTTCCCTGAATCCGGTTTTACTTCCTGAAGCTGAAGTTAACAGCATAAACGAACTGCCAAATAATGAACTCCATCACATTTAGAGTTCACATTGTCAGCACTTTTGGAACTGGCAGGGGAGAGGTTCAGGAAATGCCTACAGTTTTCAAGAAATGTAAAAAAAAAAACAAAAAAACCCAAAAAACTTTTTTTGCTCGTCTCAATTGGATGATGATCCAGTTCCATCTTCCTTTTTGAACCTGTAATGATATATGATGATAAGATCTTTACTTTCCTCCTCTTTTTTTTACATGATTGTACCCTCTTTACAAAAGCCTTCACCTCAATTACACCTCCATTTCTTCATTTTTTACCCGGTTTGACACGAGGACTGAATGTAGAGGAGCCGTAGGTAGAACGTAGAATCACGAGCGAACTCGAACACACGCGAGCACTCGTGGAGGTGGGTGGAGTAAAAGCTGGTGCTCAGAAGTTGTCGCAGAATCGAGTCATGAGCCACGAAACTGATGCAAGTTGAAGATTTTGGAGGTAATCGCTGTATTAAGAGGCATCAAGCATCTCAAAAACACTGATCAGTTGATCTAGTGATCAAGTTAGGCATGACTGTGAGATCTACAGATCTAAAGATCTACTCTAGTTTAAAAATACTGATTTTGTTTATTATTTCAAAACGTTTGTTGTTGATGTAGTAGGTATATTTTGTGAAGAAAAAGACACTATATGGACAAAAGTATTGGGACACCTGACTTTTCCAGCCCTATGTGCGTCTTTCCCCAAAATGTTCCCACAAAGTTTGAGGCACACAATCATATATGATGTCTTTGGATGTAGTACCATTAACTTTACCCTTCATTTGAATGAGGAGGCCCAACCCTGTTCCAGCATGACAACGCCCTGGTGTACAAATCCAGCTACATGAAGATATGCTTTACATTGGTTGGAGTAGAAGATCTTCTGTAGCCTGTTTTAGAGCTCTGATCTCAAGCCTAATGAACACCTTTGGGATGAACGAGCACAAATCTTTACAGCTTTCTCAAATTCTGTAAAGCTGCTTTGAGCCAATGTCCTTTGTGAAAAGCGCTAGAGAAATAAACTTGACTTGATGTGTAGTTGAATGAACCTCAAAACTTTGCAGTTGATTGTTAATGTAGTTAATGTCAACAGTCTGCTACATTGACTCAGGACTACAGTTTGCTTCTGATCACCATCACCATCACCATCAACATCGTATATCTGCAATAAATGGACATTCGGTGCAACCCAGATGAGGATGAGGTTCCCTCTTGAGTCTGGTTCCTCTCGAGGTTTCTTTCTAATGCCGTGTTAAGGAGCTTTTCCTCGCCACAGTCTCCACCGGCTTGTTCATCAGGGACAAACTCACACTTATAAAGGGAAAAAAAAGCGCTATACATGAATTGAATTCAAATTAATAGCATGTGAATTGACTGGAAAACGAAGCACTTCCTGAATGGTAAGAGTAATTCAGTTCTACCACAGTGCACATAGTGTTTTATTCCTTGCTTGATGCATTATCATCTGATCCGTTCAGTAATATACTAAAAAAAAAGCTCTTTTTACTTTATAGTATTGAGAAAATACTACACAAATACCCCCTAATTCCGATCCGTGCATCCACACTAGAGCTTTAACAAACTTCTGCCTATAAACAAAAAGAACCTGATGCTCTTAATATAATCAGGCTGAAAGACGATGAGACGGAATGAGAACGTAATATCGGTGCCATATGGAAAACGGCACTAAAATCGACTAAAGGAATTAATCCGTGCCTGAAAGGAATAGTGTTCATTAGACGGCCCAGCTGTTGCAGAACCGCCGAAATAATCATTATAGCATTACGCGGAGCTGTGGGAATATTATTTTAAGCGCTGCCTAAAGTGCCACGATGGTCCAGAAAGCTTCACAAAGCTCTTTTTTTAAAGGTTAAGGAGCCTCATGGTGGCTGCAGAACAAGCAAAGCTCCTTGTAGAGGAGGATTAATTTCTTCTCGATATTTCATGTCTGGAGGAAACACTATCATGAAACCTTTACAGAGTTGGCTTAAAGTTATTTCAATTGGGAAATCAGTTTTACGCCACAGTGCCGTTGAATCTACAGCCCTAAAAACTTAACCATAAATAGATAAACATGACGAGGTCCGTTGATTCATTAAAACTGTATCAAATCAAATTAGATTTTTTCACATACACATTCATACAGAGTGCGAAATGTAGTGAAATGCTTTTGTCCAATACTGAATAATGTACATGTGAAGAGAAATAGAATATAAAAAAAATAAATAAATAAAGTATAAAATTTAGGTATAAAAATTTTAATCACAAGTAAAGGAAAGTTTGAATTGAAATTGCTGTGGGGTAAAAATTCAGATTCCAGACATAATATTGTTGGCAGGATATTTTGTTCGAATGAAATCCTAAATGTGATTAATAACCAGGTGAAAATAGGACAGAAAAAAATGGATGAATTTGTGAAGAAAAAAAAAAAATGGTCTGGAACTAAATCAAGAGTCTGAGTCGCTAATGAGTCAGTCGGAATCATTAAACTTTATGGATCTGACGAGGGAAGCAATGAGAGTACCGATGAGAGTCAGTAATAATACTGTGACCGATGTTAATTCAGTGTGTGATAATGCTGTGTTGTGCATTACGCCCCAGTGACAGGCCATACAGCCGGCTAACAAGTCATCGATAAGTGATACGTCAGTAAGCGAGGACACCTCATGTGGAAAACTTACCGTCGATTCCTATTTCCTCGAATTCCGTTCCCGAATGAATCCCTGAAATCCTTAGAGGGAGAAACTGAAGACTTGGGGAAATGATGGTAGGAGGAGCACTTAGTGAGAAGCAATTAGTGAGATGACCAGAACGTCTAGAAGCAGTGAGTTAGCGAAACATTGAATATAAATCTTATAGCCTGTGAATTTATTTATTGTAATTACAGAGCGAGTAAAACTTTTATTATATTTAGCAAAAGAGTCTAAACAGTTTACTAGCCATTAGCAGGCAGACAGTCACTTGGTCTATTGCTCTCTTTGGTCAGAGTTCAGGAATGGGTGAAAACGGCTGGTCTGCTGAAATACGATTAATAATCAGATCACAGCTTCACCCCGGAGTGACTGGCAGTGATGCCGCATGACACCGCAACCTTTAGCTTGGGCCATTGGGCTTCTCTCGATCTTATAATCACCTGACATTTCAGTTGATTTTGTGTCAATATGAAGCTTTTTTTTAATCTATATTTGTTATTTTTAACGCAATACATTCAAAAAATATTGACTGAAAAACAGGAAAATGAATACAGTAAAAGTGTGAAAGGTGAAAAGCATCAAAAGCCACCGTAGCGTTCTACCAGCAAGTTAGAACAAAGAGCGAATGTAACATTCTGCATGAAACTGGGTAAATTCGCCACAGAGTCGTTTGACCCGACATACGCTTTACATACAGCGACGCCGCAACGATTCGTCCGAGGTGTTTTGAGGGGCACGTGCGCTTCAAGAGCGGAAAAACGTCACTGGAAGACGACGAGAGATCAGGGAGACCTTCGACCGTTCGGCTACTCGTGCATGATGATCACCGGAGAACAATCCGCATGATCTCACTTCCGCACCTACCCTACTCACCTCACCAGATTTGGCTCCTGCAGACTTTGCCCTCTTCCTGAAGATGACGATCCGGCTCAAAGGTCGTTGTTTTGAGAAGCTTGTGGAATTGCAGAAGGAAAAGGGACACGTTTCATAAGGATCAGGAATGCTGGGAGCGCTGTATATAGCTCTTCCTGTGTGTGTGTGTGTGTGTGTGTGTGTGTGTGTGTGTGTATATGTATATATACAGTGCCTTGCGAAAGTATTCGGCCCCCTTGAACTTTGCGACCTTTTGCCACATTTCAGGCTTCAAACATAAAGATATAAAACTGTAATTTTTTGTGAAGAATCAACAACAAGTGGGACACAATCATGAAGTGGAACGAAATTTATTGGATATCTCAAACTTTTTTAACAAATAAAAAACTGAAAAATTGGGCGTGCAAAATTATTCAGCCCCTTTACTTTCAGTGCAGCAAACTCTCTCCAGAAGTTCAGTGAGGATCTCTGAATGATCCAATGTTGACCTAAATGACTAATGATGATAAATAGAATCCACCTGTGTGTAATCAAGTCTCCGTATAAATGCACCTGCACTGTGATAGTCTCAGAGGTCCGTTTAAAGCGCAGAGAGCATCGCGAAGAACAAGGAACACACCAGGCAGGTCCGAGATACTGTTGTGGAGAAGTTTAAAGCCGGATTTGGATACAAAAAGATTTCCCAAGCTTTAAACATCCCAAGGAGCACTGTGCAAGCGATAATATTGAAATGGAAGGAGTATCAGACCACTGCAAATCTACCAAGACCTGGCCTTCCCTCTAAACTTTCAGCTCATACAAGGAGAAGACTGATCAGAGATGCAGCCAAGAGGCCCATGATCACTCTGGATGAACTGCAGAGATCTACAGCTGAGGTGGGAGACTCTGTCCATAGGACAACAATCAGTCGTATACTGCACAAATCTGGCCTTTATGGAAGAGTGGCAAGAAGAAAGCCATTACTTAAAGATATCCATAAAAAGTGTCGTTTAAAGTTTGCCACAAGCCACCTGGGAGACACACCAAACATGTGGAAGAAGGTGCTCTGGTCAGATGAAACCGAAATCGAACTTTTTGGCAACAATGCAAAACGTTATGTTTGGCGTAAAAGCAACACAGCTCATCACCCTGAACACACCATCCCCACTGTCAAACATGGTGGTGGCAGCATCATGGTTTGGGCCTGCTTTTCTTCAGCAGGGACAGGGAAGATGGTTAAAATTGATGGGAAGATGGATGGAGCCAAATACAGGACCATTCTGGAAGAAAACCTGATGGAGTCTGCAAAAGACCTGAGACTGGGACGGAGATTTGTCTTCCAACAAGACAATGATCCAAAACATAAAGCAAAATCTACAATGGAATGGTTCACGAATAAACATATCCAGGTGTTAGAATGGCCAAGTCAAAGTCCAGACCTGAATCCAATCGAGAATCTGTGGAAAGAACTGAAAACTGCTGTTCACAAATGCTCTCCATCCAACCTCACTGAGCTCCAGCTGTTTTGCAAGGAGGAATGGGCAAAGATTTCAGTCTCTCGATGTGCAAAACTGATAGAGACATACCCCAAGCGACTTACAGCTGTAATCGCAGCAAAAGGTGGCGCTACAAAGTAAGGGGGCTGAATAATTTTGCACGCCCAATTTTTCAGTTTTTTATTTGTTAAAAAAGTTTGAAATATCCAATAAATTTCGTTCCACTTCATGATTGTGTCCCACCTGTTGTTGATTCTTCACAAAAAATTACAGTTTTATATCTTTATGTTTGAAGCCTGAAATGTGGCAAAAGGTCGCAAAGTTCAAGGGGGCCGAATACTTTCGCAAGGCACTGTACATACAAACCTAAATATATAACTGAACTCGAATCACAAAACTTTGTGTTCTGTATAACTTGGCAGAATCTTGGCTTTGGTGGGCGGTGTTTCTAAAGAGTGCTTGGCCCCCGCATGCTTGGTTCAATTTCTTATTATTATACTCATACTGTATGCAGCTGATTAATGATCCTGACATTTCCTAGTTTGTGTGCATATAATGTACATGTAGAAAAATCGAATTATATAAAAGGGTGTATTAATGTTATACAGTCTCACAACGAATGTTTTTCTTTAGCTCCTTAAGCTCCTGAAGCGCTGGTGGATCTGATGTTTTTCTCCTGGAGTTAATTATACAGTAATTAACCTACATGTTTAATGCTAGACGCTCGTCCTCAACCCGGCACGCTCGGGACCCGATATGGTGCCACAGCTGTTTCCTGCACACACACTCGCACATGGACCGAGACGCAAAAAAATAAAAAAACCCTATCCAGTGCAGGAATTTGTTTATTTCACCCAGCCGTCCTCATCTCACAGTGACAAAAACCTAATTAGAATGGACTGGTGGGCATCGATTAATTTCTTTCTGGAGGATTCCGGTTTTTATTTATCAGACCGTAATCGGTCTGTGTGCTGAATTTGATTAACGCTCATCATACAAGCTTGAGATTTTATGTTATTCACACCGGAGGGCTGCGCTTGTCAGGCAGAAATGAAACCCGGCGTGATACCTTGGAGACACAGACGTCCAGGAAGCTGATAAACAACCAATATAGCGGTCGCGGTGCAGGGGGAAAGGAAACAAACATCAAAGTATTTTTGCATCAGAGGAGGCAAAAAAAAAAAAAAATCAATTTAAAAACGAGTTATAGAGTAAATGGACTTTGCAGGAATATTAGAAATGTTTCACGAACTCGTAGCACTCAATAATTTCGCTGTAAATAATTTAAAATGTAGGCAAAACTAAGCAGATGTACTATATGAACAGCTGACCATAAGATTGGTTTGTGTTTTTTAGGCATCCTATTACGTTGTGCATCTTCATCTCGATGCATAGCCAACAAAACATTAAAGATACATATGAAGCAGCTACCGATGAGATACGATTCGATTCCTACCTATGTAACACAATGCGATTCTATAGAAAAATAGGACGTTATACAATTCAAAATGGTACAAATGGACATTAGAAATTAGATCTCTGAGTGTTTAAAGGCTCTGGCATGGAGAAGCTGGTGTTGGATCGGTGATGATCTCAAGTGTTCCTATTTTATGAGTTGCTCAGTAGCTCCTGGTTCCATAACGTAAACTGACTGTAGAAGACTGTAGAAAGATCATCACTCATAATCACACACGCCGGTGCTCATGTTAGTTCTCACTCTCCAGTGTTCTGTATTGTTTAAATGCTATAATCACACTCTTGATGTCACCCAAATGAGGATGGGTTCCCCCTTTTGAGTCTGGTTCCTCTCAAGGTTTCTTCCTCATAACATCTAAGTTATGAGGCCCCAGGCTGCTCATCAGTGATAAATCATTCTGTAAAGCTGCTTTGAGACAATGTCCATTGTGAACAAATAGTTTACTTTTTAAAAATAAAACTAATACCACACGTTCTTTTCCTGTTCTGTCTCGAGGAAGATGCAGCTCTACCTCTGCCATGTTAATCCGTATTTTATGTGACTCTCAGGACATGCCTCGGTCTCCTTAGTGTTGCGATACGTCACATTCACGTTGCAGCAGTGGAGCTGAGAGAACGCGCTCGAGAAAATGTAAATGGAGGAGAAATCAATCTACATATCAAATATCGGTCACTTTTTTCAGATCTAATAATAATTATATATAAATAAATCGGTTTTTTTACCGATGTAAATATGTTAAAAAAACGATGCATCGAATTACAGCTTGTTTGGGGATGAAACAAATATGGATGGAAGAGTCAGCTGTCCCAAACCTTTTTACAAAAGGCTATAATTTAGATTGTCCTATAAAAGATTGTGTGCTTCGATCCTGGTGAGAGAAACCGACTGACTAACTACCAAAGATACAACTATAACAATGCAAAATAAACTCATGGGCACTTGTGCAAATGTCATATTAATTGTAAAGGCGAATATTTGAGTTGGAAACAGTTCTTCGTTCCTTTTCCCGAGAGAAAACCAGGAATGCTCAGAGATTCCATCTGATTATTTCGACCAAAACTCATCAGACGATTCAGTATACGGTAATTAACGAATGACAAACGAGCCCGAGTGTGGTCATATGGATGACGGAGGTATATTGATCTCTCTGAGTCAAGTGGAGGTGTAGTGATTGGAGACTAAAGAAAAGGGGTTTCTTCAGTTAGCATTCGTGCTAATAAAGGTATCGATCACGGCGCAGTACTGGAAGCGAGCGTATTGTTGTCAGGAGGAAACACTCCAGGTCCCGATGATGGCAATGATGCTGATGATGACGTCCGCATGACTGCGGCTTCAATAATGAATTAAGCACGAGCAGCTTTCTTTAAGCACGATTAAAGGACAAAAATCATGAGGGCAGAAAATAATTTCTCGTTTCAAATTGTCTTTGGCATTCTCAAATATAATATGATTGAACAAAAAAAAAAAATTCCTAAAAAAAGAGATCAACCTGATGATATATGTAGATGTATATTGATTGATACTATATTGATATATCGATCCGTTAATTAATCCCTGGTGTAACTGAACAAAATGGTTCCCAAACTCGTTATTGAGCAGCGTAATAAAATATTATTTGATCCAGCACATAGAACTTCGTTTCCTATTGAGAATAATCAGCCACAAAGGTGCTGAAATCATGTGTGCCAGTTCAGTTGAATAAAAAAAGGACGTATTATTGCAATACGTGTACCTATTTATAATATTGATGGAAAGATCGGCTCTTTGAGTCTCGTTCATCAAAATGAACGAATCTTTTATTGAGTCATTTCGTTTAATTGAGTCATTTTGTTTTATTGAGTCATTTCATTCCTTAAATCCTTTGTTCACCTTCATAGAGTCTATGGGAGTCACGTGACAAAAGAACAAATGACTTTGACCGGATGAGATGAACAACTCATAGCATAGCATCTATAGCATCTATGTCTATATACTTACTTTCTTATTTAAACTCCTTTAACACTCTTAATAAATCGTATATTTATGTATTTGCGCTATGCCGAACCTCCCACCTGCCAAACAGATAGAAGTGAGTTCAACTTGCAGAAAGCTTCGACCTCCTAGAGCCATGTACGACCTCCTAGAGCCATGTACGACCTCCTAGAG
>JAAIIK010000104.1:1208738-1235650 GCA_014706435.1 Silurus glanis | reverse complement strand
CATGTACGACCTCCTAGAGCCATGTACGACCCCCTAGAGCCATGTACAACCCCCTAGGATATTGAAAAATGTGATCTACCCACCATATTATTTATCAGGATGAAGAAGTTGGAGAAATGAAAACACAAAAAACACAAAAAACACAAAAAACACAACGCCCCACTTTTTAGAATTCATTCTAAAAAAACTTTTTTTGCAGTGCTGCAGCATGAGCAAGCACTTTGTAACGTATCCAAATGAACTTTTACTTAGTGACATAAAGCAAGCTTTTTTCCCCCTCCTTCATTAGGACTCAGCGCTGTGTTTAAATGCCACATCATTATTAGTTCAGCTCACGGGCTGAAATGGAGCCACGAGGCCTGATGAAATAAAGAGCGTTTCGGTGCGTAAAACTCAATAGGGACAAATGAAGTCCTCTTTATTCCAGCGCTGAGAGATAATCGTTCATTGTTGCTGTCCGACTCCCTTTTTTTTTTTTTTTAATTGGGACATTTCCCTCGGCTGTCGTAACTCCTGCGTTGGCGGCGACCCTTCGTCAAACAGGGCCAATTGTTAATCGGATAAAGTCTCGAACGGTTTGCAGTTCAAATGCGGGTCAGATGCTGGGACAGACGCTTTATTAAGACGCTAACACGATTCACTTTCACATTTTCGCTCAAATAAAGACATCTCTAATAAAACATAAAAAAAAAAAAAACATTTCTTTTTTTTCCCTCTTAAACCTCGATTTTTACTTACAATTACGATTTTACTAGTTTCGTTACACAAACTTACTGATAATCACTTCATTATGCTGCTGTTAATTTTAACTTAAAGTTTGTGGACACCTGACCATAAGATTGGTCTGTGCTTCTTTTTTCTTTTTTTCATTAAGTTCCTATTTGCTCTTAGAATAATCTTTGCTCTTCTGGGAAGATGTTCCGCTAGATTTTGTGGAGATTTGCGACATTTGGGTGTTAGTAAAATCAGGTTGGTGAGGTGAGGAGGCCTGGGGTGCAGTCAGCATTCACATTCATTCCAAAGGTCTTCAATAGGATTAGAGGTCTATAGCAGAAGATCTTCCACTCCAACCCATTTAAAGTATATGTTCATGGAGCAGGTCTTTGTTCAGTAGAAGGTCAAATCAGGCTACATCAGGCTACTTAATACACAGAACTGAAGGGATCTCACACACACACACACACACACACACACACACACACACACACACACTACAAATGTGTGTTATCAAACTGTACAACCTGGACTTAACACAACACACACTCATCTCAATCTATTCCACCATCATCTATTTATTATTATTTATATTTGATAACTGATATCTGTTTAACTGCACCATTCACTGTATTACTGTTTTTTATATCTATTTATGCAATTTATATCTATGCATGCAATTTATTTCTATTTATGTCTTAGTGTTTTTTTTTTAAGTCAGAGAAAGCACATCAGGTTCAAACAGTTGTTTTCCTGTTTTATGGTCTTTTTTTTTTTATTAACCATAACAATTTTTGGATTCCCCATAAAAAAGCTCACTTGGGCTTATCAAGGGTATCTACGCGTGTATCTACTGAGAGTCAAGGGAATTAAATAGAACTCAAACTATGTGTTTCTAGTGGGGAGTGAGATTACGAGAACTATTCTCTCTCCCCCTCTCTCCCTCTATCTCTCTCTCTCTCTATCTTTCTCTTGTTATTTTTTTTTTTTTCAGATTCTCTCATATTTTCTATTTATAGTTCCTTTTATCTAATGCACAAATTTCTGAGTGGCCGTTCAGTTTCACATTTCACTGCAAGTTGAATTCTACATATAACTATGTTTGTGACAAATAAAAATCTTGAATCTTCACAACATCAATGTTGAAATGAGCACTGCAGGATTGGCTGGAGGATCATCTGGAGATGGGTAGATGAAAGGTTAGATGAAGGTTTCAGGGTTACAATGGTACCTTGTGCTTTCCTCGGCAGCAGATCTTCTCTGTATGACTGTAAAACATGACAGTAACACGTCCCCATCAAGATCCGTTGGTCGGTCCACTAGTGTGTGTGTGTGTGTGTGTGTGTGTGTGTGTGTGTGTGCGTGCTACCGCTGTGATTGAGAGCAACCGATGAAGCGAGAGGAATTGTAATCAAAGAGCCCAAGAGGGTATTAATCAGCCTGACAGTTCTTTTGCAGGCACAATGATACAAAATACCCCACCATCTGTGTCACAGGTGTGAGACGTATTGTTCGTTTTTCCTGGCACAAGGTCCATAAACATCTGAAATCAAAGGCATTCGGTTTCTCAGACCACAATGCTGAGTTTGTCAAGCGTCGTTGCTTCAATCCATTGTAAAAATGGAAAGAACATTCACATCAAATCTGCTTCTGGCTGATTATATTACAGTGGACAAACAATAGATGGGCAGTCGGTGGTAGTGGCCCCAACACCAAATCCAGTTCTTTTCATTATATTATATTTACAAAATTAGAAAAACTCTTATTCAAAATAAAACTGAACTGTATTTCAACTTTAAACGTTATAAATCTCGGTTTTATTGGATCGGATTAAATCTCAAATAAAATTCAATTGTAAATGAACTTATCGAGCCTATTTTCAAATTTCAGTACAAAATCTGAATATTATAATATTTTTTTACATTTATATTACTTTTCTAAAAACTTTTTTTACTTTTAATACTGATATTTTCTGTTATATTTCCCTTTGGCCGAAAAAACTTTGATTGGATGGGCAAGATGTAAATTTGGGTGGGCTAAGCCCACCCCTGCCCACTGTTGCTGCTGGCCCTGATCCACATGAACTGCTCTTGTGAAAGTGGTAGCTCGGTAAATAAGACGTTGGACCGATTGCAAGGTTATGAGTTCAAGTCCCAGCACTGCCATGCTGACACTGCTGGACCCTTGAGCAAGGCCTTTTCCTCACTTGCTCAGCTGTATAACTGCGATAACTGTAATTTGCACATGCCATACATGTAAAAATGAACTGTAAATGTAAAAAGCTCGGCCTTTAGGAGGCGTACTCAATGAACACTGACTGGATAAAGTGTGGGAATCAATCAGAGATAGAGCCTAGGATAATGCTGTAGATGATGCTTCCACCACCACGCTTCATAAATCCTAATGAACTGCTTTTGAATTTCAGGTTGTAACGTGACAATATGTGAAAAATGTTCAATGGACAGAGGAGGAGTGAAAATGATTTTTTAATAGTCCTTGTTGCTTGCTCTCATAATGTCAGACTGTATGACAGTCAAAAACTGCTAAAGGAAGCTAGCAGCAAACGAAAACAATGTATAGCCTTCTGCTGCGATCTGTTGGTGAAGTCACAAAACTAGTCTCGAAACGTCTAAACTAAGTAAGTTTTGATCAAATCGAGGGCTCACGTCCTGTAAATCCTTTTCGGAATTGAAACACAGGTAATCGGGCAAACACACACACACACACACACACACACACACACACACACACATGCATACGTTACTTGCCATTAGATTACTGCAGATGAGGGATAAACATTTTCAGAACCAGGAAAGATATTTAGGTATTTAGTTTGTGTGTGTGTGTGTGTGTGTGTGTGTGTGTGTGTGTGTGTTGAAGAAAAAAAGACAAAAGCTATAAATCAGTCCCAAAAATATTTTCATCAAACAATTGCAGTGCATACAGAGATACTAAGATATTTAATATGTTTAAAAGCAGAAGGATGTATTCCGTGACTCGTACATGAATAGTAATAGCATAAAAACACGATAAGAAGCGAATGAATAAAATAAACAGGCCTGGGACGCTGACCGGCCGGCAAGTAACAAAATCAAGAACTGGGCTAATCTAATTTCGAGACGACGGAACTGTCGAGTGCTGGGGTGCTGTGGGTGATAAATGCAGCGTGCTGTGCTTCTGTAGGGGGCAGAACATAAACACTCAGCTAATCTGCTATTTTCAACACAAAGGCATATTCAGCCATGGAGGACATTCAAGATATACAGTTTAGTATATTTATTTATATACACTATATGGACAAAAGTGTTGAGACACCAGACTTTTCCAACCATGTGTTCTTCCGAAAAACTGTTCCTACAACGTTGGAGGCACACAATTGTAAAGAATGCCTTAAGATGTGCTAGCATGAAATTTTCCCTTGAACATGAACTAGGAGACCCAAACCTGTGTGATGTGCATAAAATCAGCTCCATGAAGATATGAGTTGGTAAAGTTTCGGAAGTAGTTTTGTAACACGCCAACAGATCACAGTCACAGGGAGCACCGACCTTCATAAGTCAGTGCGCCAATAGACATCGTCCTGTGTACACCGGGAGCTGTGCGACTGGTGCTATTCTGATCACATGTCGGTGTTTCTGACCACGTGTGCACCATGTCACCGAGCTCTCCTTACACGTGGGTTTCTCGCCGGAAACAACACGATCTCACTTCCACACCCACCCTACTCAAACTAAAACATGCCCAGGACACTTTCCAGAACGCTGAACAATGCCTTTACTAACACCCTTGTAGCTGAAGAAGCACAAATCTCCACAAAATCTAGTGGAACATCTTTCCAGGAGAATGAAGGTTATTATATGTAAATGTCAAATGAGATGTTCGAAAGGAAGCACATACCAATCTTACGGTCAAATTTCCAAAAACTTTTGTCCGTATTGTGTACACTATAGTCATATAAATAATGCGAGACTTCTATATCTGGCAGTGCCTATAAAAGCATTCTTCTTCACATTTGTGTCTAGCGATGGTGTCTGCAGGGAACCTCAAGACTTTTTTCTTTTGCCGCACAAAAAAACGGCGTCCTTGGAGCGACCTTTGCAAGACATTTGCATATAAAGAAATCGCTAAAATGTCACTGATTATATTACTAACCCGTAGACTCCCTGTCGACACCCAACGGGTTGTTGTTTTGTGTGGCAGTGTTAATGCACCTTTCAAGGCTTTTCACAGTTCATAAGCTGTCATGTACTTTACACAATTCGCAATGAAACAACCATCGCAATTTTAGCATCATTTTCATTTCTTTTTCACATAGGCAGAAAATATTTTAGCTGTCATCAAATATAAACTCATTGCTTTATACCCAGAAAATAGGTCCATCATGACTGGAGAGTTCTGAAGTTCTCAAGTCGTCTTTTACCCACGACTCAAGACATAAAAAATGTCTTCAATGCTAGCCATCCTTAGCATTGTTCCTCTCCGAGAGAATCTGCGTTGTCTGCCATGTCCACGGTGGCTGCCTGGGCACGCATCTTCCCACGCCCACTGCTGTAGGCGGGAACGTGGGCACCACCGTGGCCTGGAAACAGGTCCAGTGAGCTGGAGACGGACTGTACGGTGCGATCCTGGAAGTAATGGAAGGCCTCTTGGTCGAGGAAAGCCTGTTCCTCGCGGAGACCCTGCTCAAAGAGCTTGCGCTTGTGCCGGAACTCGATGACCGTCTTTGTGTAGGAGTTGAGCGTGGTGACCGAGGCAGCCATGCAACACGTGAAGGATCCCCATGCCATGCTGAGAAAAGACAAAGCAAAATCTGTTTTCAGCTCGTGGTACACATTAAGTCAGGGGTTCCCAAACTAATCCCCATCCCGCATTTGGAACGAATTATAGTTTAAATATATGTTTTACTCGTATCATACCGGTATTTCATAAAAAAGGTTGGCTTTCAAACTAAAATGTCCCTTAGTTAATAACAGAGCTCGAGGCACCGAAAGTTGATTGCTGGAACTATTGGCTATCGCCAAAAATCCATACGGACCGGCTTCTGGTCTGCTGTCATTACAAGAACGGCCTCTAGGGGTGAATCACTGACGCCACGTGCTGTTTGTTTTTACATGTAAGATTGCACGCTGCAAGGAGAGTTCGATATTATATTTATTATTTATATTTGATTAATTATATCATTATATCGATTCATTATTTATTTTCATGATTGAGTACTCTTAAAAAAAAAATGTTTTGTCCTTAAGTTCTGCAGTATTTCACATGGAGTGTTAACTTAGATTTTTTTTTTATCCAATATCCGTTTTTAAACTATTGGTTGGTTAATCGGTTATCGGCAAGTACGAGCCAACTTAGCTATTGGCATCGTTAAAATACATTATCGGTCGACCTCTAGTTATTGACGTAATTATTTGTTAGATACACACCAACCATATGCATAAGTAAGTCAGTGTTTTGATTTCAATAGCAATGAATATGAAAAAATGTCATTATGATGACGATTATGCTCTTTTAATATGCGATCTATCTCTTGAAAAGTAATGGTAGTTTTTCTGTATGGTGCAGAACAAATTAATAAACTTATCTAGCATTAGGAGGCAAAATAAATACATTTAAAATCATAATAAAATCTCCACAATAATTAATTTAAAAAAAGTCACTACGGCTCATGACATCTTCTATTTCAGACCCGCATTAAAGAAAGGACGAATTACGTGGCCCTCACAGAAAAACTTTGGGGACCCTCTGCTATGGTATGCTTATCCTTCAAATGATTAATTTATTCATTTTTATTTGTATAGCGCTTTTTTACAATAGACATTGACTCAAAGCAGCGATAAAGTGATAAAGCGGTAATAAAATAATGTATACGTTTGTTCCTTATAATTGTAAGTTTGTCACTAAAAAAACATTTGTTCTTTTTTAACAATTCGTACAACTACCTGAATATTGGGTTATAGTGAATAGTATGAAACTGAAAAAATGCTTGTCTCTAGAAAGTGCCAAAATAGCTTGTGAGTTTGAGAAAATTTGCACGACACCCTGATGGATTTTAAGCAGCCTGAACCGCAATTTCCTCCTGATTTACAGGTTTGCAGTTTTATTACTTTGAAAGAGACGGGCAAAAAAAAAACCACACTCACACATGAGTAAAAACTGGGGAGAGGAAAAAAAAAAATGCTAAAAGAAATTGGCCAGATGGCAAAAAAACAATTTCATCCAGAGCTAATGGATGGCAGCAGAGCTTCTGTGGTAATTCAGCCCAATGTAAATACCACTTTCATGCCTGTCAGAACCCAGAGCATTACCTCAGCACCGAAACAACACGAACCATTCGTACAAAAGTTTCAAGCGCTGATTTGAACGGAAACATACTGATACATACTGGAAACATACTGCTGGATTCATTAATCTCTGTGATTTTTTTGTTAAAGATTAAACATTTAGTGCAGCTCTCATTCGTTATGTGCTATGAAGGGCATTTTGTGGTCACTATACATTTTATAAAATGATAAAATGGTTGAAAGTTTACGATGTTTAACCTGAGAGAGAGCGCTAGTTACAGAAACCTGTGACTGACTGAGATGATGGTAGCTTAAAGCTAAGGTTTTGTTCATCACAAATCAATGTCCTTAAAACTTTTAAGATTTTCTAAGCTAGTCCGGGGTCTGTGTGTGTTTTTAAATATTATAGTGGTGAGCTAGTCAGGTTTTAGCTAACTTGCTCGAATACAAAGCCTTGCTCTAGCTAGCAAGCTTAAAAGCATGGCTTTGTTTAAGGCTTCTGTCAGACCTGTGGAGTTTATATGCTAGTTCAAATGTCTTCTTTTAGCAACGCAGACAGATTATGACACCCTGAGGTCACTTAGAATTTCTGAGGATGATGATAGTGAGCTAATCAGCTAGCACCAGTTGATGTAAGTAGAATGCTTCACTCAGGCCTGCAATGTGTTTTTAAAGCTACAAGTCACGTGTCTAGTCAACAAAAGTTTGAAGCTTCTTTCCACAAAGTGCCATCAGAAAGAGACCAAAATATTTAAAGCTACACTTTGTGATGTGTGTTTTATTCCGAGGCAGTGTTGTGAGGAAGGTTGCACGCTAATGGGAATGGATTTTTTTTTTAAACGATAGAAGTCCATTAGAGCCAAGCGCGTGTGCTGCAGAATCGGGTCCAAACACCCACACACTTCTGACTGCTCCTACTTTAGCACGATTCATTAGCCCGAAATTTCGTTCGGCTCGTGGCACGAAATGCCTTTCGCGTCTTACCCTTTTCCTCTGGGGGCGAGACGTTGGCGCGTGCAGAGTGGAAATAAAACTGCGAATGCCGGCTGAAATGCGAGAGCATGCCCTGGCACCCACTAAAAGAGCATCTTAATCGAAGATGAGGTATTTCTCATATCAAGTGCCATATTTATCATAAAACAACATGTAAAGTGAGCTGGATTGTGAAGTAGAGGAATGCTGGGTCAGCTTGGCCTTCAAACTATTGGCAAGTTTTCTTTAGAAGAAGGGTGAATCGAATGAACAAAATCAATAATAGCTTGAAAAATCGGTTGGGCACAGATTAGCATGATTTGGTTTCACTCAAATAACTGTTGAAGTAAATGCAAGATAATAGCATGTGCTGGATCAAGTGCCATTTTCTAAGCTGACGAATCCCGACTGTGGAGGTCATATAGCTTTAAACACACCAAGTAAAAATGAATGAGAAATACAACTAAGTCTGTACAAGAAGCCAAATTATAGGCATCATTGTCAACATGTAGACTAGTATGCACTCAAAATTGTTGTTTATTTCAATGTCCAAGTCTCTTGTCTCTCTTTTTTTCTCTTGTCTTTTTTTATACGTAAAAGAAAACAGTGTGTTTTCGTGTGCCAGTTCTTTGACAATAACACTCTTTTCTAGTAATACTAGTAGATCCTGAACAAAATTCATTCAACAAAATGTCTGTACAGTGTTGCTAAGGTATAGAGAAGTTGTTTATACGCTGTGGTGTGTGAAGCACTGACCAGAAGGACCAGCCGTAGTCCCAGGTGTGCGGTCTCCAGTCTTCGGGTCCCAGACTGACTGTGATCTGGAACACCTGGGTGTACATCATGTGAGCAACCATTCCCAAAAGTCCTGGAGGAGAAATGTTTAGAATTCTGATTCAAACTTTGAGTATGAGTATTGATGCACCAACAAACAGCTTTTGACGAACTATGAAATTCGAATTTCCAATTCGAGTCCTTCACTTGCACTTAGCTCTAGCGAACCAAGAGTATTTAATACAATACCGAAATCTTAAAGATGATCGATAATCAGGGATTCTTTTTATTCAGGAGGTAAATATGCTTCCCACTTCAACTGACAGAGCTCCCACGCAAGGTGTTATTAGAAAGCAAAGAAACCTTTTTTTTTAATTATATGACTGCATTTTTTGTGCATTTCAAAATTTTTAGTCCAGCTGGACTGTAGGTTTGAGTGCACACAAGGGATTTCTTAGTGTAGGAAGGATTTGGAGGACGTGTGTGTGTGTGTGTGTGTGTGTGTGTGTGTGTGTGGATTTAGGTTTGTATACTCAACATGCCTACACAAAGCAAGGCGTTATGAGTCACTGGAAAAATGCTGCATCTCAGAATTTTTGTGGATAGTATAACTAATTTAATTACGTAAGAACACACACATGCTAAACTGAATTGGTGGAAGTTAAGGCATTGGAGTTTGGATCGAAAGGTTACATGTTCCGCACCACCAGGCTGCCACTGTTGGGCCCTTAAGCAAGGCCCTTAATTGCTCAACTGTATGTTTAACTAATATAAATATAAGTCGCTCTGGATAAGAACGTCTGCCAAATCTCATAAATGGAAATAGAAATGAAATGCGTTCTGCTTGTCCAGGGCTGGGCGAAGGCTGGATCCAACAGACAAGTTACTGTAGCTAAAATTGCTAAAGAAGTCAGAACTGTTTAAGGAGCAAAAGGGGGACCAACACAATATTAGGCAGGTGGTCAAAAAGACATGCCTGATCAGTGTAACTGTTTCTGGATAAGTGCATCTGCCAAATGACTTCACTGTAAATGCAAGATCTGAATGCACAGCATTGAATACATCTTCTGACTTTCATATAGTTTGAAGCCCAGTCTGGCCGACTTTTGGTTCTTAAAAGTTCCTCAGTGCACAAACCTGTTCATTTTATTTTGAAACAGAATGGAGTTTATACTCGAATATGCAATTTGTTACAAGAAGTGAAGGTGAGCCAGCCTACACCCAGTCCTGCTTCGGGGTGCTGATTGATAGCGCCAGCGTGAATCTCTTTAATCTGTGTCAGTAGGATGAACCGAGGCTCATCTCTTGGTTGGAGATCTCTCCCCGACCGGATGCTGCGTCTGGAATTAGTGAGTATTAAAGGCCCAAATGAACAGAGCTGGGGGCCGGCTGGGCAAATCAAATAATCTCGATTCAAAAAGGAGCAGCTGTTCCTGGCAATCTGACAGGCGAGGGATCAGGGAATGAGGCAACCGAGGCTACGATGTTGTCTCACTTTATTTTCGAGAGGTAGGAAAAAATCTAATCTTCTACATCTGAACGGGTCAAAATGGTTAGATTTTTGTACCATAAATGAGACAATGCTATTCTTATTTTCCTTACATACAGTGGGGATGTATCAGTGTCTGTCTGTCTGTCTGTCTGTCTGTCTGTCTATCTATCTATCTATCTATCTATCTATCTATCTATCTACTTGATAGATCGATGGACAGATGTATAGTTGGGTTTATATGCATTGAAATGTGTTTATATGGATTAAATAGGCTAGATAGAAGGATGGATGGATAGAAATGGACTGATGAGGATAAATAAGTTTAGAGGGATTAAACAATGTGTATAAAGGATTTTGATGGATTGAAGCGTGTGGATAGATGGATTGTTGAGATGGACTAAAATGTGGATGGATGTATAGTGATGGATTGAAATGTAGAGAGATGGATTTAGATGGATTGAAGGGAATAGGTAGCTGTGTTTAGAAGGATTAAACAATGTGGATAGAGGATTGTTGAGTTGGATTGAAGAGTGTAGATGGATGGAGATGGATTGAAGAGTATGGATATACAAACAGATGGATTGAAGAGTAAGGATGGATGGATGGAGATGGAATGAAGAGTGTTGATAGAAGGGTTGAAAGATTTATAAGTCTCTAATGTTCCTTAGGATCTACACAAATAATGCTTGAGAACAAAGTTACAGTAAATCTTTAGTTTGTCATGTTATTTAATTTATTTAAAATAGCACACGTCACGTCGCCCAGAGGTATACGTATGAGTAAGGAGGAAATGTATAACAGTTTTTTTTGGAGGAGCTACCTGACAGCACCGTGAAGACGGCGGCGAAGGCATTCAGCTTCAAGCCATCGATCACGTTGCTGGAGTGAAAAAGCTCCAAGCACATTAGACTGAAGCCAACCACCAGCAGCATGATGTATAACACCTCGGAGACCACTGACAGCCAAAGGACACCTGCGAACCCACACACACATACACACACACTTGTGAGCACTCCACCACTGTGTAATAAATGTAGTCATTTCTGTTCTTACACTCATGTAGTGGTGTGCGGCTCGGCCTTCGTCATTATCAAACAAAACTGCATTTTTGTCACTGTGAGCACAAGGACGGTTTCCGAGATGCTGGATATCTCCACATTAGAAACAGCAAATTTCATACTGTCTTCTTCATATCTTCATGTGCGATCTGTAACCGCTGATCTGTAGTCGCTTTGCTGCCCTGTTGTGTTCACCTGTTCAGTGTTGAAATTCGTACTTTTTTTTGGTCACAGTAACACAGGGGAAGTTTATTAGTGATTGGATTTTTCTAGAGGCTTGCAGTCTGAGTTATAATCATCATGCCCTCTAACACTTGCAACACTTTTCTAAGGATCAATTCCACCTACTCAGAAACTCCCCACCCCACCATGTTGGTGTGTTCATGATCTCAAAGATAGACTTGCTTATGCTTTGGCTTGAATGGAAAGATACTTTGAGACAACATAACAGTTCCCACCTCCCCTCTGGCTTCGAACAATTGATTTATTTCTTTCGAAAGCGAGCTGGGAAAAGCTCTTATCAGACAGTCCCAGAAGTTATCAGCACTCTACATTCGCTCGCTGACTTATAACATGGGGGAGAGGACGGTCATAGTTTCAGTCTTAATCAGATGGTTTTAAGTTTCTGATAATGTTACTCCTGTCTAGATAGGCTGGTCGGTGATAGATTGGTAGGTGCTTTTTGAACATCCCATTACATTAAAACCTCCACTCTTCTGGGAAGATGTTCCACTAGATTTTGTGGAGATTTGAGACAATTCAGCCACAATATTGTTAGTAAAGTCAGGTGCTGATGTAGGTGAGATGAGGAGGCCTGGGGTGCAGTCAGCGTTCTCATTCATCTCAAAGGTGTTCAATAGGGTTGGAACTCTGGATCTTCTGGAGCAGGTTCTACTGCATCCAAAGATATTTTATACAATTGGGTGCCTCCAACTTACTTGTGGTAATAGTTTGGGGAAGGAGTTTGTAGAGACATAGACATGTCCCAATACTTTTATTCATAAGGTGTAGCTATATAGAAGATTTCTATATATAGATAAAACTGATAATTTATTACTATTAACATTTGTGATAATTAATATTTGAACATTTGAATATTTGTATTTTTTATTTTTAATAAAATGCCTGCTTGTTTAAATAATATATTACATTTTATAAAAATAAAATAGAATAAATCAAATCAAAGCAATATACTTATTATATTGATGAAATTAATTAATCTATTAAATCGGCAGAAATTAAATTAATTAAATTAAATTAATGGAAAAATTACATTAAGTAGTTTACATTTTTTATACCCCATTTGGGTAATTTACAGGTGTGTGTAAGTATGATCTACTTAACTGTTCTGCTTATTTCAGCAAACTTTAACAAATGCCTTCTTTCCTTCATCCTTCATTCACTGTGGAATTATTAGGATTTTCTCCTGTTAAGAGAAATTTTTGAATCTGGATACAAAACGGTAAAGAATCCATAGCGCTAGCATGGCATCTATCACAATAAAATCAGCAAGATGCAGCTCTACCTCTGCCATGTTAATCTGTATTCTATGTGAGTCTCAGAACATGCCTCGTTCTCCGTAATTCTTTTGATACGTCATATTCAAGTAGCAGCAGCGGTGCTGAGAGAACACACTCGAACACTTTAGCTATTCTTAGCTAATATTTTCTATTTAGATCTACATAGAAAATATTGGGCACAAATTATTGGTCGCTTTATAAATAATAATGAAAGTATAGTGTATCTCCTGATAATTATATATAAATAATTTTTTTTTTGTACTGATGCAATTATGTATAAAATGATGCATCACAATACTTGTATTTGATCCACACTTTTTTTAATCGAAGCATCACATAGTTACTAGGTATTAAGTCCTAGGTGTTACTCGGTACATAGGTACTTTTATGCCGAAGAAACTGATGCGAATCGTTGAATCTTACCATCCCTAGTAAATAATCTTAGTGGCATGTTTGCTGCAAACATCTGGATAGGATACAGAACTTCCAAGATATTTCGGGGTTGACCTCATTCTCAGAAACGAATCCCATCCAAAATAAGGCTTTGGTTCGCTACTTCTCCTTCTCATATTTATTTACTCGTGTCGATCTTGGAAGGGTTTGGATCTTGTCTTGCTTGCACTCGGTTCAAAGGAAAGTTTAGTAGAAATTGAGTTGATATGATGGAAAGGTCCCGAGATGTGACAGAAGCGTGTAATATTTATTTCCAAAAGTGAAAAATCTTTCAGAGTTGAAGGCTGAGGATCAGTTCTTTGTTCTTCAAAAGCAAACGTAACAAAAGTTTGAAGTTCTCTCAAAGTTTAGAGGTTCCTCGACAGGGTTCCAGAAAAATCCCGAAGCCCATTAATGTTCTTTGATCTCAAAACGGGGTTTTATATGACATCAATGGTTTCTCAAGAGTTCCCTGGAAAGCTAATTGTTATGGTGCTTTGCGAGGGCAAATGATTTCACACTTATTAGGACAATGTTTTTAAAGAGTTCATTGGATGGTTCAGGCTGCTTGTACATTTGAAATCGGTCTGCAACCAAATTTTGAAAAGAATGGAGCAAAATAACCACAATCCAAAATATCCACTAACATTACAGTGATCTTGTCCTGTTTTCTATGATTTTCACATCACACTCTTGCATTAAAGTTAAAACCTGATAAAAAATTAATACATACTGTTTTGTTGCAACCCCACAATTTCCCTAAAATCCCAATAAAATAATGAGTCTTATATATAATAAAATCCTAAGTAGAAACATAGATTTATATGGTCAAATTTACTGCTAAGACACCGCCTTGGGATCCCAGAAATACCCTGGACGGTAAACAAATCAGTGACACTGGCGAGGTGAGCTTGGACACACCTGACTGTGTCATGAGAACAATCATTTCGCTGAGCAAACCCGGGCTTGGCAGCTTATTCGCGGATAGATAAGAGCCTTTGGAGGAAAGCATCAGGACGACAAATGGGCTGTACGAGAGTGATACCATGCATTAATGCTTCTCTCTCGTTCTCTTTCTGTCTGTTACACACACACACACACACACACACATTCTTACAATCACTGCTCTTCAGCCTAGCACTGATAGTTCCATCCTGCTTCATACCTCTTCATGAATACTTCCGTAATAAACACCCCACCACCAAAATCTCTTCAAAAATACAACACCCATCCAAGTCTAAGCTCATCTCAGTGGCTCTGTTGCCATTTGTTCTACACACACGCACTGACGGAGATGTTGTTTGACATTATTCACAGTCAGCCGGTTCTAAAAACCAGCGGGCCAGTTCAGACGTTTCAGACTGGGCTGTAACGTTTATAGCTCTCGTATATCACCTCGGATAGTTGCTGAGCTTCTGCATATTCTTAAGGAGCCGTCAGCGCTGTCTGATCAAATATTCGCCGTCATAAATACGCCTCCGTCTCGTCACTTTCCTAATCTGTCTTTCCACAAATCGCCGCTTCTCGCCGGCAGCTTTACACCTCGCACTATAACACGAGATGAGGGTTTGCTAAGTAACTTCATGCAAAATTGCACTTGGCTTCGTTTCAATTTCCTGTCTACGTTCTACGTCCTTGAGTTCTACCCAGATAAAGTCTTGTACCTGGTGGATTTGGGATTGTGCTGTTTTCTTAGTCTAAAAGCTCCTCAAGGGTTCTTTGGGTGTGTCTGCTAGCTATAAAAAAAACGGTTTATAGGTTTGGCTTGTTTGAATGCTAATTTTGCTGCAGGGTTATTTTGTATGAAAAATTTGCAGTCCTGGTAAAAGTTTTCCACAGTGGTCTTTTGCATGGCGAATGGTTCAAATTTCTTCAGATGGGTAACTGTTCTACAATTTTACTAAAGCAGTCCTCATTGAGTAATTTCATTTTAGACTACCATCTTAAAAGGGTTCTTCAGACAAAAAAAATAAAGAATAAGCTTCCCTCTGAAATTCTTCCTCTGAAGTTCTTGGAGATGGTTAATGGTTCCACCTTTAAAAAAAGCATTCCTTCAGGGTTCTTTGTCAGTCCTGAGAAAAGGTCTTTACTGTGATCTTTTAAATGACAAATGTTTCTAATTTTTGAAGACAAATGCTCCTCAAGGGTTCTTCGGATGGGTAATTGTTCTCTGATCTTACTAAAGGAGTCCTCAGGGGTTCTTTGGATTTGTCATTTCAATTCTACTATCCTAAAAGGGTTCTTTAGACAAAAAGAAAAAAGCTTCTTTCAGGAATTCTTTCTCTGTGGTCCTTTGGATGGTTAATGGTTCTACACTCTTAAAAAAAGGGTTCAAAATTGCAATTTATTATTCAATATTACAGAAAGGGTTCCCTAATCTCTTTATTTTGCTAGGTTTTCTAATTAAAAAATGTTTCCTCGTTGGTTGGCTAATGGCTCTACACTCTCTACACAAAAATTCCAGAAAGGTCATTTGAGTCCACTTGGAGACCAAAAAAGTAGTTACTGGTTCTTTGTACGAAAAAATTGTTTTTACACCAAAGAGTCCTGTGGAAAGTTCAGGGTCCTTGTAGCCATATTTGTCCGTGTAATTAGCTTGTTGCTATTTGAACTGTGACACTGATTTAAAAACATATCTGTAGCATGCCATTGTTGTTTTGGGTTTTACCGCTAAGGATGAAACTTTGTTTGAAAAGCTGCCATCGCTGCACTTTACCTCCCCATTTCTCTTCTAAAACTGACAGCGTTGCACATGTTTGGATCAATTGGTTGTGATTAGCGGCAGTCATTGGACACAACCCATGACCTGCTAGCATAAATCTTGCTCACACACACACACACACACACACACACATGCAGATAAATGCAAAGCAAGCTTGTTCCTGATGTACTATTTGTCTTCGCATGCTTTTCGATGGTCTTCAATTCGGGGAGGTCAGGTGTGAGTCAGCATGTTGTGAACGAAGGACATATTTCACTGCATAAATCGTAAACGGAAGCTAAATTCCTGCTTTACAACATTTCTGATGTATCCCTTAAGCCTACAAAATGTTTTACAGTAACAAAGAGGACTAGAATGGAACTCAATATTTGCTATAAATATACCCTCAATCAGAACTGATAGTAAATGTGCAGTTTTTCTTCCAGGTGCGATATCAGACGAGTCTCGACGCTGCTCTAATGACACTCATTACTCACCTCGCTCTGACGCCGGAGCCAGATCAATGAAGCTCCTGCATTTCTCACCTGAGGAAAAAAAAAGAAACCCAAGTTAACCTTGGTGTTAACATGTGAGCTCTGAGAACACCAGATTATTATCACCAGTCTTCATCGATTTCAACTTGAACATCAAAAGGACCAGGTTTTATGCCATAAATAATGTAAAAAAAAAAAAAAAGGAACACAAACAATTCCCAACTTTTAGTTTTTGGAAAAGAACATGTCATCTTCGTGTAAGTTATTCTTTAGGTTGCAGAACATGCAATGTTCTCATTTACATTTGTTATAGTAGCTATAAATGCCCTTTCTACCCTCTTTTCTGTTAAGTTAATATGAGCAATAAAATGCGCTTTGAGGCCATGAAGTATCAACATTTCTGGCCTAAAGACTTGCTATGTCTACATTAATCGGGGTATATAAAAAAAGGCGTTTCGTCTAAAAACGTTCCGCGCCCACACTTTCCTTTTAAATCAATTCTCAAAAGTTGCTCATCCACACTGAAACGTCTGAAAACGCTCACGTCCCTGTACTGGGTTTGAGCAAAACGTAAGACCGGCGACATTTACGCCTGGTGTTTGTTTACTTCCCGGTTCTTTAAAAGGTCGCTGCTTTGCTTGAAAATGCGTTTTTGAACGTCACGGTTTTTACAGTACACACTGCGACTTTTCCACTTTTAAGAGCGTTTTCAAAAACACCGTCTCAGTGTGGACGCAAATCCAAAACAGGAGGAGATTAATATGCGTTTTCAAACGAAAACGTATTAGTGTGGACAGGGCATTTGGTGTTAAATATCAACACGTCGCTTCCGTGTTTTCATAGCTGCATGTTTTTTTCGTTTTTCTTGTCCCCACCCCTTTCTTGTCATTGGTTTAGCCTGATAATGCATCCTAATTCATCTTTAATTCGTTCTCGGTTGTGTATTTAAACCATTGCTTTTCATCGTTCCAGTATATGTTTAGTTCACGTCCTTTACAAAGCCTCGTTTCTCGCCTGATTTTCTTTTTTCATGTTCATGTCGTGACTTCCTGCCGATCACCGACTCCGACGTTTCCATTTTCAAATAAGGAATATCCACCTGTAACATGATCCGCAATGCAACTAAAGTTGACCTTATGTGTCTTAGGTATTTTCAAATACGATTTCTTATTCAATTAAAGATTGTTTAGTTGAACCGTGTACGAGTCTGCAATAAATAATAATATCTCAATAAGGAAAAAAAAAATCTGAATTATACTTATGATATAATTCTGTTACTGTATTTTTGGAGACAGGCGAGCGAAACAAACCCAAAAGGCACAAGCAGAAAAAAGAGATAACTAGATTGTTTTTTGGCAAACTGCCCCAATCCTGTCTCGCGCTCGACTTCCAATTATTTGTGTGAGAGCGATGAGCAGGACTACCCTCCTTTTTTTTTCTCAGCCCTTTTGATACCAGGACTCTAATCGAAAAGGCGGCCCATGGAGCTGAGGAGCTTGTTCTCCAAAGATGAGGACGAGGACCGAGGTCAGACAGAGGTCAACCCCAGCGTAATTCCCCTGCTTCTCCTGCTTCAGCATTCCCCAGAGTGAACGCCTATACACACAAGGAGAACATCTTTGTGTGGACCGTCATTCATGCTCGAAAGTCTCTCAAGAATCTCAAACGCAGATTTTATATAAAGCTGTAGTTCGTAGTTTTGTATTCGAACAGCCTTAAGTGCAGTAATAATGTTGTTTTTTTTTCCCTCAAATTCATTTCCTAATGCATCATATATTATTTTAACAGGACAGATGTTTAAAATTTGTCTAGAAGGACTTGGCTGTCCTTGCAAGGCGAGCTTCTTTAAGAGACAAACGCTTGTTAAACGCTTATTTCTTTAAGTCACTGTGGAAAAAACACATGGCGAAAAAATGTCGATAAAAAAATCTCGACATATAAACCCATTTTTTTTAAGTGTAAAAGCATAGGTGATGCTAAGAGAAAGAAAACCTATACATTTGATTAAAACCTGGACACTAAATCTGGACTGGAAAATAATTCAGTTTTCTAGAAAAGTCAGGTGTCCCAATGGTTTTGTCCATATAGTGTATTTTCTGCAATGTCTCCACCCCTGGCTGATCATTGGTCTCTTCCTGTTTATACTCCCTGGATTTGTATTTGCTTTGTGATATGTTTGCCTTCGTATACCCCCTGCTTATCACTGTTGTTTTCGAAGTCTTGACACTTGTACTGTACTTGGACATGCTTTTCTAAGCCATTGGTTTCAGTGTTCTTTTTTCCTCGTATAAAGGCGAGGTGGTAGCTCAGTGGGTAAGGGTTACTCTGGGTTACTGATCAGAAAGTCTGGGGATTCAAGGTATCGCAAATCTAGAACTTTTGGGGCCACTGAGCAAGGCCCTTAACCCCTCAGTGATCCTGGGGCACTTTATCATGGCTGACCCTGCTCTCTGGGAATTTCACTGTGCTGTAAAGTACATGTTCAATGTAAGTATTAAGAGCTTCCTTCCCTTCACATTATATTTATGGCATTTGGCAGACACCCTTATCAAGACTGACTTACAACTGATCAGTTAAGAGTTAAGGGCCTTGCAAAAGGGCCCCATTTGGCAGCTTAGGTGGTGATAATGGTGCTTCTGATTCCAATACCACTGAGCTACCACCGAATTATTCCATTTCTTCTCCCATATCTGTGAATTTGACCTTCTAAGAGCAATGTTCCTGACCTCCATATACAGAATAAGTATCTATCTGGCAACACAACAAACCTCAGGAAACTTCACAAAAATGTTTTGGCCGTCAGATTAAAATGTAGGTAAAAAAAAAAAACACCTGTAGTTCGACTCCAGCTCCTTTTCCATCATTTTCATGCTTAATATCAATTAGCCAAAACCGCGATCATGACACCAGTGTGATGCATAATGTATCGCTCTAATCTTGCTAATATAATTTACTGCCCGAAAACCTTAAATGCGGAATTAATGAGGTTGTCTGGCCTTTCGATCGCGGGGTTAGAATGACTTTATCTTCTCTCACTTAGAGGGCGGCTGTCTAAATAATCCGCAAGACTGATTTTATTTACTTATCTTTTTTTCACTGAGAAAATCACTTTAGTGCGTGTTATATATGTAGGAATGTGGTCTATTTTTATTAAAAAATAAAAGCCCGCCATCGAATCGTCAAGTTCTACAAGTTAATCCGTAGTCTCTGCTCTTCTTTTTCTTTCTCTCCGCTACCTTGAGCCTGGTTTTATTGGATTCATTGCTGTGTTTTGGACATCATTACAGTCAGTCAATTGTGTGTTTGACTACTTTGGCGATAATATCATGTGAAGTCGTGTGAATTTCTTACTTCCTCTGCCTCAGACTCGTACCGTATGAATCGCTAATGAACCGTCAGACTGTTATGTCACTGTACAATCCGGCTCTCCACCTAAAATTCACCATTAAAACTCATCTGACAGCAATTTGTAGGCATTTTTCTGCAGAGATCTTGGTGTAAAAAAAATCCACTTTTTCCACGTTGCCTTTTCTGCTGGGGTTTTTTGTCCACAATGAGTTGCAGGAAATGGTTTAGTTCCGAGATAACAAACGGTCCTATTTCTGTATTGTTGAGAAATTAGGCCGTGGCAGCCAATCAGCATTCAGCAGATCAATTCTTCTTTGTATTGACCTCCAAAATCCATTCATCCATCTATTTGTTTATTCACTGTATGGTAATTCAGGTCAGGTGTCCTAATACCTTTGGCCGTATAGTGCAGTTATTTGTTATTCCAACCATCCATGCATTCATTCGTTCATTCGTCAACTTATTTCCCTGTCATGCTATCCAATCGTTATTCCATCTTCTGTTCGCCAATAATGCACCAATCCATCCATAAATCCATCTATCCTTCATTCTATTGACTGCTTTTGCTATACTGTATCAATCCACCTATTATTCCGTCTATCCATTTCTTCTTTTATTCATTCATGCATTCATCTATCCATTCTCTTATTTCTTTATAGTTCCATAAATCTATTATCTACCAACTTATCCATCAATCACATTTTCTTCTGCTTTAGCAATACACAAGTCTATCCATTTATCCATCAATCTAGATATCTATCATTCCATTCATCTATTCAGCCATCTTTTCAACCTTCCATCCATTGTGTTTGCCAATTTTGTATCCATTTATCTATCCCATCATCCATTGTTCTTTTATCCGTTGCTTTTAACAGTACTGTACCAATTCCTTCATTATTCCACCATTATTCCATACAGTCATCCAGTGCTTTTGCACTACTGTATCTGTCCATTTATCCATTCATGTATCCATCCATGTATTCATCTAATCTTTTTATCAGTCATTTCTACCATCAGTCCATTTATTCATTTATTTATTCATTTCTTTTATCCACTGCATTTGACAGTACTGTAACTATTTTTCCATTATTCCATCAATCCACTCATCTATCTATCCACAGGTTTGACAATACTGTATCCATCCATCCATACATCCATCCATCCATCCATCCATCCATCCATCCATCATATTTGTTTTATCAGTCATTCCTACCATCATTCAATCTATAAATGTGTCCATTTATCCTTTCATTCACTGTTTGACAATATTGTATCTATTTAACTATTTGTATAGCGCTTTTCTCTCGATCCAGCACTGAAACAAAGTGATATTATTTCATCATCTGTATGAATTCTCTCAGCTTATTAGGCAAAATGGCAGAAAATTCCAATAAGCAAGGGTTTCAATATTTTGTGCGCTGTTTTACATTCCTGCTCATCTGCTTTTCTCAGATTTCCTCCGGGTTAAACCTTAAATCTCAGATAATGTTCTAAATCCCTCTGACAGGCGGCTGAGTGATCTCCATGTGTGTGTTAATTAAAACCCTGAGATTGTTTTATTAAGAACAGACATACATGAAAAAAAGACATGACTAACAGTAGATCAGGCTCAGCTCTTGTTACTGCTAACATACCTTGCATTTCTTTTCCCTTTTTGTCAAAGCTAATCAAATAATATTTGCATATACTGTATATAAATAAACAAAAATAAATAAATATAAATAAATAAATAAAATGCTAATTTAAATTAATTAAGAAATGACAAAATTACATGAACAAAGAATGATTTAAAGCACAAAAAATAGAATAAAATAAAAATAAAAGTCTAAAAAAAAAAAATCCTGAAATGAAATAATTGCAAAAATAATAAAATGTTCCTTATATGAAAAACCAAACAAAAAAAAGCTTTATGTATGATATACGTCTGTGAGATTGTGTGGGGTTCTTGCTAAATGTAAATTGGTGTGAATGGTATTTAAAAAAAAGAAAAAAAAAGAAATGCTCTAATAACACTCCAAAATTTGCAGTTTCAAGTTGTTGAGGGAATAAGAGGCCATTTTGGAGTTTCTTTTTTTAACTGTTGCTCTGGGCAAGAAATGAAATATTAATGCTGCTGCTGTAGTGTTTGCACAGTCAGCAGATTATTTCCATTAGTAGCAGGATGACGGCAAAAGCGTGCGTGGTGGGTAATAATTACTGTACACCTTCTTGCGATAAAAAGTTATTAGCAAAATCACGATCATGAACCAACATTCCGACCGAGAATACAGATAGAAAAATTAATAAATAATCATGTGCAATTTATACTTAAGCGCCATAATTGTCAAATTAATCTTAATTATTACTTTTTGTTTGAATGAATGTGTAATTAATCAATCTAGTCCTTATTTCCAATTTTAGGAGGTTATACAGCTACTAAAAAAGAGTGGAAAGTAAAAAAAAAATCTGCTTCATTAACTATGATCTCAATCAGCTATGATGACTGCAAGCATTAGATTTACAAGATAGCAGCACCATTTACAAACAGCACCTCTAGTGGCCGGTTCTTTCCAAATTAAACAAAATAGATATTTTTAATTATTAATAATAATGAATGAACTAAAATGACTTCATAAATAATAAAAAACGAACATACTTTTAAAACGTTAATACAGTCGCTACATGCTAATCCTATTAAACCACTGCTGAATGCTGATTGGCTGATGGTGTCCATAATTTGTGAGTGAGCCAATCGTTAATGTAATCAACCATTTAAGCAAAATATTTATATCTACAACAACTAACACTTCTGTGATCGGTCTGTGGAGACATCTACTACATCTACATCTACTACATCTATGACTACTATATATATATATATATATATATATACACACTCAGTATAATACAGATGCCCAGAAAACATTCAATAAACACACTAAAATCGGGACCCCTGGGACTTTAAAGTCCAAACATGAACTTTATAACAGGTTATGTCATGCTGTCATGATGTCACGTGAAAATGCATGGCTTAACACACTGGAATTCGTCTTCTCTTACTTTCCACGTGATCGCACGTTAAAGAAAATCGTGTGAAATTTGACGTTAAAGGTGTTTAAAGCAATTAAGAATGTGCGTAAATGTCATGTGATTACTGACGCCCGACTTGTTATATATGTATTTTTTTTTTTGTTTGTAAGTGATTCCAATAAGAGACGTGTTTTAAAAGTGACGTGTAACTCGCGGTACCTGCGCCGTGGATGTTCTCCTCGCATGAGTACCAGATGCCCGCGTGGAAGCGGCGGAACAGGAAGCGGTCGTCGCCGGTCTCCCAGCTGTAGTGCACTTTGGTCGGGTCGGTGTCGTTTGCTCCGTAGTCGATGCAGTGGTGGCGCCGCTCCTTGCTGCAGCTCGGTTTCGGGACCCGCTGCGTGCCCTGGCACCAGTACGCCGTGGCGAACGCCGTGCTCGAGAGCAGCAGCGCGAGCAGGTTCAAGCCCACGGAGAGCAGCGCGCGACAACGGCGGCTCGTCTTCATGGCGCGCGAGAGGTTAGGCGCGCGCGGGTCTCATGCGCGCGCGGGCGGCGACGCGGGCGACGGACACCGGAGACGGACTGGGGAGGGAGCGCAAGCGCGCGAGAAAGAGAGTGAGAGAGAACTGGAGCTCGAGCTCATCCAGGGACGCGTTTAACGGTGCGCGTCTCAAGGGCACGAGGAGCGCGCGCGCGCGCGTGGAGATGCGAGCTCGGCTAGAGCGCGCGCAGGACTTGATCAAACCGTGCGCTCTTTCTCTTTCTCTCTCTCCCCCTCCTCTCTCTCGTCATTTATCCCGTTTTTTTCTTGTGTCTTGCTTTGTTCCACGCTTCACTCACCGTCAGTCTGGTTTCCTTTCTCTCTCTCTGTCTTTCCTTTAATCTTCCTTCTTTCATGCATCTCTCTCTCTCTCTCTCTCTCTCTCTCTCCCCACCACTCTTAGATATTCCCGTCCTTCATTTTTCTGACTCTGTCCTTGTCCCTCTGTTCTTCTCTTTTACCTTCATTTTTCATGTGGCTATCTCTTTTTCTCTTTCACAATCTTTTTTCAATCTCTCTCTCTCTCTCTCTCTCTCTCTCTCTCTCTCTCTCTCTCTCTCTTCTTCTCATTTATACCTTTCTCACCTCTTTCTTTCTCTATTTATCTTTCTTTCTGTGTTTCATGTTTCACTCCCTGTCTGTCTCATTTCCTTCCTTCCTTCCTTCCTTCCTTCCTTCCTTCCTTCCTTCCTATTTCTGACTATAATCCGGCTCAACACACTTTCACAGTACTCTACATACAGAAACCCAACAGTGTCTGAATATGAAAAGTGGTATCAAAAAGTTATTCCGGGGTGAAATCACAGACGTGGAAACTCACATGGTCAGAATTGGGCCAGTTACCACCATTATTCTGGAAACTTTGTGATACTACCTCAGCAGGTTCCTCTTGGCCATTGGCAGGGATGCAACTGCGTATTTGCTTGGCCACTGGTTTAGATTTATAAAGGATATGAAGATACCTTGTAGTTTCATCAGTAAAAAATCTGTCTTTTCCTCAGATTCGCTATGGAATGGATATGATCGCGCTGCAGTTCATTTCTTATCGCACCGCACGGCGGACATCTCTGAGGATCAATTGCTTGTGATGAAATAGTAATGCTATAAGCCGTGTTCAAAGTCTTAGCTTTGCGTCTAGAACCTTTCGCGTCTATTTTTATTTCATTGGAAATGTTGTCTAGAAATCTAGGAAGCTCCTTCATCATCCTTTAGTCATTTCATTTGCACGACCTCTAATAACCTGAAGACGACTATAGGCTTCTTCCTCACTTCCTATAGGCTTCTTCCTCACTTCCTCACAGAAAACCACAAATAACTAATCACACGTCCAGCACTGGCCATTTCACAGAGTCTCCCAAAGACCAACGTTTTCGAAAAAATAAAACGTGAGCGTTGCGGAAAGGATGCCGTTTGACCCCAGCCGCCCTGCGCTCCTCATTATTTTGTAACTCCATCCAGACGCAAGCACGTGGGCAGTAAAGCAAGCAAGAAACCCAAGTAAACAAGCAGCTTAAGCCTATCTCACCAACATTTCCATAAAAGACAAAGCACTGTGTATCGATTGGAACAAAGCCCTTTTCGTCTCACGCCATCCTCCCACAACACAAATTTATCACTTCACCCTTAATGGTCACTTTCTGATCAATAAAAAAAAAAAACACAGTGTATGGGATACGTTCTGCGAGAAAGCAAACTACATCACCGCAAATATCTCGTAATGGTGTGATGGACGTTCAGAAATCGGCGACCTCGATGACCCTCAAGCAAGTTGTAAGTCACTGTGATGAAGCTTTCATGTTCTGGATTCCGATTGGATTCATTACAAACTGATGACATGGAAAGCTGTGTTAGCATGTAGCGATAAACTGATAAAAAGCACCAAAATTTGTATGTTGGAAAATTGCTACAGTATAAGAGTAATAAAACACCTCAAGAGTCAAGTCAAGTCATGAGCAAGCCATGGTGACTGTGGCAAGGAAAAACTCCCTTAGATGTTATGAGGAAGAAACCTTGAGAGGAACCAGACTCAAAAGGGGAACCCATCCTCATTTGGGTGACATCAAGAGTTTGATTATAAATCGTTCAACAATACAGAACACTGGAGAGTGAGAACTAACATGAGTACTGGAGTATAAGATTATAAGTAATGTTCTTTCTACAGTCTTTGGTATAAAAGTAGGAGCTACTGAGCTCAACATTTGTGATCATCACAGATCCAGCAACAGCTTCTCCATGCCAGAGCCTTTAAACACTCCAGGAGGTCCAATGTCAAAACTCCACACATGTAGTGGGATCCAATTGGCGCTGGTACGTCTCTAGATGGTTCAGGATGTTTGCGAGTTCGGCATCTACTTCTTTAAAGTCCATAATCCTCACGAGGTGGGACGTGACTGGAGCTGGCCAAACCTCAGGAAGCCTCGGGATGGGGAGAGAAAGAGAAGCAGTGGAGAGCAATTAGCGTAGCTGCTGTTCATGATATTAACAGCACAAGTTGATAATGTGCATGTGATCAGATGTTCCGGAGCACAAGGTTATGATGTGATGTGTGTTATGTGTAGGCTTTGCTAAAAAGATACGTTTTTAATCTGCACTTAAACTGGGAGACAAGACATGGCGCTATAGTAAGATAAACGACTTCGTCTACGGTAATCCGCCGTTTTTGTCTAAAAACGTTTCCGATCGTTTCCCAAAAGTTGCTTATCCACACTGAAACGTCTGAAAACGCTCACGTCCCTGTACATTTCCGCCTGCCGTTTATTTACTTTCCGGCTCTTTGAAATGTCGCTGCAATGACTAAAAATGCGCCATCGTTTTTTAAAAAGCTTCCGTTTTTTTACAGTCCACACCGTAACGTGAAAATAGCGTTTTCAAAACAATTCACTTTGGAAAACGTTTTTTTTTTTTTTTTTTTTTTTTTTTTTTAAAAGATACATTTTGTTGACTGAAAACGTAGAGCAGACGAAGGACCAAAACGGGGGAAAAAATTATGCGTTTTTTAAATGAAAACATATTAGTGTGGACATGGCATTAGTAGTGTGTAGTAGTAGCTTCTTTAAAACCATGAACACAAGTGGATTATTCGTTACGATAAATAAATCTGTCACATGAGGTCATGTATGTGATTGCTGACATCTTTTCTGTCACAAACCTGACAGTATGCTCAAGAAAAAAAAAACTGGAAAGGAGTTAGAACAAAAAGAAAACATCGCTATGGTCTTTCATTCCGCTTTCTTACTATAGACAAATTTATAGATATAAACAATGCTTCAGCTAGCAAACTGAACACACGTGGAAATGCAAGGTGACTGTTACAGCAGTTGGTACGGATGTCAGAATATTTCTGTTCCCCCTACACACTCTACACACTCATGCTAGCTAGCGGCAACACCCGAGGTGTTTTTGTTATGCTAGGTCTAAGTTTCCCAAATGACAACAAATACAAGGTTTTCACGTAAGAAACACTGCTTAACATGTTCACAATTTAAAATGCTTATGTCTACATACCTGTAGTCTCTCTCTCTCCCTTTCTTTCTTTCTTTCTTTCTTTCTTTCTTTCTTTCTTTCTTTCTT
>JAAIIK010000104.1:1190721-1208728 GCA_014706435.1 Silurus glanis | reverse complement strand
CTTTCTTTCTTTCTTTCTTTCTTTCTTTCTTTCTTTCTTTCTTTCTTTCTTTCTCTTTTTCTCATTTTCTCACAGCAGACGACCAAATGAAACTGTGGAAGTGATCTAGGTGTTGATGGCACATCCAGGAGTCATTTTTAGTACAATTTTCAGCGAAAGTGCATCAGCAAACTAGAGGAAGTTGGTCATTTCCACGACGTAATGACATGTATGCAAAAGACCGAAATCTTTCGGAAAACATCGATAAGCCGACTCATTTACCGTTTTTTCTCCTATTTAAAATTTTTTTTTATTTAACCTAGCAAATTCTCTAGCAAAGTGCTACAGTTTATTGCTGTTTATTGCTAATGTCGTGTTATATTTATTTAATATCATATCCAACATGGTGGTCAGTTTTAAAAACATGATGCATTATAGCATTTTTTATCTATTTTTTTCTTCCCTGAATCATATATACACACATATATATATATATTCAGTATTCCCAGAGTTTCAGCCACTTCTAGAATTTTTCCTGGAAGTGTTCTTTTCAAAAGTGTGTCAGGCTCCTTCTGCAATTCATGCTGGATCTCCACAACGGTGTTAAAACGGCACATGGTCAGAATAGCACCTGCCGCACAGCTACCGAGGTACTCAGGACAATGTCTTTTGGCACACTGACTTATGAAGGTTGGTGCTCTCTGTGACTGTGCGTGCAGCCTCGTGCTGCCATCTGTTGGCATGTTGCAAAACTGCATTTTAAACTTTTTGACACCGCCTTGTATTTATATTATATTATATATGTATTTATAAATTTTTTTAGTTTTTGTCACCTCTACAGTTAATATTAGTTGTGTCTATATAATTAGAATAATTTTTGTTATCAATGTTTATTGCTATTTTAATATCATTTTGTCAGAAGAAAGTAATTAATTTGATACCGATAATACTTTAACAATCGCGTTTTTTTTCCCCAGTGCAAAATGCAAAGCATATTAAACCGCTGCTAACAAGGACACTCGGTTCATTATGTCGATGCGGTTTATTTTTCCAACCGTACATGTATCCGCACCCTGGCTGAAGTACGCTGGTCAAGGCTGAAAAATGCGAATGTTTGTAGATGAGATAATTGAAGCTTGTCCTTGTGAAAATCTGGAACCTGGTCTGCTTTAATGCTGCACGTAGCTCGGTATGGCTGTTTAGTGATGATTGACAGCTCGGTGTATATAATAGAAGAAACACTCTTTAAGCTGTTCACGTTGTTTCCGGTGTCAAAAATAACAAAAATGCGTATTGCATTCAAAAATGATTTAGTGCCGACATACCGCCGTGAGCACTTTTATCAATATCTGGGGAAAAAAATAATCATTTGTTTAGACTGTGTTTGTGTAGAATATTTCACACACACACACACACACACACACGCACAATTTACTGATTCAGGATTCAGAACCTTATTGGGTATATTATTGTAATTCAGAGGCTCTTTCATTATAATTTATATAATTTATTATATTATGTTACTTATTATAAATATTATTTATTATTTATCATTCATTACTATGTAAATTGTTTTAATTATAATGTACATTATTTCTGTTTTCACTGCTGCTACAAATTTCATTTTACTTAATATTTTCCTTTGTATTTTATTAACATTTTTATATATATTTTTTTATTTTACTTTAATCTTTTACTGTGAGCAACTGCAACCAAACAGTTTCCATAGAGGATCGATAAATTGTTCGGATTCTGAAGGTATGTTTCGTAAACTCACTTGTGATCGAGTGAGCGAGCGAGTGAGAATCAGATCCATTTTCTGAACCTCGTCACAGCTTGTGAACATTTTCTTTATTTTTTTAAAGTGAGAGAAATTTAAACCCTCGGCAGTCCGGCTTGTGCAGTGAGACACTGCAAATTGACAGTCACATGAAAGACGACCGAGTTCATTTTGTTACCTAATGAGGTCCAGGTGGATAAGTTCCTGAGTTTAGGTTCTAAATTTAGGTACAGCAAGAAAAAAAAAAAAACACACATTGGGAATTCTGTAATGCCTGAAATGTTAAGAGAAGTTAGACAGAGAGCCACTGGCACACTGCAGGCAGTCGTGCCAGGTGCCAAAACTGCCAGTCGCTATGGAGGTTACACAGTAGTCGCTGTACAGGTTATTATTTAGGAGAACTGCAGGACAGATGAGCATCAAGGATCAGGACCTCATGTCGTGACCTTTAATCTCACAGAGTGCCAGCGTGACTCATTGGATCACAGTGAATAAATATAGGAGCTTTATCAGACATTTCTACAGGAAAGAGAGAAAATATGTACATTTATGGTTTTTGGTGGACGCACTTATACAGAGTGACTTACAACTGAGAAGTTGAGGGTTAGGGGCCATGCATAAGGGCCCAGCAGTAAGAGCTTAGTGGTGGTGGAATTTGAAATACATTCATGGTATATGGCATGTCCCCTTATCCAGAATGACTTACAATAGAGCAGTTGAGGGTTAGGGTCCTTGCTTAAGGGCCCAGCAGTAGCAGCTTAGTGGTGGTGGGATTTTAACTAAATTTATGGCATTTATGCCATTTGGGAGACGCCCTTATCCAGAGCGATTTATCTCATTTTATACAATAATCGTATTTTATACAAGCGGGCACTTGAGGGTTAGGGGCCTTGCTTAAGGGCCCTGCAGTGGCACCTTAGTGGTTGTGCGATTTGAGCTACATTTATGGTATTAATGGCATTTGACAGACCCATATGTAGTGCAACTTATTTTATACAATTATTGTATTCAAGCGGGCACTTGAGGGTTAGGGGCCTTGCTTAAGGGCCAAGCAGTTGCAGATTACGGTTGCGTTTTGAACTACATTTATGGCATTTATGGCACTTGGCAAATGCCCTTTTCTAAAGCAACTTGCAATTACCTAATTTTTTAAACGTGAGCAGTTGGGGGGTTTGGGGCCTTGCTTAAGGGCCCAGCATTGGCTGATTAATGGTGGTGGGATTTTAACTACAGTTATGGCATTTGTCATGCCCAATTATCCAGAGCAACTTACAACTTAATATTTGAGGGTTAGGGGCCTTGCTCAAGGGCCCATCAGTGGCAGCTTGGTGGCGGTGGAATTTGAACTACATTCATGGTCTATGGCATATCCCCTTACTCAGAACGATTTACAACTGAGCAGTTAAGAGTTAGGGTTCTTGCTTAAGGGCCCAGAAGTGGCAGCGTAGTGGTGGTGGGATTTGAATTTCATTTATGGTATTTGGCAGACCCCCTTATATATAGTGACTTACTATTATATATTTTAATACAAGCCAGCACTTGAGGGCTAAGAACCTTACTCAAGGGCCCAACAGTGGCAACATGGTATTGCTGGGATCTGAACCCACTGAGCTACCCCTTCCCCTAGACTGAAATATAATTCAATGATTTGAACGCTTTTTGACTCTCTGATCAGACCCCGAGACTCGTTTGCAGTACATTTACGGCACTGCGACTCGGATTCAATAGCTTGCTGGATTTATAATTCAGATTTAGATCTTTGTTGGCTACGTGATCTACTTTCTGCGGACCGATGGCTTTATGATTTGGATTTGGCTCATTTAAAATTCATCACTGGCTCAGTAATTCTGATTTAGAGGCATGTTGCGTGTCACGGTTCATTTTTCGGCTCTCCGATTTAGATTTAGATGCTTTTGTAGTTCAGTTCAATCAGATAACTGGTTCAGTGACCGATTTGCTGAATCTACGAGACCTATTTTGAGGCTCGTTGGCGTTATTGTTCGCATCGGCTGCGTGATCCAGGGTGGCAGAATCCCGAAGCATAAGTTGGCACCGAAAAAAAGGGAGGTTCACGTTTCATTTATGCTCCTCTACCCTATGAATATATCACACTGAAGGTGAAAGCCAGCGAGGAAGGAAGTGAAAAAATTAGAGGCGACTAGAGAGAAGGCGAGAAGATGAGAGGAAAAGACAAAGATGAGGAAAGAATAAAAGAAGGGAGGACAGTGGCGAGGAGAACAGCTGCTGTCTTGTCTCCTTTAATAACCCCCATGGATTGAAGGAGAGGTGCCGACAGCTGCTTTCGTGTCAGTTTCAGTCTCTGTAAAAAAGAAAAAAAAAAAAAAAGTTCCAAGCATAAATCCGGCTCTGACATGAGCCGTGACTTGAGCTCAGACACTCACTCGTCTGCTGAAACCTCGGCTGATGTGCTTTCCCTCTCCTCTGATTGCTGCTTTCTGAAATTCGACTCTCGAAATCCTTTATTCAACTCGCTCCATATGGCGGATGCGGCAATTGTGTAATATTGTCAGCGATTGTGTCTGCTCTGATAGATGAGGAAGCTTATATGTATAAATGTTATTTTAATGGAAATTGCTCGTGTAAGTCAAATCAGAAGAAAGGCGCACTATTTAAATATATATAACACCTTCTGACCAATCAGAATTGAGGATTCAGCACTGCTGTAAGATTTTATATATGTAACGTAATAAATGACAATGAAGCTTCTATGGTTTCAATAAGAGGTTTTTGTTTCTTTTTTTTGATTTGTTATTCAGGAAATATTAGCAAAATTACAGCTCAGTGGCATGTGTGAAATCTTTACAAATGACTAAGCACTCGGTATAACAAGCTGTCCAAAGAGCGCCATGATTCTTTCACCATCTGACGCGATCGCTGCTTTACAGCTCGCCTATAATCAAATTCCTCGAGAAGGCATCTATACAACTCGCCTAGCACGCACTCAGGGGCGCATCGTGCCAGGCCTGCCTGCTTTATAACCCTGCGTATCAGGCGTGGCACGAGAGAATTAGCTGCCAGGAACTCATATTCGTTTCTGAAATAGGGCGAGGAGAGCCGGACGAACCAACTCACGGAGACATCCATCAGGACGGAAGAGAGCGGGTGTAAATCTTTCTCATACTTCGCGCTGGCCACCACAAGCCCATTGCAACACCATCCTCTAATTTACACAACCAGAACTGGATAGGAAAAATGCCCAGTCTGTTTTTAATACTAGCTACTATTATTTTAGTGAGTATATCAGTAGGAGAATGCTGAGGATGGAGCCACCAGGAAGAGGGAACCGAGGAAGGCCAAGGAGGAGGTTTATGGATGTGGTAGTTGGGTTGAAAGAGGCAGATGTAGAGGACAGGGGGGTATGGAGACGGATGATCCGCTGTGGCGACCCCTAATTGGAAAAGCCGAAAGAAGAAGAAGACGACTATTATTTTTGTGAGATTTTTAAATATCGATTGTTTTACAGCCGTGTCATAAACATCTATTAGGCTGAATTACACACTAACAACAAGCTAAACAGCTGAAGAACATCCACAACAGGGGTCCACATCCACATATTTCTTCCTTTCTTTTATTGGGGGAGAGTCGGTGTGTAACAGAAAATGACTTGAGCCCGTGTGACTCCTAGTATTATTGTGGAAATTTTATTATGATTTTAAATGTATTTATTTTGCCCCCTAATGCTAGATTAGGCTATTAAAAGAGCATTATTAGTCCCAATGACTTTTTTTTGTTCATATTCATTGCTATTGAAATCAAAACATTTCCTTACTTGTGCATATTGTTGGTGGGTGAATCTAACAAATAATTAGGCTACGTTAATAACTAGAGGTCGACCGATAGTGGATTTTTTTGTGGATAGTTAGGTCGGATCGTACTTCCCGATAACCGATTCATCGCCCAATTTGTTTTTAAAATGGATACTGGATAAAAAACAAACTAACATAACAATCCATGTAATATATTACTAAACATTATTACGAAAAAAAGTAAAAGTACCGTATCATAAAAATGTGCCAAATGAATATTAATATATTCATTAATAAATATAATTATATAATTAATATATTATAAGTAATAAAAATAATATCGCTCTCTCCGTGCAGCACGCAGTCTCACCTGTAAAAAAAAAAACAGCATGTGGTGTCAATAATTCGCCTCTAGAGGCCGCTTTCCTAATGACAGCAGACCGGAAGCCGGAAAAACTATCAGTGTGGATTTTTGCAGAAAGCCAGAGATGAGAAGTATTTTTCTGGTATCACTGCTTTACTTTCAACTTTTTACTTTCACTCATTAAATTTTTTACACAAATATCTGTACTTTCTACTTCTTACATTTTCAAACCAGACTCGTTACTTTAATCTATTTGCTGAGATGATCAATATTTTGACTTACCACTGGTGTATCATTTTCGGGCTCTCACACACCACATATGTAAGCTAGCCTATGAAGCTAACAATGAGCAGGGCAGAAGGCAACAAGAAATATGGGGTTAACATGGATGAGACAGAGGGTGTCGGTGATGTAAACATGACTGAGAACAGACACCTGATCACCTTATCATCATCATATTTTCTCTGCTTGTGTTCTATATGGTGGATGTTCAGCCTAGATACATTCATTAGGTAACAACATTTGAAATTCTTTAGTATTAATATGAAATGTTAGTTTAAAAGCCAACTTTATTATTAAATACAGATATGAGTAAAGCATATATTTACAAAAAAAGAAAAAAAGTCTCTGGCATTGTTCAATGGATTGAAGTGGCTCTATGTTCCACTGATATGGCGTTCCTAATAAACTGGCCACCAAAGAGTGCAAAATATAGCGTCTTTGCATTTTTTGGAAGCCAAAAGCAGACATAGCACTTGTTTTCCTCAAGCGTTCTGATTCAATAGTCTCAGATACATAATAAGATACATAATAAAGAGAACACCTGTGACACTTACCAGTAGCACTATATTACTTTTACACCCATTTGGTACGTTGTATTCAAATGTTAGAAAAAAAAAAGAAAAGAAAGGACAAGACTAAATAAAACAGAAAAGCTTTTAGGCGTCTCTGCAAATGTGTTACTGTTAAGAAAGAAAGAAAAAAACTCAGGACACAAATTGACATTTTAAAGCAGTTGTGTCCAAACACTCATTTTACTTTGTAATGAAGGTGCTGAGGATCTCAAGCCAAATCCCGCCCTAGAGTCACGTATCAAATCTTTTTTTTTTTCTCCTCCACTTTATTCTTGAGACTTCTTTTTGACTTTCATTTGCTTCAATAAGCCATGTTTTATTCATTGCCTTGAGATTGTATGCTATTGTTGTTCCAGACCTTATAGTAGGAATCTTTATGGATTTGGATCACGTGGACCAGATCTGATTCATAAATCCTTATAGCTGAGCTTGAAGTATTTTACTACGTATTTATACATGTATTCAGGCTTATAAATGTCTAATAAAGTAGAACATGTATAGACCGTTTTATTTTATATAAAAACCTAAAAAATGTATATCTATAATTGTAAATGCATGAATATTTATTTATTTATTTATTTATTTATTTATTTATTTATTTATTTCCTTACTTTATTAAACACCCACCACCTTTCTCTTGAGAACAATAATGCTATATTTTTTTAGACGTATATGTACTATTAACATTCAGCGAGAAACAAAACAAAAAAAAATTTCGAAAACTATTTGGCTAGTTTTGCTAGCTGGGGGTGGGGGAGGGGAAGAGACATGCACGCACAGGTGTAAAACCTTCTATAGAAACTCTTATTGATGAGAACGAAGCACATCCGAGCATCTTCTTCCCTTTTATCTCTGCTTCCTCCGCATGATCACAGTGATATCTGGCTGTCTTGTCAGTTCCAATTACAGTTCCCTCAGTTCGGGCCGGGGCTTAACCAGAAATCTTTACAAGCCTTCTGATGTCTCAGGAAAATGCCAAGCGACCTCGGTCTTCAGCCTTGACCTGTAGAGCTGCTTGTAAAAGGCTGATCGATGGGCACGAGGCCCAGATAAATGACCTCACGGAAAAAAAAAACAACAACTAGAAAAAACTCTTGGGGAATATGACGGTGAAAGAAGGGAGGCGATCAATATTTAAAATTTAATGCGATTAATATATGATTCAACACTGTGTTTATTATTTATCATCCAACAAAAAGGAATGCATTGGCATCAGGTATTAAATAATATTGGAATTCGTCCTGCAGAGTTTGAGTTCAGGAATGAATCATGTGAAATCGGTTTGCTCGGATCCGTATCTTCGGTGGAGCTTATCGCTCTGATAGATACGTGTAAGAAGAACGGGATGAGGAATGTCTTAATCGTACATAGAGACGATCTAAATCAAACAAGTGATATACACTCAAGGAGACACCGGTGAAAATATGTTTTCTTAAGTCTCTTTAGTGTGTTTCCCTAAGGACAGTCATTAAATATCTTCAGAACGTTTATAGGTCGAAATAAAAGAAATAAACCAGCACTGTAACCTTAATGTCGCTCCTCGGTCCTAGCAAAAATCAGCTGACTGACAATCTAGCTTGTTTTTTTGAGTCATATCAGGTCACATTTTTTACCAGTAAATGATTTAATTTTAGTTTCAGAACACTGTACGGATATTAGTTGATTAAGTAAAGAGTCTTGTGATAAAAATAATAATAGGAACATTATAGTTATAATAAATCATAGTGCATTTAAAGGCAAATACTTTTGTACTTTTACTCAAGTGAAAGTTTAAAGGGACACTTTTACTTTTCTGGAGTCACATTTTACCGAGTGGATCTTTACTTTAACTCAAGTACATGGTTTGTGTACTTTGGTTTAAGTACATGATTTGTGTACTTCGTCCACCTCTGGATTACGGTGACATTTCAAACTAATTGTTTTCTTATATCCTAAGTTCCTCAAATGCATATTGACAAGCCACCGTTTTTCTTGGAGAATGTCCTTTGGACAAATAAGACTAAAGCTGAGTCCCCCCGACAAGATAATAACTTGAAACAAACAGCTAAAAGAACCAGGAATGGCCAAGAACCAAACACTGGACAGTTCTGAAGTTACTGTCAATAAGCCCTAATCTGAATCCTATCCAATATCTATGGAAAGAGGTGACATTCGCAGTCTATAGATGGCACAGCTGAAGCAGTTTGCTCATGAAGAGTGGTCCAGACTACCTGTGAACAGGTGCAGAAATTTCACTGAGAGCTTCAGAAGCTTGCTATGAAGTTGTGCAACAAAATATTAGACAAAGGGTGCCATAATCTTTGTCTATTCCATTGTCCTTTATCATTTAAAATATTGTGTTGCACCAAAGTCAAAAATCAAGTCTGATTTTTAATAAATATGGAAATATCAGTGGTGGACACCAACTGCGTTTGTCAAAAATCTTGGATTCTTGTTTTTCATGGAGGGGTACCAATAAATTTGCTCATGTTCGTATAACAACAAATGTAATTATAAAGTATAAACTGATAAAAAAAAAAAATATGCGTCATTCAGTAATATTGCTTATGAAAGCTATAATATAAACAGATGAAGCTGTCGCCTCTGAATTGGGACTCGATTGGCGTCACCAAAAGCGTGTTTGTTGCTTCAGAAGCATCTTTTAATATATTCTTTCTGCAGGTTTTTTCCCTCTTCCTCAGACATTGATATAACTCTTCCGTTGCACTCGACACAGACCAGGTTCCAATAACAGGCATTGCAAATAAACTAGCAGGTGACTCAGCTCAGCCTACTGACACCGCGACTTAATGAAACACTCACCTTGACTCCGGCAAAGACGGCATTAACGCCTCGTGTCATTCAGGGGAGATTATTATCTCAGCAAATGTGCTTATATACCAACGTCCGCGTATGCACCAACCTACACACACATCCATGCGAGCTCATGATCAAGGTCCCCCTCAGCAGGCAGCATCTGCTTGACTCTGCGTTGCAGGTTCTAAAATGTGACACGGGCCACCTGGCAGCCTGAAGCAGGCACACAATGACCACCATATTGGCTGGCGATATTAAACACCTGCTGGATCGACTCAGTTAGAGGGCGTTATCTATTGCTGCTATTCCGACCAGCCAATATACAGCAATATCACAGGGCAAAGTGAACAACGACGCTAGGACGTTATTCGTGTTTGTTTAAGTGGATCGGTCGTTGGGAGTGGAGTAAATCCTATGACTCAGATTGAAGAAAGTTTCATTAAACTACCGTAAACTTCTTTGGAATACTTTGCGTCTGTTTTAAAGGAGCTGTTTGATACTTTCAGCACCCTCTGCTGCCTGCTAGAAAAATTACACTCGCAACTTGATTGAAGAGCTGGTTATGTATAAAACGCACGAATATGTTAAAACTTTTTAAATCACAGTCATCGCATTTAAACGTAAAAGCATGACCCTGAACTGAGCTGGCAGTGAAAACGCTGTTTAGCTTACTACTCGAGCGTATGCACTGGAAATGCAGTCATAAGTGCAAGGATGTGCCCCGTAGGAAGACCAGATGGCCATCTGGATCCACACATGTCCCTAACTGCAGTGTCCGTGAGCTCGGCCCATGTTGATGCACCGCATCCTGTGTAGGAGGCACTGAGGCCTGGCCACCTGTGTGACCCACATGCTCTTGTGCTGGAACGGCGAGGTCCGTGCCATCGTAGTTGTGCAGGGATTCTACAGCAGGAATGGTGTCAAGATTGAAAAAAAAAAACAGTAGCGTTTATTCTTTAAATGTGATTGATCAGAAAGTGTGATTTCACGTGTCATGTTTCACACGATCAAGATTAGCGGCTAGTGTTCAAAACAAAAGAATAAGAATTGTCAAAAGTTTTGCATTTAACCTCAAAAAGAGTTTGAGCATTTGTGTTTGTAAACGATGAACAATCCCAGAGGAAAACGAAACAAAACAAAAAACAAGTTAATTGCTTAAATAGGTTTGCCGATGCTAGCTGCTCAGTAGGAAACCAGCGCTGTTGTTTTTGTTGCTTTTCTTTCAGAGGGATCGATGACCATTTAGAGAAAACGCACTTCCCACTAAATTCCCCTCGTCACGTTCTCGCTAACTCACAGCTCCCGTATGCTACTCACACGGCACGGCGTTTTCGCCCGTCAGCGTCTAATCGGCTTCTGCTCAGCTTGTGCTGTAATTAAAGAAGCCAGGCGGAGACCAATAAAAAAAGGATAAAGGCGGAGACTTGTGCTCCGACTCCAGGCCAGAGAAAGTAATGAAAAGGCAGCATGCTAATCACTGAGGTGTGAAAGTATCTCCGGGCCGAGGAAATGCCCAGTCCTGCTGCCTATGGAATGGAGAAAAAAAACCTCTAGCGAGTCCTGCTTTAGATTCGTGACTGGATTAGGAAAGTGTGTGAATGCGTGCCACGGGGTGTCGACAAGGCAGACAAGTAGAGTAGCCTGATGGATCAGGGTCCTTCAGTCCCTCAGCTAAATTACCTTTGGTCTGGCCTGAAATAATGTATTCACAATTATTCAAATTCTGTATTTGTTGATCATAGCGAATGAATGAAAATTTTATTCGTCACACACCGTCTGCTCTGTTTTCTGATCCTAATTATTGCTGCACATAGGTGTCGCTAAAAAATATTGGTGGAGTTACATTATTATTATTATACTACACTATATGGACCAAAGTGTCTGGATGCCTGAGCTTTAAATTGGTATGCCTTTTTTGAACATCCCATTTCACATGTAGTCCCCATTTGCTATTATAATAACCTCCAGACTTCTGAGAAGATGTTCTACTAGATTATGGATTGTGCTTATGAAGATTGTGTGAGTTTTAGCCACTTGGGTGTTAGTAAAATCAGGTACTTGTGTAGGGTGAGGTGAGGATCCAGCAGTGTATTTTAGACCTGATCCAGCCCCTTCAACCAAAAAGGGAATTCAGACCTTGATCCAGCTTTTCCTACCCAAGAGGTGGTGTCAGATTTGATCCAGCTCCTGGTACCTCCAAGGAATGTAAACAACTCAGTAAGTTTCTTGCTGGATAAATCTGTTAAGTGTATAGTTCTTTGAAAAAGACTATCTTGGGGGGTTAAGGTTGTAAAAGGTGTTGAATCAGGTCTAGGCCCATCCCCTTTGACTTCTGGTTTTTGTGGTGGACAGGATTCTGGATCCATATTTTATATTCATTTTGTCAAATGGAGCTTCAGAAATTCTGCCGAAGATTTCCTGCAGACCTCCCACAAACCATATCTATTTTAAACATTCTAAAGTTTTTCATTTAAATCAAACCTTAAACAGAGTGTTTCTTCATTAAAAGGATTTCAAGTAGAACCCTCTTATGAAGCCAAGAACCCTTCATTAACCAATAAGCACTTGAAAAACCCTTTAAGAACCCTTGTCAACAATTATCAAGAACGCTGTAGTTTGTACAATGTGCATGTGCTTTTTGGAACATCTCATTCCACATTGAATCCATACTTGCTCTTATAGTAACCTCCACTCTTCTGGGAAGATGTTCCACTAGATTTTGAAGTGTGCTTGTGGAGATTTGCGTTTCAGCCACTAGGGTGTTAGTAAAGTTAGGTAGTGATGTAGTGTGAGGTAAGGAGACCTAGGGTGTACTGAGCATTCACATTCATCCCAAAGATTGGAAAATTTTACCTTGCTCTGGAATAAGACAAAAAAAGATACCGGCAAAGGGTTTAGTTGCGTCCGATTGAACGCCGCGTCCTCAGACAGTTTGGTTTGAATATTTTATGCAGACTAATGACACAAACAGAAGAAACCCCACACTGGAGTCTGTCTGTGTCTGGCAGCTAATTTCATAAACAGAGATTAATTAGGGCTGCTGCATGCTAACTTAATGTGCTGCATGGAATTATTCCTTTAAAATATTTACATAGCAAATTCTTGCCTTTCTCCTTCTCTGACCTTTGCCAGAGTGTGTATGTGTCTGTCTATAAAGTGGTAAATGCTGACTGACAGGTGAAGGACGTGTCCTTCAGTGGGTCAGATTTTATTTTACGTCTGTTTATTTCCAGGAAGAACCTGTTGATTGAGCTGCCTGGCCCCCTGCCTCAATCCAAAACAAAAAAAAAAATCAATACACGCCATCTTCTGTGTTTCTTTCAGTAACTGAAAAAAGGTCATTTGAAATTGCATCAGCGGCGTGGCTACATCTGTTGCACGCGGAGTAGAACAGATCATCATCTCGATGTGATATTTCCTGATTTATTGCAGGGGCCAAAAAAATGGAAACCCATACAAACAAGCATTTCCTGATTCACAGACTGATTCGGAACATTTATTATTGAAATAATCAGCGTTGATTTTTCTGGAATTTATTCAATCGAAATGCATATCGGACTATCGTTTTATATTTGTTAATATCCGTACATGTTGCGATAACGAGAAATAATGACTCTAAATAATCACAGTATTAAAACTTGTTAATATTTGTGAATGAGTTTACACACTCACGTCCTGCCTTACGTTACCGTACGCCATATTCACTACGGACTTTAACCAAACTGTATGCCAGACTGTTCTCCTCTTTTTGTTTGAGGAATTAAGGACAATGACATCAGAACTGTGTTGGGTATTTTGGGTCGTTAGTCTGACTTCAGAGCTCCATCTGAACCCCAGGATTAGCTGAGCACCTCTCTTTGAGCCTCCTGCTGTTATGGCAGCATGAAAGTTCTATCATAATGAGATATGAAAGCATCTCCTGCTACTACAAATGTGGAGCTGTTTATAGAAGTTTTTGAACCACATCATTGAAACCTAGCAAGAAGCAGCTATCCAGAAACATCAAGTTCACGGTCCCAGGATTGGCCTTAAAAGCAAAAACAGCAGTTTTTTAGCAAGTGCCCCTCACTGCTGGAAACCAAAGTTACAAGGAGTGAAGTTGGACCTGATCCAGCCCCTCCTAAGTAAGGGGAAATGTAAGGCAGAACCAGAACTTGTTCCAGCTTTTCCTACCAAGGTGGTGGTGTCAAATCTGGTCCAGCTCTTGGTACCACCAGGAATGTATGTAGACAACTCAATGTTGTTCTCCAAAACTGCAGATCTTGTAGGATGTTCCTGGTCTGCAGTGGTCAGTATATATCAAAAGCGGTCCAAGGAAGGAACAGTGGTGAAGCGGCAACAGGGTCATGGGCGGCCGAGGCTCATTGACGGCACGTGAGGAGCGAAGGCTGGTCCGTGTGGTCTGATCCAACAGCCGAGCAACAGTAGCTCCAAATGCTGAAGAAGTTAATGGACAAAATGTTCACTTGCTACCTAATAAATCCCACACTCCAGCAGGTGCCATGATGAAGAGATAATCAGTGTTCTTCATGCCACCTCTCAGTGGTCATAATGCCTGATTGGTGTGTATATATAACCATACCATTTTGTTTTGTTTGGTTTGGTTTACTGTTGCGACTGTTACATAATGTAGCAGACGTAACAGTAAACCAAACAAAACAAAAATGTATGGTTATATAAATACATACACATGGTTATATAACAGATCATTCCATCCTAAGAGAAGCTTTTTCTTTATCCTAGGGAAGGTTTTTCCCTATTTAAAAGGCTCCGAACTTTAATGATCACACACCTTATAAAAGTGCACATCCTTTCGGTTTCCAATTCTTCATCTTGAGGTCCTGTCGAGGCGCAGAACCGGTCTACGCTTGTTATCCATGACAGAAAGGAACCGAACGGACAGGAGCGAGCGCTGCTGGAAAATTGGAAAAGAGGCAGAGCAGATAAGCAGGCTGAATCTCTACCGGCCTCTTGGGGCTAAAAATCTATTAGCAATGCCAGGAAGTTAAGCACAAGCCTCCTCAGTGAATGCTCCGTAACCCTGGCAGCATTTTTAATGAAACATTTGAAATCTTAGCCATTTCCTTTGTACCTTTGCCTCGACTTGGTCTCTTGGTTCTTCAGTTCTAAAACTTACAGCGGCAGGTTTTAAGATGCCGGAGCCTTTTTAAAACCTCAGAAGGCCTAATATGTGTCTAATAGAAAGCTCGGAATAAATTTTCCCTTTTTTCGGTCTCCTTCTGTGTGTCAAATAAATCATTACTGACACACACAGTATAATGATGCATCAATAAAAGTTTTAGAGGACTTGCCATGCTAGTTAGCATGGAATGTATTGTATAATAAATAGCTAGTTTCTTATTTTTAATTGAATTAAGCCTAGGTGTTTAAGATATGTATTTCAGCCAAACTACTCTTTGTAATAGTTCTATACTCCGAAAAATAACTCGTGAAGATACAGACTAGAAACAGGTCAAATGATCAGTTCAGTTCAGTAAAATAATTACACTTTTTTTTTTTAAACCAGAGCTACTCAACAAAAGAATTCCTCATAATTTAAGACTGATCATCATTATTTTATGATTTTTAAACTAAAAACAAGATTACTATTAAAATAAAGATCACACATACATGTGTATTGCCAACAATTTCTTATTTAAATGAAGACTCTCTTGTGACAAAGTAGTTACGATGTAAGAACAAAGCAAAATCATAACTTGCTGCTTCTCAAAATACTTAAACTTTTTTCATCACTGAACATAAGAAACTGAAATCAAACTACAGAACAACTAGTCATAACTACTGTGTATAAAGAACAAAGTTCCAAAATATAATAACCGTATTGAATAATGTTTGGAAAGAGCGTGACTTTGTAGTGCGGCGTCTTATCATGTGTTATTAGGTTGTAAATAAATAAATAAAACAAGCATGTGCAATAAATAATACTAATGAAAAATGTTTTACAGGGCGACCCTAAAACCAGTTCTTACAGCTAAAATAAAGTCTTTAAAGATACAAGACTTAATGAATTATTAAGTCTTGTAATTAAGATCTATTTGAAGGTAAAGTTAAGCTTTAACGACTAGAAAGACAAAAAAGAAATGATTTCAAAACAATCGTAAAAATCTTACACAATCTGCTCTTGCATAGTATTTCATTCTTAAAATAAAATCAATAAGATTTATATGGCTAGAAATATGATCGTAAGTCTTGACTAGATTTTCGCTGGGTACTTTGTATAAACAACATGTATAGTCATCAATTTTGCTTTCCAGATGTAAATAAAACTATGACAAGGAAATTAATAACAGGCTTCCACTAAGATTCCAAGTGGGAATTGCGGATCTGGGGGTTAAAATAAACGATTTTCTATTTCATTTTATTATTTTCAACATGATTTTGTGTATTAGGGATGGCACGCGTGCTCTCTAGCTTGTGGAAGTGGTGACGTTAATGTCAGTCATTAAACCCTCTATAATCTCTGAGGAAAGTTTTGTTATGTGATTTCTTAGTAGTTCTTTGGCTTCTGTTACTTACAGGACAGTTTGTATATGTAAGGACGATAATGAGAAAACACAACGAGGTTTTAAAAAGATATTTGGTAGGATTGTTAATGAATATTATTAATGAAAACTTTGTTTAATAAAAAAAATACTATATACTGTGTATACATTTCCTGAGTTAAAACCATTCATATTTTTATATGAAAGGCGGTAGTTCAGTGGTTAAAGTGCTGAATTACTTATCAGAAGGTTGGGGGTTCAAGCCCCAGTGTTGCCAAGCTTCCACTCCTGGGGTCCCTGAGCAAGACCCTTAAACCTCAGTATCATCGCTGACTCTGCACTTTCTTTCACAACTGTTACCACACCATTGTTTTTGGATGAGTTAGCATTACATTTTCCCTTCACTTAGGAGACCCAAACCTGTTCCAGCATGACAATACCACCTCTATGAAGATCTGCTTTACATGGGTTGAAGTGGAAGATCTCGTGATTTAGTGTCTTTGGGATGAATATGAATGCTGACTGCACCCCAGGCCTCCTCACCTCACCTACATAAGGAACCGGACTTTACTAACACACAAATCTCCACTACTAGTGGAACATCTTCCCAGAAGCGTGGAGGTTATTCTAACGGTTCCTGCTGTATTCACACGTGCCCTTCACTTTTATATCCCATCTTTTGTGTAAGTCTTTGGTTTTTTTCTTTAATGTCAGTGTCAGTACATAATGCAATGAAACTGAATGAAAACTGCCAATGAAGCTCCAAAGTTGCTCATTCAGACTCTCTTTGCAGTTTTAGAACCCAAGCAATGCTTAATGCCTGATTTCACCTGTCAATCAAAGTAATGTTTTTTTCTTTCCCCAGCACAACGTGCCATGCAAAGATGTCGGTGTACCAGCAGAAAGACTTCAGGGATAACCTTTCTTTCCGGAGAGAGGGGCCTGCTCCTGCCGTGTATTTTTGATAACAGATCCCCCCCATCGTTCACGCCAGACGAGTTTCCATCAGCGCGAGGAGAAGCAGCAGTCAGTTTTGGAGTGATATGACAGGCGCCTAGCCGCTCGCGTGAGCCCAGGGGAGGCTGTGCTGCGATCTCCGACAAACCCGGTAAGTAGCAGTGGGATGCCAGGGGGATGATGGAGAACGGGCTGTGCTATCTCACAGCGGGATCCGAGCCAGGTTTTAGACAAAGGGACTTTTACTCAGCTCAGGGACAGCGATGAGTCAAAATCACCTAAATCTAGAATAAAACTGTTAGATTGGCTTTTCAACAGAGGACGCCAGACCACGACGGAATAACTCAGCCGAAGTGTGGACGTGGCGGACAGCGATACCTCAGACAGCAGGACAACAGCAAAGTCAATACAGTAGTTTATTATGATTAGGTTTTTCTTAGAGGCCTCAGTGTCCAAACAACCGATCATTTATTACCATTCAATATATCAGATTGTAAAATTTGTAAACATTACACTGTATGAGTTTTTATATCGATGATTCCTTCCACCATGTGACTTGTTGCTAAGCAGCAAAATACTGTAGTCTGGAGACTCCATTAGCTGTTTGTCCAGCAGAGCAGCTAATACATTTAGCAGGTTTTGAGAGGCAATGAAAAGGTGTTGCACTTATTCTACTTTTTTAGATATAAACAAATTTGGTTGTATTTATGTTGCATCACTTATTCAAATAGCATTTTTACTTTTTTTTTTTTTTCAGATTTGGTTGTTCAGAATGAATTTGGAATTCTGGAATGTATTCCATAAAATACCGTATGTATTAATGAAAGGAAATAAACGCTACCAGAAGTTCTGTTCTGGGAAAATAATCAGCTTTGGGACGGTAGCAAGGTTAGGGTTAGAGTTAAACCTCTGTATTCTATTATAACTTGTAACTAAAACTATATCGCCATCTCACGCGCGCACACACACACACACACACACACACACACACACACACACACACACAC
>JAAIIK010000104.1:1176181-1190711 GCA_014706435.1 Silurus glanis | reverse complement strand
CACACACACACACACACACACACACACACACACACACACACACACACACCCGCCATCAAAAAGGTTTTACTGCAACTGCTTTCATAAATATCGTTTATAACATGCATCACCGAATCGAATGTGAACAAGTTCATAGGGATTTGTAGACTTCAGTCACTAAAAAACTGATAGAATGTCCTAATCTACATATAGACATGTGAAAAAGAAAGTAAACACTATTAAAATGTTATGGTTTACATATCAGGACAGAAGACAAATCAGGTCTTGAAATGAGGTAAAAACAACCTCAGATGAGTAATTTTGACAGATTTTGACAGGAATCAGGCCAAAATGTTTTTTTTTTTTTTAAACCAAACACAGCATATGAGCACAAACACCTCATACCAACTGTCAAGCATATTATAACATCATACCGACGGCATAAAATGTTCCCTTCACTTGGACTAGGAGACCCACACCTGTTCCAGCATGACAATACCCCTGTGCACCAAGCCTGAAGGCTTTTTTATGAAGGTTGGACCAGAAGATCATGAGTGGCCTGCATTACAGCACAATTGATTAAACGCACGTCTCATTTCACTGTGTACTGCGTCACCTATATATATGACAATCGGAGCTTCTTGACTTGACTTGACAAGCACAGAAGAGGAAGGGTGGTGATTTGGGCTTGTTTTCAAGCTACAGAACCTGGGCAGCTTGCAGCCATTGAGTTAACCGCGAACTCCTCGGTACTCCACATTATTCTAGATTCAAATGTGGAGATATCTGTCCTACAGCTAAAGCTTGTTCAACATTGGATCATACAATGATCCAAAGCACAGCAGCAAATCTATAACAGAATGGTTAAAAAAAGAAGAGTCAATGATGCAAAGGACCAGTCGAGTCCAGACCTCAGCCCAACTGAAATGCTGTGGCCGGACCTTAAGAGAGCTGTGAATTAACATCTTGATGATCTGAAGCGGCGTTGTAAAGAGTTGGCCAAAATTCCTCCACAATAATGTGAAAATCTGAGGTTGTATTTTCGCTAATTCTAAGACCTGCTAACTACAAATGATTTTAATTTCAAGATGTTCCACTAGATTTTGTGGGGATTTGTGTGAGATTTCATTCAGCCACAAGGGTGTTAGTAAAGTGAGGTTCCTTATGTAGGTGAGGTGAGGAGGCCTGGGGTGCAGTCAGTGTTCACATTCATCCCAAATGTGTTGAATAGGGTTGTGTCCAATACATTTATATGCCTTCAACTTTGTGGAAACGGTTTGAAGAACCACATATGGCTGGAAATGTATTAGTATTTCCATACTCCAGGTTTAATGCATTCACTTTTTAAAAGAAAATGGACCAGACAATATGATGATTAAATTCATCTTGAATGGCCACAAAAGATGTACATCACTTTGGTGATGACATGGAAATGATAAAGTATCAACAGGGCTTGAAGTGGCCCTAAATTTGTACATCCCAAAACTGTTTTTTTTTTTCTTGTATATAAATAATTCAAAGTAACCCAGCCATTATGGATGCACAAGCCAGTGCACTCTTAGTGCCGGTCCCAAGCCCGGGTAAATGGGGAGGGTTGCGTTAGGAAGGGCATCCAGCGTAAAACATGTGCCAAATCAAATATGCGGATCACAAATGAGAATTTCATACCGGATCGGTCGAGGCCCGGGTTAACAACGACCGCCACAGGTATCGTTAGCCGACAGGGTACCGGTGGAAATTGGGCTACTGTTGGCCGAAGGAGGAGAAGGAGAGGAGGAAGACGTCTACAGAGACGGCAGGGAAAGGAGCAGTGTAGGAGAGTGGAGGTTCGGGTTGGTACTTTAAATGTTGGTACTATGACGGGTAAAGGGAGAGAGGTAGCTGATATGATGGAGAGGAGAAAGGTAGATATGTTGTGTGTTCAGGAGACCAAGTGGAAAGGGAGTAAGGCCAGGAACATTGGAGGTGGATTTAAACTGTTTTATCATGGTGTGGATGGAAAGAGAAATGGTGTAGGGGTGATCCTGAAGGAAGAGTACAGTAAGAGTGTAGTGGAGGTGAAGAGAGTTTCTGATAGGGTGATGATCGTGAAGGTGGAAGTTGAAGGGATGATGATAAATGTCATCAGTGCCTATGCTCCACAAGTTGGCTGTGAGATGGAGGAGAAGGAAAGATTCTGGAGTGAATTAGATGAAGTGGTAGATGGTGTACCTAGGAAAGAACGATTGGTGATTGGGGCAGACTTTAATGGGCATGTTGGTGAAGGGAACAGAGGTGATGAGGAGGTGATGGGTAGGTATGGTTTTAAGGAGAGGAATGTGGAAGGGCAGATGGTGGTAGATTTTGCTAAAAGGATGGAAATGGCAGTGGTGAACACTTATTTTAAGAAGAAGGAGGATCATAGGGTGACGTATAAGAGTGGAGGAAGGTGCACACAGGTGGACTATGTGCTATGCAGGAGATGCAACCTAAAGGAGATTGGAGACTGTAAGGTGTTGGCAGGGGACAGTGTAGCTAGACAGCATCGGATGGTGGTCTGTAGGATGGTTTTGGAGGCGAAGAAGAAGAGGAGGAGAGTGAGGACTGAAAGAAGAATAAGATGGTGGAAACTGAAGGAGGAAGAGTGTAGTGTGAGGTTCAGGGAAGAGGTCAGACAGAGGCTCAGTGGTGTTAAGGAGGTGTTGGATGATTGGGCAACTACTGCAGGAGTGATGAGGGAGGCAGCTAGAAAAGTACTTGGTGTAACATCTGGAAATAGAAAGCAAGACAAGGAGACGTGGTGGTGGAATGAGGAAGTGCAGGAGAGCATAAGGAGAAAGAGGTTGGCAAAACAGAAGTGGGATAGACAGAGTGATGAGAAAAGTAGGCAGGAGTACAAGGAGATGCGGCAGCAGGTTAAGAGGGATGTGGCGAAAGCCAAGGAAAAGGCATACGAGGAGCTGTATAAGAGGTTGAACACTAAGGAAGGAGAAAAGGATTTGTACCGATTGGCCAGGCAGAGGGATCGAGCTGGGAAGGATGTACTGCAAGTTAGAGCAGTAAAGGATGGAGAGGGAAATGTGTTGACTAGTGAGGAGAGTGTGTTGAGAAGGTGGAGGGAGTATTTTGAGCAGCTGATGAATGAGGAAAATCAGAGAGAGAGAAGGTTGGATGATGTGGAGTTTGTGAAGCAGGAAGTGGATAGGATTAGTAAGGAGGAAGTGAGAGCAGCGATTAAGAGGATGACGAGTGGAAAGTCGGTTGGACCAGATGACATACCGGTAGAAGCGTGGAGATGTTTAGGAGAGATGGCAGTGGAGATTTTGACCAGATTGTTTAACAGGATTTTGGAAGGTGAGAAGATGCCTGAGGAATGGAGAAGAAGTGTGCTGGTACCGATCTTTAAGCATAAAGGAGATGTGCAGTCTTGCAGTAACTACAGGGGAATTAAGTTGATCAGTCACACCATGAAATTATGGGAAAGAGTAGTGGAAGCCAGGCTGAGAGAAGAGGTGACCATCTGTGAGCAACAGTATGGTTTCATGCCGAGGAAGAGCACCACAGATGCCTTATTTGCTTTAAGAATGTTGATGGAGAAGTATAGAGAAGGACAGAAGGAATTGCATTGTGTATTTGTGGATTTAGAGAAGGCGTACGACAGGGTGCCAAGAGAGGAGTTGTGGTATTGTATGAGGAAGTCAGGTGTGTCAGAGAAGTATGTGAGGGTGGTGCAGGACATGTATGAGGACAGTGTGACGGCAGTGAAGTGTGCAGTAGGAACGACAGACTGGTTCAGGGTGAATGTTGGACTGCACCAGGGATCGGCCCTGAGCCCTTTCCTGTTTGCAGTGGTGATGGACAGGTTGACGGACGAGGTCAGACAGGAGTCTCCCTGGACTATGATGTTTGCGGATGATATTGTGATTTGTTGTGAGAGTAGGGAGCAGGTTGAGAAGAGCCTGGAGAGGTGGAGATATGCGCTGGAGAGAAGGGGAATGAAACTCAGTAGGAGTAAGACAGAATACATGTGTGTGAATGAGAGGGAGGGCAGTGGAGTTGTGCGGTTGCAGGGAGAAGAGCTGGAGAAGGTGGAGGAATTCAGGTACCTGGGGTCAACAGTGCAAAGTAATGGTGAGTGTGTTAGAGAAGTGAAGAAAAGAGTGCAGGCAGGGTGGAGTGGGTGGAGAAGAGTGATAGCAGGAGTGATTTGTGATAGTAGGGTATCTGCAAAAATGAAAGGGAAAGTTTATAGGTCTGTGGTGAGACCTGCGATGTTGTATGGATTAGAGACAGTGGCATTGAGTAAAAGACAGGAGGTGGAGCTGGAGGTAGCAGAGCTGAAGATGTTAAGGTTTTCGTTGGGAGTGACAAGGATGGATAAGATTAGAAATGAGTTTATTAGAGGGACAGCGCATGTAGGATGTTTTGGTGACAAGGTGAGGGAGGCGAGATTGAGATGGTTTGGACATGTGCAGAGGAGGGACATGAATTATATTGGTAGAAGAATGCTGAGGATGGAGCCACCAGGTAGGAGGAAAAGAGGAAGGCCAAGGAGGAGGTTTATGGATGTGGTGAGGGAAGACATGCAGGTAGTTGGTGTAAAAGAGGCAGATGTAGAGGACAGGGTGGTATGGAGACGGATGAGCCGCTGTGGCGACCCCTAATGGGAGCAGCCGAAAGAAGAAGAAGAAGATAAATAATTCAAAGTACTTTAAAAATCTGTTTTGTACTGAATATTAATCTTGAAACGTCAAACCTGTTTCCTGGAAAATGTAGGAAATATCTGGAACATTCCAAAGGGTACTTAATGAACATGGAAGTTACACCATCCAAATTGGGCTCCGTTATTTTTGATTTATTTTAAAATAAATTTATCATGATTTTGCTATAAAATAATTAGGATTGTAAGTAACAACACTGTATTTGCTGAGAATGCAAAGAAAAGGTGTGATTCTTTTTTTAATATTGACCTCTAGATTGTGGGAAAAAAACCAAACAAACAAAAGACAACTCCTACGTTCAATGTTGGAAAATGTAATTTAGATTTTATTTTGATCTAAGCTTAAGCAAGAGCTTGTATTCTGATTACATGCACTAACAGTAAGCTTGTTTCATTCAAAAGCCTTCACGAAGAGGAATCCAATTTCTCCCTTATGTCTTGCTCTAAATCGCTTTCCCTAATGTGTACGCTAGCGGACCTTCGCTTAACATCACGTCAAACGGCACTAATCCTCGAAAAACAGAGCGAAGTTGTAGAAGTCGAGAGCTGTGAAACAGACGTGGGGGAAAGGAAAATCACTTAATCTCCTTTTCGATCTCTCTTTTATTCGATTAATCCCCGCCACAGCTGTTTGAGACACAGTTGGCTTGTGTAGTGGACGTCCTTCCCTGCTGCGAGCTGTAATTGAAAAATGATGGGTCATACCCCGTTCCTCTCGGCTGCTACCTGTAGGGCGAAGAGACCATTCTCACACTGTGGGGTCTGTTTGCGTTGTTTTTTTTGTTTTGTTTTTTTCTCAAACAACACAGATTTTGTTATGTATATTTTTTTATAAAAGTATAAAGAACAAACTATAAAGTAAATATAGGTATACAAATACTATATTATAAAATACTGTATATATGCAAAATAAGAATACAAGTGGAATGGGACGTTCAAAAACCAGCACATCCCAATCTTATGGTCAGGTGTCCAAAAACTTTTGTACATAGAATTGAAAACAGTAATGAAAACAAGCCAGATTTTTTTTTTTTTTTTAGAATATAGTTTATTTAAAACTCCTTTTCATAATCCTGCACTTCCTCCTCCTTTTTGAACTCATCAGCAAATCACGTTGAACAAAAGATTTCCTTATAACCCCCTCTGGAAACACAACCCTCGTATTTAGACAAACGATAACGAGATGAATTTTCAATAGTGAAACAAAATCCAGTCAACGTCGAATTAACCTCTGAATAATGAATTGCTCTGAGTAAATTCTAATTGTTTTTTTTTTTTATGTAAAATATGCTTATAAATGTTAGTACAAGAACGGTAATGTCAACAAGAGATAAATCAATTTGCATTAATCTCCTTCCTTGCGGGAATAATGTCTATGCAGATTGTTGGAACTTCATTAAGTTTCATATTGTAGGGCTCGTTAATAATAGATGAGGTTCGTATTTAATGCGACAGGGTTAATATTGAAAAATATTGCAAACACAAACAAGTAATTAAACGCGGGCGGGTTTGTGCAATAAAAGTTACGGTACTTTAATTAAGCGTTCTTTAGTTACAGATTTCCCGGTGTTCATACGCGTTCAATATGCATTATGGTCGTTTTTTTTGCTATTTGTTCTTTATCAGTTTGCCTTCAGAATAATCATTTCTGAAAACAAGAGGGTTGTAAAAATGTTCTGATTGAATTACAAATGTAAAAAAAAAGATTAATATTTTTTTGAGGGGTGATGCTACGAGCTTGCATTCAAAGTATCGATCGGAAAATTTCCTTTGAAAACAGCATGATGCCACCACCACTATGTTTCACATAGAAATCATGTGCTTGGTATTCAGGAGAAAGTGTTCAGCATTGAATTGATCAAATCATAGAATCTTGTTTCTTGTCGCTCAACAGTACTATAGATGTTTTTTTTGTTGATTTTTTTTGGAACATATGAACCATGATGTTTGGCTTTTACCTCAGAAGTAGCTTCCGTACATGTCTGGACTTCCATTAGAGTGATCTTGGCCACCTCAATGGCTCAAAACCGATTCTAGGAATAATGGAAACCACTCTGTTCTCCGGAATGTTCAAATCTGCAGAAAATGTTGTATCCTTTATCAAATTTGGGTCTTCACCCAATCCCAGAGATTGGAAGCCTTTTTTTTTACTTGGTAGTTTTCTCAAACTCAATCTGTAGAAACATCTCAGAGGATCTTTAATGAAAATCCAATGAAGCCTCATCCAAAACAGGAAGCAAATACAGATCAGTCACAGATTCTGGATTTTGTATTGACGATGAAACATACCTAAGCTGAAGTTTGCATGTCATATTCGAAGGCTCTGAATGAATTATTTGTAAGAATACAATACAAAAGAAAAACAAGAGTTACTTCAAGAAGTTTAATTCTTTCTAAATATACCCTGTATTCGTCCATGAGTTTTGCAATATTTAATAAAAGGCGTTTTTCTCTGGTGCGCACCAGATTATCATCTAAAATAGTACATTATTTGGAAACTTATACACCGCTGAATTGGCATAATATTTTTTTTATTACTTTAATGCATTTTTCTGTCACACAGAAACTTACTGTAGAATTGTCTCCCATAATTTATCGCACTGTTCCTCTTCGGCCGTTTCTGCAATTTGGAAGACCTCCAATCTCCTTGAATGAAATCCTTCCAGCTTTGAGGAAGCTCGTTAAATCTTTAATCGGGATCGGCACTTTTCATCGAGGCCCAGTCAAGACTCAATTAAAGTGTGTCTCTCTTCTTGTGCTGAGTGTTTCTGCTCAGATTTATACGAGCCCCTGCGACACGGACCGACTTACGTAAGGAGCTACGATAGAAGCGTTCGCTCCGTGGTGGCGAGCAGCGGCGGTGATGAATTACCTCGCGCTGAAGTCATTCTGTGAAGCGCTTTGTCTTTCTCAGAATTGTAGTTATGAAGAGTTATCATTTTCCAGAGCGAAGTAATAAACTTCTGAAACCTACGTGATTGTGTTGGAAAGTGGATTTAAAGAGATGTTTGCTATGATCAAAACGTTTGATTTATTCTTTCTATAGTATCCGTTTGTTTACAAGGAGCTGTAGATTTGATGTTCTAGATCAGGGATTTCCAACCATTTGCACACCCCAAGTCAGATTCATGTTGATTGGTTGAGGGTTGTATATGTCCTTATGTAAGAAAGAGGAGAGATGTGATTAGACTGCCTCACCCCCACAGTCAAACATGAAGCTTAATGGTTTGGGGGGGGGTTGTTTCAGAGCAGAGAAAGTTCCAGAAAGTGAAAGGAATCCTGAACCAACTTGGCTCCCATTACACACTTCAACACCATGCAATTCTGTCTAGACTGCGGCTCATGGGAACCGACTTCATCATACAAGACGATGACCTGAAAAATACATTCAAGTTCTGCTTTATTTAGAGAGCAAACAGTCGTCTGGAGTGATATCTATCATAAAATGGCCTGCCCAGTCACCACACCTTAATCCTACTGAACTGCTCTGGGATGAACTGGAGCACAAGAAAGAAATCTCATGCAAGAATGTGTCTCATGTTAGCTGATAAAAGCATGAGGTTGTTTCAAGTTTTTTTTTATTTTCATGATTGGGTCTTGTGATATATGTTTATTTATTTGCTTACATATTTTATTTGAAAAAAAGTGATGGAATCATTCAAATTATATATATATATTTTAATTTTTTATTATTTCTTTTATATATTTTTTTATGTGTATTATTATTATTTATTAAAGAATTCAATTATCCTGACACACCTGAGCTATGAGAGCAGGAACATCAGGTTAATTTGGTTCTGTCCCTCATGACAAGGATGCTGCTGCTGCTGCTTCTGATGATGATGATGATGATGATGATGATGATGATAAGAATGATGATAAGACAGAATCCCACAGCACATTCCAGTCCCTGATGTCTTGCCCATGACTCGTGCATGATCATTTATAGAGAGATGTAGATTTCCCCCTGGTGGTGATGATTTATTGGTGCACATCTTGCAGGACACTTTCTCAATTGTAGTTTATTAATGTGCTCTATGAATCCCAGTTTCTGTTTTGTTACATACGTTTATTTTTTATTTCATTCCATCAATCCTTTCCTATGATGTTCCTATGTATTTTAACCCTAAACTACATAGAAGGATCCCCTACTTTATCTTTTTCTTTATAACAGCATAATCAGCTCAAAGCATTACATGGATGATAAAAGCTTGATGGTTGATGTTCCTTAAGATTTACATTCTCCTCTATCAAACAATGTGATGGTACATTTCACAAATTTTATTTTTATTTTCTACATTTTTAATTTGATTTTAAAATACTTTTTTTAAACATATTTAGATTTTATTGGTGTTCATTAATATTTTATATATATATTTATTTTTGTGTTTTTCTTTTTTGTTTTTCTTTCCATTTTATTTGTATTCACTTGTATTTTAGAAATTTTAAGATCTAAGCACTAAATATAAACATATTTATTATTATTTTACTTATTTTTCATTATATATTATTTAGCATATTTTTGCATGTATTTGTTTTTGTTGTATTTATTTCCAGTTTATTTTGTATTCTTTGACATACATTTTCTCAATTTTATTTTATTTGAATTTTGTATTTAATTTTATTTGTAATTATTAGAATTTTATTTGTTGAATAAAATTTTGGTTTATTTTATTTACATTTCTTTACATTTTTTGTTTATGATGTGCCATTTATGATACCCCCCCCCCCCACACCAGCCAAAAAATAATAAATAATAAAAATATAATAATAATTTTATAACAGAAAATAAAATTCTTTTCTTAGAACTGCATGCCACAAATATGTCAAGTCCATGCAAACATCGTATTTTATTCGTAGCTTAGATCATGAGCCAGAAGAAATAAAGCGCCACGTCACCATGCTCAGAGAGAAATCCTCTAAATGCACAATAATCTTCTAAAACGTGCTCCAAATTATACATGTCCTCATTACAATAAGTTTTGACATCAAATCTATATCAAATTCCTCCACTGATTTAACACAGAATTCTATAGAATGACAGATATAATGTGTACATAAATAATGTAATTAATAAATCCAAATCGATGAATCTACAAGTATAGATTGATATATTGAGCTGTAGATACCATATATTTTTGTTGCTCTGCCATGCAGCCAGAAGCCACAAAACGGGGGCGATTTGGATGGGTCAGCATTTTGTGTATTACCTGTTTCCCAGCAACATGCAGTAACAAGATGCTAAAAAGAAGAAAACAAAAGTAAAATGCTATCGAAATGCATTTTTTGACTAATTGTATATATATGTACAGAGATAGATGTTTATATGTATGGATTAGGAGAGAGTACCAGCTCTAACAGAAAGTCCTGGACCTTCACGAAGCTGGAGCTCGAGCTTTGACCAGTCTCCTTCGCCCTGGAGTGACGGGAACGGTGGCGGCGGGAGCGTTGGCCTTCTCCATCTTCAGTTCATCGATGAAGGTCTCGACTGGCGCGAACTTCTCCGTCAGCTCGCCGAGGTGGGCTTTTAAGGCGTTGAACTCCTTGAACAAGTCGTCCACAGCCTCAGACAGAGTATGGATCCTGAAAAAAAAAAAACGAAAAAAACTCTAAGTGGAATTATCATTGACACGTATCCAAACCATCCAGGAAGCCCCTAAATGAACATGCAGCATTTCCAGTAGCCATAATAACATGTTCTGCTCCTAAATAAATCCAGGAACTGGTTCGCTTCCGCCACAAACCCCAAACCAGCAATTTTCCTTTCTGGCTATAGATTTTTCTTTTTTACAGGCTGCCATCTTGATCATTGAAATATATCACGACATCTTGGTACCTGGAGTAATCAGGCAGCAAGGTCTGGTGGTTGCTCTTCACCTGGTTCAAGATATCGAACCTCCAGTCATCCAGAACTTGAGTCAGATTCGCCACATTCCTCATGCTCACTTTCTCAGCTGGAAGGAAATAATAAAAGCTGTTTTTTCGTTTTTTTTTTTCTGCATTTTGTTTGACTTTTTTTTCGATGACCGAAAAGGAACTCACATCCGTCACGGTAGTTCCATTCCTTAGTAACGGGGCGTTTCTTTTGGCCGAGCACGACGGCCGTGGTTAGAGCAAGAAGCAGCAAGCTCAACCTGAAACCCATCCTGGCAAGCCAAACACAAAAATGGAAAAAACCAGGAGGAGGAGCGTGAGCGCTGAGATGTTTAGAGATTTTTGTCCGGCAGCCGGAACATTCCGTACCCACATCCTTATCCCAGATCCCATCTGGAATAAAGTTACTACTTTTTGGATAAGTGCATGAATACAAACAGCAAATGAATGTTCACATATTTAAGAAGAATCTTCTAAAAGGGGATTTATTATGTTGAGCTTAAAATCATCACACAATCTTTATACATATCATTTCTCAGTTTATATGTTTACTACAGATTTGCTTTAATGAGCTGTGAATAGCTCGATTATTTACATTTACAAATCCTGGATATTTTTTTTACCTTCACAGCTTTCAATCTCGCCTCAAATGTTCGTTATCAAAACGTGCTTGAGATTGAAATGGCTGCAGAAAAAGTGCTCTGGAGATGAACAGCTAGAAAAATCTATACATTTTATTGCATACATTTATCCTATACATTTATTCTATATATTTTTTTTAATATACTTATTCAGATATTTACCCAATACATTTATTTAACACAATGATGCCTTACATTTATCCCTAAGCATTTATCTTATATTTATCCTTTATATTTATACTCTACATTCATTCCATACATCCCATTTATTTATCATGTACATACATCATATAAATTTATCTCGTGTACCGTACCAGTTTGTCTTCTCCTTCATTGATTTTTCTTCATTTTTATTATTTCCACATTTACATGTACATCGATACTGAAGACATCCAAACTACAAAAGAACATGTTTGGAATGAAACAAAAAACGTAATAAATAACCCAGAATATGTTTTCTATTTACTTCAAAATAACCACCTTTCCCTTATTGACAGCTTTGTATTTTGTCAGTCAGCCTCATGAGGTAGTCAACTGGAATGGTTTTGCAAACTTCTTGAGGAGTTCCCAGAGGTGTTGAGTGCTTGTTGGCTGCTTTTCCTTCACTCTCCCGCCCAACTTATTCCAAACCCATTTTAACAGGATTTAGATTGGATGATTGTGGAGCCCAGGTCATCTGATAAAGCCCTTCATCACTGTTTTTCTTAGACAAATAGTTCTTACATAACCAAGAGATTTCATTGTCTTGTTGGAAAACGAACGATGGTTCCACTAATTGCCTACATTTTGGCAAATTCACCAACATTGTTACCAGATAAGCATCCCCACGTCATCACACCTCCTCCTCCATGCTTTACAGTGGGAACCAAACATCTAAGAACCGTATGTTCACCGTCTGTCCATTCCTTGTGTTTCTTGCCCCAAGCAAGTGTCTTCTGCGTGTTTTTCCCGAAGCAATAGTTTATTTGCTGCTATTCGACCATGAAGACGTCTGAACAGTGATTGTTAATATATGGCACTTGAACTTTAAGAAGCATTTATGTAAATTGATGTCTAATTCATGTAATTCTAATAAACTTATCCTCTGCAGCAGAGGTAGCTCTTGGTCTTCCTTTCCTCATGAGAGCCTGTTTTATCATAGCGTTTGATGGTTTTGGAGACTGCACTTGGTGATGCATTCAAAGCTCTTGAGATTTATTTGGGATTGACTGACCTTCCTTTCTTAAAGTAGTGATGGACTGTCTTTTTCTCTTTCCTTAACTGAGTGCTATCTTTGAATTTGTACAGTAGGTGTAGTAGCACTAATAGGGCGGTGGTCTCTGTACTCATTCTTGCCTCTGCTCAAGACAACCGATGCTTTAAAGCACATTAAGGGGGCAAGAAATGTCATAAACTCTTGGCAAGACATGTGAATCTGATGAGAGAATGCCGTAAGATTGCCAAGCTGCCATGAAAACTGAATGTAGATACTTTGGACAGTCGAAACTGTAGAACATATTCTGGCTTCACATTTTTGTTTGCTAATTCCACACCTGTTCTTTCATAGTTTGGATGTCTTCATGTACAATGTTGAAAATAATAAAAAATAAACTGGTACTTTATTGTCCTGTGCATTTATCCCATATATTTATCCGATACATACATCAACACAACAACTGCCTTTACAATATCCTTTTATAAGAATCTTAACTTTTATACTTTGATTTCTGTCTCAAATCCTCGATTTAGAGACACACAGCTCTAAACAGCTCCACATTCATACAGTTCCTGCATAATCTGTTCTTTGGCTTAAAATTCGCTTTCTATTTTTGAGTCATTTTTGGCTGTCTGACTTTTTTCAGAAGATAAACTGGACTAGATTTGAAGCTCTGAATGCCTCCACCGTCCTCTCTGGATCATACCTGCCTTCTGAGTTGTTTTTAACCTTTACTTTATCATCTCTGAATTCTGTATTCAGAGATGAATTCAGAACCCACTCCATCATTTGAATTTTCTTTAAAAAATCCTGCATAATTTCATATTTCTTTTAATATCCTTCAAGTTTGTTTTTGACGCTTCGACGTTTTCGAGCTTGGTCTATCAAATTTACTGAAAACAACAACTGGCAAAATGCTTCTTTTTGTCGTTTTATAGGTTGTGTCTTAGCTGTAACTGATTCCACAATGCAATGAACTATCCTAAAAATTCCAACATTAACCCCTTAAAGCGGCTCCATAACCGCACCCTCGAGCTTTAATACCTCACCGTGCTGCATTTAACTCTCAGCACATGGATAAATAAAGAATTCAGAATGAAATGCAATGTTAGAAACATAAAAAGAATCTGAAAGAAGCGCAAATTTCTGTTGTACCTGTTGCTGTCTGCAGCTCAGAGTGTGTCCTCAGTTGGGTTTTTCCTCTCAGCAGTGTCCGGACGCAGCCTCAATACTCAGCACACGCTTCAGAAACCTATAAATATACAAAACACACACACACACACACACACACACACACACACAGACACACACACATGCACACCCTCTCCTTTTCTCTCCATCATCTGAGCTGACACACACATACACACAGACACAGAAGCACACATGTATAAGCAAGTCTTTGTAATTTGGACAGGATTTTTTTTCCCCTGCAGGTTTATAACACTTCAAGTGAAAATTATTAGATAAAGTTTTGGCAGGACAAAAAAAGTCTAAACAAAAAATGGCTGAGTAAGCAAACAAAAACTGCTAAAACTACAATATAAGTAGGATAAAAGACATATAAGGCAAAAGCTGTTACACAACTTAACTGTTGTGTAACCTTTTCCATTTATACGTTTGTGTTTTCTTTCCTGTTGAATTTGCACAAACACTCCAAATTTGCCTTCACTTCAACTCAACAAGAAGATTTGTGTTGAATTGTGTTCATTGGGTTCGTTCGTTCTCGCTGTACGAGATTCGAGTCTGTGATGCAGCGCTCTGTTCTACTGCGTTTTTCTACAATATATAGATGGGTTCTATAGACGTGGGGTCAAAATTCATTACTCATCTTAATCCATTCCACCACCATTTATTTATTATTTATACTTAACCATATTATACTGTTTACATGCTGTTTTTTGCACCTCATGACTGCTGCTACTGCTGTTTTTCCACTGCATTGTGTTTGTTTACATATAATCTTGGTTATAGTCTTTATAGTTCTTTTTGCACAGTTCTGTATATTCAGAGTATACAGTAGGTTTAGTGGTCGGCGCTCTCTTGTGTTATGTGTATTGTACCACACTGTCTTGTTTTGTCTGTCTGTCCGTACTGTTGTCTGTGTGTACTGTCTGTCTGCACTGTTTTGTCTGTCTGTCTGTA
>JAAIIK010000104.1:1133777-1166001 GCA_014706435.1 Silurus glanis | reverse complement strand
AAAGACAAAGAACAACAGATAGAAATGAATGAATAGATATAAATGAACTGGTGAATGAAAACAGGGATAGATGGATGGATGGATGGATGGATGGAAGGGTGGATGGATGGATGGATGGATGGATGGACGGAAAAAGACAAAGAACAATAGATAGATATAAATGAAATGATGAATGAAAATAAGGATGGATGGATGGAAAATCTTCCATAACTGTTAGATATTATTATACACGTTATTATTATTTTTGTAGTTTTTCTTAGTTGTTTCAGTCGAACCGACCAATCAGAATCCAGGATTTTACACTGAATTGATATAAAAGATATAATTGTATAATGACACTTTAAAAAACACTTAAAGGCGTTTTTTTCCCCTGAAGGTGCAGGAATCACGACGCACGCGGGACGACGAGGTTCTGAGGAAAGCGGTGGAAGATTACGATCAGCTTCTGGAGGAGTACGTGTTCAAACCTTCTCATCTTCACTTCTATCACTCATTCGCTCTCAGGTGAGTAAATGTCTTTTTTATTTATGATCTATTTTTTTTTGCAGATACATCCCCGTGCTGATGGCTCAGGCTAAGATCTACTGGAACCGCGAGAACTACAGCATGGTGGAGAAGATTTTCCGCAAGTCGGTGGAGTTCTGCAACGAGCACGACACGTGGAAGCTGAACGTAGCACACGTGCTCTTCATGCAGGAGAACAAATACAAAGAAGCCATCGGATTCTACGAGCCCATCGTGAAGAAACACTACGATAACGTGAGTGCAAAGGAATTCGGACGCATTTAAGTACGTTTCAGCGGCACGTTCACAAAATACGGTGTACTTCCTGTGGAAAAAAAAAGCTTAATTTAATGGTAAATAATAATAATTATTATTCTAAAGTAATAAAAAATGACTGAGACTTATTACTTTCCATTGTAGTGTGTTTACTGCTTTTAATAAAGTTTTTATTAATTATTTATTATTTTTGTAGTAATACAAAAACACATTTAGGGCTCGTTAGATTTTCTTTTCCTTAATTTATTTATTTATTTTTTTTGGGCGGGGGGGGGGGGGGTGTTTGTAATAATGATTTATATAAATCCTTGTTGAGAAATTAATTTAAAAAAAATTCCTCCTAACATAATACATATGTAGTTAACCCTAACTTTTATATTTGTGTAATTAATTTGTAAGAAATTAAAAAATAATAATAATAATAAAAAACATCAAAGTTAGGATTTTTTTTTTTTTAGGGCACGCTTTCTCTAATTTATTTATTTGTTTGTTTGTTTGTTTGTTTTATTAAAATCATTTAGCTGGCCTGATTTCATACGTGAAATATTTAAGGCAGGCATATCTAAAATTATTTTTCTTTCCACACAATTCCATCATATTCTCTCTCTCTCTCTCTCTCTCGCCCTACGTGGACTCACAGGAGGGTCAAATGAAAACGTAAAAATGTCAAATAAATAAAACAAATAACAGTACATTTACACAAAAATCTCATTATGCGCTGCATTTGACTCGACATACATAGTTAACTATGAATTTGCATGAATTTAAATAATGCCCGGGAATGAAATTGGCTGTGAACCAGTTGTAGGATTTGTATTGAATTTGTATGTGTTTGTTTTCGCTCACTAGATGGAACAGTGTAACATTCAGGAGTGTCCCTGCAAACGAAAGCCTTCGGTAAAACGCGTGCTAGCATGCGAAGCGTTTGACTGCATGGGACGTTCAGTGTGGTGTTGGAAGCTTGCCGTGTCCATAGCGATATCGTTTGACCGTGTTTTAGCGATCTTTATCCTTTCCTGAATAAGCAGCCATGGTTTTTTTCCCCTCTCTTTTTTTTTTATATATCAGATCCTCAACGTGAGCGCGATCGTTCTGGCTAACCTGTGTGTGTCGTACATCATGACGAGCCAAAACGAAGAGGTAAAGACTGTTCTGCGTCAGTGTCGGATTAGAGGAATGCTGTGGACTGATAATACAATAATAATAATAATAATAATAATAATAATATATTATGCTATTTATTTGCCGTTAATACATTTGTTGGTCAGAATGATTGACAGTGTGGCGTGAAAGTGAAACAATAAAATAACAAAATTAATAATAAGAACGCAATAAATAATAGCAATGCCAGAAAAGGAACATTGTACAACATTTTTATGTAAAGTGTATCATAAAAACTGGACTAGAAAATGAATAAAAATAATATAATAAAAGCTTTCTATTAGAAATAAGGAAAAAATGACTAGGTAGAAAACAAATGTAACTAAGTACTACAAAATTAAAATGAAAAATGCAGTTATTAAAATTAAATTAAATTATGTATATATATGGAAATTATACTAACAGAAAAAAGAATTTGTTAAAATAAAATGTATATATTACATATACAAGGTACTGTTTTTATATATATATATATATATAATAATTATACAGTACATTATATTATACAGTATATACTGTAATCTAATGGTGAAAGTCAAATTATTATTAGTGAAAAAGAAACCATTAATAACAGTATAAAATGCAGGATTGAAAAATAAAAAATATATAATAAACAAATACTTAAAAAGAGTATTAAAAAATATACTACTAATAAAAGCTATTTAAATAACAGATTAAAAAAAAAAAAAAAATATATATATATATATATATATATATATATATATATATATATATATAAAATCTAAATGTGCATCATGTTTTGCAGATTACGTGTTTATGGGTTTTTTTTTGACAGTTTTGTCATCTTGACGTACATTTTGCTAATATGCAGACTCAAACAAACGAATGTTCTCCAAATGTAAACGTTTATACGATTTCTCATCTGTTAACAAATATTCGTAACTTGAATCATTGTACGATATTTGTGTAAAGCTGCTTTGAGGCAGTGCCCGTTGTTAAAAGCGTTATAGAAATAAAAATGCATTGAATTTTTGTATAGTGTTACACACCGATATACTGCATCACATATTGAAAAGAAAAAAGTTTCTATTATTATTTGGATTATTTTGCCCATTCTTCAAGGGTGCCAATAATTCTTGAGTGCTCTTGTGTATGGTTTGTTTAAAGGCTGAGGAGCTGATGAGGAAAATCGAGAAGGAGGAAGAGCAGATCTCGTACAATGACCCGGACAAGAAGGTGTTTCATCTCTGCATCGTGAACCTGGTGATCGGGTAACGCATCAGGTTTTATATCAGAGATATACAGTGGGAAAAGTCGTGTAGAAATCTAAGAATTGTACAAGGTACACTATAAGGACAAAGGTTTGTGGACACCTGATCATTTTTGAACATCCCAGTCCACATTTGAGTTATAATAAGCTCCACTCTTCTGGGAAGATGTTCATCTAGATTTTTTTGTGGAGATTCAATCAGTAAAGTCAAGTACTGATGGAGGTGAGGAGGCCTGGGGTGAAGTCAGTATGAAAAATTTGTCCCAAAGTTGTTCAATAGGGTTTGGAGCTCAATATGAGGTGATCTTCCACACGTTCAAGTGAAGGGAACCTTAATGCTACCACATCCTAGAAGACATGTGGCTGGAAAAGTCAGGTGTCCCAATACTTTTGTCTGTATAGTGTATATAACAGTATTGACATAACATTTTATTTAATATAAATTCTCTCAAATAGATGTAGAACATATACGTAAATAATGCTTTAATCAGAAATAAATATATAGAACTCCGTTTTGACATGTTTTAACTCCGCCCACCATTTCGATTTTTGTCAATCAGCATTAGTGAGCAACAGTACAAAAAAATGTTGGTACATTTATCTATCATTAATAATAAGGCAAAAATCATATTCAAGTCACTACTGAAGTCTAATTTGTCATGTATCTTCTGGGGGGCGGAGCTTAGTGTACATAATCGTGTACAAATAACTAAATTGGAGGTGGGGTTTAGTAAATAAAATAAAAATAATTGTTGCACTTCACCTGTTTAGCCACTTGAGGGCACTCATGCACCTTCAAAAGTTTTTCTCCAGACTATTTGCACTAACGCACGTTCCTTGTGTCGCCGCAGGACCCTGTATTGCGCGAAAGGCAACTACGACTTCGGTATTTCTCGCGTCATCAAAAGCCTGGAGCCGTACAACAAGAAGGTGCTGCGTATTTCACGTCTTCTTTCTTTCCCTCTATATCTCTTCCACATCCTCCAGTGTCGAGCGCTCCTACAATCCTTCTTTTCTGCAGGGGGTATTTATTTTTATTGTGTCAAAGCGGAAGTGCGCTCCACAACCAGCAGCTGAACAAACACGGCCTTTTTTTTTTTTCGTTCTCAGAGCCATGCTGAGACAAACGTGGACTCGAATGCACGATTTCAGCCGAGTTCTGTACTTGTCTGAGCCAGGATATGTTTTATAAAAAAATATATATATATACAATTCTACTAAACAGGCAACAGTTTGGCTTCAGTTCATACAAGAACCCTTATTGAAAGTATATGATTTTAAATGTGGGATATTGCGGTATAACGGTTAATCCGTGTATGAATTTCAGCTCGGTACAGATACGTGGTTCTACATTAAGAGATGCTTCCTGTCCCTGCTGGAGAACATGGCCAAGCACATGATCATGCTGAGGGACACCGTGGTGCAGGACTGCATCCAGTTCCTGGAACACTGCGAGCGTGAGTGTTCTTTCAGTAAAACATTTCGGGGAGCGGGTCGGTATCGGATCATTAGCATCGGCGAGTCGATAGTGAGTGAAGATTCAGCGTCCTCATGTGGAGCTGCTCTTTGTTTAGCTAGTTTGTAGCGAGGTATAATGCAAAAGACTATGACTAGCACAAACATCTCCGTATGAGAGAACCATATTAGATACGATTAGACACAAAGCGTCGGCTGTTGGACGAGGTGGTATCAACGAGGTGGTGTATACGAGGTATCGAAAAGTTCCGAGACTAGTTTTGTAACGCGCCAACAGACAACACGAGGCTGCACGCACAGTCACAGGGAGCACCAACCTTCATTAAAAGCTATAAGACATCGTCCTGTGTACATCAGGAGCGACTGGTGCTATTCTGAGCAAGCGTGAAAGTCTGGGCGAAACTCGTTCAATGTGTTTCAAGTTTCACGCGTGCTTCAAGAGAGATCAAGAACATCACCGGAAGTCGACGAGAGATCAGGAAGACCTTCAACGAGCTCAACCCCCCCCGAAAATGTCGAAACCGTTATCGTGCATGATGATCTTCGGAGAACAGACGGAACAGTGCAGGCGATCCTCACGTGTGATTTGAACGTGCGCTGTGTTGCTCTCAAGTTCGTCCCCAGGAGCAGAAGGAACATCATGTTCGAAGTGTGACAAGAACTCCACCAGTGTGCCATGGACGAGAAAACTGGGTGTACAAGAGCCCAAATTCTCCACGAACAAATAAAGCGAGGCAGGTCATCGTCTTTCCCACATGGTGCATCGAGAATTCGTCCCCAGGGGCCACAACGTCAAAAGCGAGTTCCACCACCAGGTTTTAAATCGTCTAACGGGGGGACATTCAGCGAAAGCGACCGGATCTACGGCATGCTAGACTCCAAACTTTTTGATAACCACCTTGTATATATGCTAACTATGAACGTATAAATACATATCATATCAAGTCTCGATATAAACTTTTAGACCAATCAAATCGCAGAATTCTTTTTAAAAAAAAGTATTAATTATGCCTCCGTTCTCTCTTCAAAGTGTACGGGAAAGACGTCCCGGCCGTCATCGAGCAGCCTCTGGAGGAGGAGCGCACACACATGGGGAAAAACACAGTGACGTACGAGGCTCGCATGTTGAAAGCTCTGTGCTACGAAGTCATCGGATGGAACGACTAGCGACTCTGACCGAACCCATACTAGCTCAGGTTTATCACGAAACCAACAAACAATTCCACTAATATCCAGTAAAACCGCAGAACGCCGGAATATTCCACAAACATTTATTTATCATTTCTTTTTCTATAAAACGTTTCTCGACATCAATGCCGTCGCTCCGATATAATATTCAATACTGACGTAATATTTACTGTTGAATAAAAATAAAGAATAAATATTTTTTTGGCTACAGAATAAACACGTGTATTTATATTATTGGATGTCGGGTTTTTTTTTGTTGTTTTTTTTTTTTTTTTTTTTTTACACCAGTGGTCGTTTTGTAATGTCTTGCTCAGACAGGTAAAAGTTGATGTAACCGCCCAATGCACTCATGGCCACGCCTGTCGTGTGACTCGAGCATCCGTCTGCAAAAAAAGACAGTATTGTTATCTTATTTACCGAACGGAAAAATGCAAAATAATCGAATCTAGTCAAATTTAAAAAAAAAATACAAATCTAAAGATTTTTTGGATCGTAATTATTTAAAAAAAATTGAGACAGGATTACAAAAGCACATCTTTTTTTTTTTCTTTATATCTCTTATTCCTATTACGTGACATTTTTGAACCATGCTTCGCACCTTTCAGAGTTTTCTCCCTCCTCTTCACTCGCTTGTGCGCTGCGTCTAAAAATTCCTCAAACATTTGTGAGTAGTCATCTGAGAGGAAAAGAAGATCAATTTTATCGCAAGACTCTTTACTTAATCACCTCAGTTTATGTAAAAAAAAGACTCGAATGTGACTCTCAGCACACTGATCTATTAATAGAATGACATTAATGACTCAAACACTGATTGATTTCTATTACAATTTATAAAAAAAAATCAACTAATTAAAAGAAATGCATAAAAAAGGCCACGTGTGTTGTGGTGAGTTCGAGTCTGGAGTTTCTTCATCATTTATTCCTCTCTAAATTTTCTGCTTGATGTTGAACTGATGCTGAACTGTATGTTGGTGATCAGTAGATACACCAGGCGCCGATCAGAACACGTGTAAAACAGAGCGTGCGCTCGACCCTGATTGGTGACTCGCTGCGTTTCTACGTTTTTTATCCTCATAAATAAAAAGGAACGACTGATTTCACAAAATGTAGTTGAGTGAAAAGTCAAATATTTGACTTGTAGTGAAGTAAAAGTCAAATGGAAATACGACAGCAGTTTACAGATACAGGAAAAAGCTACTTAAGTGCAGTAATGTATTACATTTACTTCCTCACTGTCCAACACTGCTGTACGTTCATTTTAGCTCACACACTCACCATCTTTCCCAAAGCAGCCCAGGTCTTTGTCCTGCCAATCCAGAATGTGCTGCAGCCAAGCAGCTTTATAAAAGTCAGAGAATCCAGCTAGCCCACATAAAAGAACTGAAAAAAAGCTTGAATGTTAAAAACCAACAACACAAAAAGCTTAAATTCCTGTTTCCTGAACAAGAAAAGTACGTTTAAAATGCGCCAACACCGGAGACTCCTTCTATAACTGGTAAATATCATCATATATAACTTATGTCAGACTTCCAACTAGGATGAAACTCCTCTCAATTCAAAAACTGGACTGTTTTTGCAACCCGGAGTTCAGAGCATTCACCTTTCATACTCAGATAGCTTATGCTATACGTATATATTGGCATTCAGTCAACAAATTCGTTTGTAAAATATCTAACACTGACTGTACAGGTCTGATTGTTGGTTCGAAGAGCCAAAGCAGGTTTTTTTTCCCCCCTTCGCTTTACAGCTCGACAAGAACATCGTTCCTCGCTCCTCTCTACACACTTCCGAAGTAAGCTGAATGTATCATTGAAGATTCAGACCTGTTTTGAACTGATATCAAATTGTTATAATAATTCAGTATATTGAGTCATTACTAACTGTTCTCCATGAAGATATCTTGTATTTGCCAAGTGAGGCCTTTGATGCTCATCTCCTGGTTGCTCTTCATCATGTTGGAGCAGAAAATCTTCTGATAGTGTTCCACGGTGATGTTGACTCGTGACAGCCGGAGTTCTCCCTTCAGCATCCTGGCACATCCTTTCTAATAATAATAATGATATAAATAATAACAATAATGTTTAAAGCCGCAAGCGGAATTTTAGCACTTGGGCAGTAAGAATATATCGATACACATCCAAATACATTACATTATCCAAAATCCAAATTTAAGGAATCCAGTCATGCCTAAGGTTTACTTTTTGGACACACGGTTCAAATGTTGTTCAAGGACTATGAGTGTATTTCCGAATAAGGCCCAAATCAGTTTCCTCGACCGATTTACAGCTTTAAAAAAAAAAAAATACAACCATAAAACAATAGCAAGAAATCTCGTCTTCCTATTAAAGCGTAGTCCGAACAAACGACTCTTACGAACTGATTCATTTTAGTGAATCAAGCTAATTCATTGCAACCAGCCTGATCACTGATCACAGACAAACAACTCAATCCGGCCCTTTTAACGAATCAAAGCATTTGTGTGTGTGTGTATATCTTCTATATATATATAAAGCTGAAATACCACTGACTGACTCACTCACTCATCACGAAATCTCAAAAACCACTGCACGGATTGCAATGAAATTTGGAACATACCTTCCTCTTGGGTCTTAGGTGCTCACTAAGAAAGGGTTTTGAAAAATTCGCCCTGGATCGCGGCTAACTCGCGAAAAACGCGATTTCTCACGCATTGTAAATTCTTCGAAATTACATTACGGATCCTAATGAAACTTACTACATTGTTTCTTATTACATGTTAGATGCAAAATTATTTTCAAAGTACTTTGCCCTGTATCAGTACTACAAAGGGGTAGTACGTTATTTGTTGACGTTACGTTCTGATCTCTGATCATCCAGTAATGCTCAGTGCTTACTGCTTATTGCCATATTGCTTAGCGTTCTGCCTTCCGTAGCGAAGCACGGGTACTTTCAGCTAGTATATATATATATGCAAGTATATTATATTATTTGAGTTTATTTTGATGATATCTTCACATGTATTAATGACTATTTTCAAAAGGATGTTGTTCAGTAGCTTGCGTCTTGAGGATTGTCCAAACTTTTGACAAGTGATGTCACGTGACAACAGCGCATTTGGCCCAGATATCAGGTTCAGGTAAAGTAAATTTTTATAGACCATTATAAAAATGTGTTCCCCATACACGTATTGGTACCGAACCATTTCGGTACCGGGCTTTTGGTGCAATCCTTTTTACGTGTGAAACATAGTCAAAATCCGAGTTGCCTCCCGAACGTATTAAGTGGTGGATCGCAAGTTTGTTTACTCTCCGCCTCGCACTTTGAGCGCATCATCACTGTTTTTTTTTATTTTTATTATTATTATTATTACATTTGAAAACATAAAAAAACAATGCCAGGGTTATAAAAAAAAATAACCTAGAGTTAGCGCAGTGTCACTGTGGCGACAGTATTATATGTGTATATGTGTGTGGTTATATAAATATATATAAACACATCTGTATTACCCTCAAGGGGTCTAACAAATGTAAAGAATTTAATAAAATTTTTCCATGTATTTAATTTTATTCAATCAATTTAATTTGTGCCAATTTAATTGACATAATTGAATCAATATAATAAAGTATTTTCATCAATTAGATTTATTCTATTTAATTTTTTATATATTTAATATTTATAAAATGTTATTTAATAAAATACTTAAAATATCATTATAAAATATAATTTATAAATATAAAATATAATTGTATATATAATTTAAACAAGTAGTCATTTTATTTAAAATTGTTTTAAAAAACTATTCTGTTGTTCACAAATGTTAATAATGATAAACTTCTATGCGAGAGGACACAGATACCCCGGCCATGTTCATTGCACCTGAGTAATAAACAACTGTTTGGTTTTCTCTTTGCACAGCTTCATTACCATCGTCCCGATCATAAAGTAGAGCAGCTGATGCGAAAGGGAATAGTGTGGACACCCGAATCGCGTCATTGTGTCCCTGCAGGCCTTTGTGACGATGCACGGTGTCCCGTCGTCTTTCCTTCCGAATAAAACAGGTGTGATTTGATGAGCATTGATGTTTTGTTTTTTTTCTTTATGAAATAGAACTTTTTCTTCCTTACCAGGTTCCCAGCAGCAGCGTCATGCACTTATCCCCGAGCTGCTCGTCGTAACACTCGACAGATCGCGGCGTAGAGTATGAGAGGGACGGGTCCGTGGAGATCCATTCGTTAGGCAAGGACCAGAAGGACGCCGACAGGACGGGTTCGAACTCTGTAGGGGATTTACAGAATGATTAGGGGTAGACAATGTTTAATTACACAGGACGATGGGGACCGAAGGATGCATAGTGCAGAGTTTGGATTTGGAGCCTGTTAACAGCCTGTAGGTCTACAATAATGAGCGCAAACCTAAAAATACAAAGTTCAGGCTTTATTGGAGAAACATTAAAGGAAGAAACTCGGTGGTGTTGTTGTTTCTCCAGTAGAGGTTTCACCGGATATTCAACCCGGAAGTGCAAATCATTTCAAAAATATTTCTCAGTATTCGTTTTATATACGAGGTGGTATCAAAAAGTCTCAAGACTGGCTCTGTTTGCAGCAAAGTACTTTATTTATCTACGTTTACACACCATCACCTTCAAAATAGTCCCCTTGAACCGCAATACAGCGTTTCCAGCGTTCCTGCCACTTCTGGAACGTGTCCTGGAAGTCTTCTTTTCAAAACGTGTCAAGCACCTTCTGTGAGTCGCGCTGGTTCTCCGCTACGGTGTCAAAACGCCGACCTTTGTGGTGAGAATAGCACCAGTTGCACAGCTCAATGTCACGCAGGACAATACCTTTGGGAAACTGACTTTTGATTTTCGGTGCTCCCTGTGACTGCGCGTGCAGCCTTGTGCTGCCATCTGTTGGCGTGTTACAAAACTAGTCTCAAAACTTTTTGATACCACCTCACATCTTTTTTTGGCCTGTACATTTGGAGATTTAAGTGGCAGTTTGAATTTGCCTTTGTTCAGTAGCTCAGCTTTCAGGATCTAGAGAATCTATGAAATGACTGACAGGAGCAAATCCCAACACAAACAAGAAGATTGGACCTGAAATCCTAAAGTCACAGGTTCAAACAATCATCTATTGCACCTTGAATATGATTTCTTTTCTTCAGTTATAAGGTATGTTATATTCCGGCCAAACCAAATTATATCCGTGTAATCAGATAAACATTTGAACATTTACCTTTGTAATATTTAGGATCCGTCTGCTGAAGAGCTGCGACAGCAAGAGCTAAACTCTTGTCCAGCTTTTTGACCAGAGAAACGGCGATGGAGCGCTGCGACAGGTTAAGAGAATCCGAATGGGTCTGGGATTTTGTGGCTTGCTGTAACTGGGCTGGAAAGAAAAAGTATATACCAAAAAATCTGATCTCATCCTGATGTTAGTGAAGATGTTTGATCCAGGATTATAATATTGTTATGATGAGGTCAAGGTCAATGTGGGAGACTGGAGCAGTATCCTAAGATCATAAGAGCGTGTTCTAGAGGCAGCATGATCGCAGCATCATGGATATTAACCAACACCATTTGTGGCAGCGGCGCGTAAACTGCTGCCAAAATTACGCTGCCGCTAAAACATGTTCTTATGCCGAATACAGGGAAATAAACAAGTATTGATTACGAGGAAACAATGTTTATGTCGTGATCACGAGAAAATGAAGTGGTGATCACGAGAAAACCAGAAAGTGGCATCTACGGGCTTGTCTGGAGATGCAAAACTTCTCAACAATTTCCCCTTGGAACTAATCAAATAGTCAATAAATATATTTTGATTGATTGAAGAGCTCACCTTGAAGTATGACATAACCAACAACACCATCCAGATTCATATTTCTGCTCTGCTGCTCAAAGAAATTGACTCCTTTAGACAAACTTTCCAAAATGTCATCTATAACCTCCTGGTGCGCAGGGCGCAGGCTCGCGACTATGAGGAGTGCCATGAGAGCGTGCATGTTTCCAATAATAATAGTAATAATAATAAAAATAATAATAATAGTGCAGAAGTTGTAGAATGATGACTCCAGATCCTGGCAGAGTTCCTCCTTGTGTTTCTTTATTCCTGATCAAGTGTAATGCAGAGGACCCCTGAATCCAGCCCTACATTCCAGAGAGTGTGTCCAAGAGTTACTGGAATACTGGGCGAGAACCTAAGAGTCACTTGGATTGGGCAAAAAAACGCAGTCGAGGAAGGAGGACGCGTCCGACGTGTGAACTGCCTCTTTCCAATTTGCTTCCCTACAGTTACGAGTGGATTAATGAGACGATGGTAAATGGTGACCTCTAGCGGTAAAATGGGTGAAATACAACAACATTGTATTTATGTGCTCCTTGAAGTCCACAACATTTTTGTGAATACAAATACAAAATACATAATAAATACAAATGTTTGCAAAAGATTTTATTTTGAAATCCCTGAAATAAATCACGTATTTTAGGTGTTCTGTGAGGTGGTACAAATACAAGACTGAACATTTATTTATTCATTATAAGCTAATTGAGTTTTAATAATAATAATAATAATAATAATAATAATAATAATAATAATAAAAATAAAATCTTGTCTTAAAAAATGTGCGTGTAAGAAAGAAATGTATTCATGATTTTAGAGAGTTTTAATACAATTCTTGATTATGGACTGAACCTTTCTTTATTCTTGATTATGAGCTAAAGACGTTTTTGATAAGGAGAAAAAGATATTGTCTTCAAACATGTGTAAAATAAATACAAATGTATGAAAGTTAGATTTTTAACTCCCTTATTATGAAATAAATTAATGATGTCAGGTGTTCTGTTTCAGGTGGCACGAATAAAAAAACCTGAGCTGATTTCAAAAAACAACAAATAAACAAAACACAAGGCAAAAAATATATTTATTATTAATTATAGGAAAGTTTTAATATCATTTTTGTTTATGGCCCCAACATTATTTTGTGTTAATTATTGTGAACTTGAGAGCGTTTGGTTACCTGGTGTGTGAAAATAAATAAGTAAATAAATAAATAAATAAATAAATAAATAAAATGTTGAGATCTCTGAACTTATTCTGACTGCATTTAAATTAATTAATTATAATTAATCATAATTTAACAGTTTACTACTTGGTGCTTCAGTTTACTGATTCATTTTGATCGATTTTCTTTCTTTTCTTTTTTTTTCTTTCTTTCTTTTTTTTTTTTTTTTTTTTTTTTAAGAGGGTTCTCTTTAAATCGTCGGCCACGTCGCTTGTGACGTCACAACCCAGAAACACAACGATGGCGGATGCCAATGCGGCGGTGGTGCTGGTGACGGTGTCGCTGGTCTTGCTGGGTCTCGTGGCCGGTCTGAGCTGGTCGTGGGCGCTGCTGCCGGTCGGCGTGGTCGTGTTCATTTTTGTCGTGGCGCGCGGCCTGAAGTCCCGCGACGAATTCGCGCACCTGAACGTGTGCGTGCTCGTGCTCGGGGACGTGGGTCGCAGCCCGCGCATGCAGTATCACGCGCTGTCGCTGAGCAAACACGGCTACAACGTCACCTTCATCGGCTTTCTGGGTAAAGAAAAGAAAAGAGGGAAAAGAAAGAATGCTACATTCATTGATTGATTCAATTTGTTTGAACACGTCGTGCAGATTAAACACTACAGTATATGACATTCCGTTCTTCCTGATTGGTATTACATTAAAGGGGCGGTCTGTATTTTTGTGTGTGTGTGATTTATACATCTTTAATACAAATATCTTTTGTACCTTTTAATACAAATATCCCTATATTACCACGTGACTACCGACTTGTCCGACCTTCTAGTTGACAAGTCGGTAGTCAGATGGCATTATTGGGAATGATCACATATAGTGTGTATAAAACACACACACAAAAATACAGACCGCCCCTTTAATGTGCCAACAGTCAAGGAAGGACGGTGTAGTTGTGCTGTGTTCTGCAACTGATCAGAAGGTTGAGAGTTCAAGGGTTCCAGTACTGCTCCTGATGGGCCCTTGAGCAAGGCCCTTAACCCTCTGCTGTAACTCTCTGCATATCACAGGCTATGATATGGACAAGTTTTTTCTTTTACTGTATATTGCAGAATTAAAGTCCAGGGGGCGGAGCTTGTCCTAACTGAAAGCTTGACCCTACACATTTATCCCACTGTAACTCCGCCCCTTAATGTGGTCATGCGGTAATTGTTATGATCCTAGACAATTTGAGATATCCGGCCTGGAAATAAGCTCCGCCCCCAACAGTGTTTGCTATGATTTAACAGGTGCTATGATTTTTCTGTACCTGCAGGTAACAAACCTCATCAAGATGTTCTCGAGGACGACCGGATCGATATCCTGCCTATTTTGGAGCACAAAGGCCTCCCTGGTAACCTCCACTGTTAGGAATTAAATATCGCTTCAACTGTTTAATATTTAAAAAAGAAAAAGAAAATATCAGAATTTTTAAAAACGATTATTTTGCTTTCAGTTGGCCCAAAGATCCTCAGGTATATCACCAAGGTGATCTCGCAGTCCCTGCAGCTCCTTTACGTCTTAATGAAGCTGGACGATCAGGCGTTTATTCTTCTACAGGTATGCAGATTTCATGACATGGTAACATTGGCACGTTCGGTAAATACGCTCCGTGGACAAAAGTTGGACGGTTGAGGGAAAGATCTGCATGTGCTTTTTGAACATCGTTCTATTTCTCACTGCTGTTATAATGAGCTCCGCCCTTCTGAGAAGATGTTCCACTAGATTTTGTGGAGATGTGTGTGAGATTCATTGCAGTCAGTGTTCACATTCATCCTAAAGGTGTTGGACATCTATAGCAGGAGATCTTCCACTCCAACTCATGTGAAGCGTATCTTCATGAAACCTTGCTTTACTTCAGAGATTCGTGTTGTTACCGACGATCATTATGTACGAGTTACTGATCGATCGTCATCTCCAGCGATGTTCTTCCGCATATTAAAGCGTATGTGCCGCTTTAAACACCTCGAACGACTCGTCGCAGCGTCGCCGTGTGTCGTGTAAAACGTCTCTGCGGCAGATTTGCCCAGTTGCACGCAGAATTTCACGTTTGCTCTTTGTTCTAACTTGTGAGAACGCACGTGTTCAGAATGCCAGTTAGCAACAAAAGTCTCGAAACTTTTTCATACCACCTCAGACATAGCAAGGGTTCGGGATTAGTGTGCACTGTACTCATGACACTTCATGTTTGTATCTTGTGACCCAGAATCCTCCGGGACTGCCGAGCATCGCCGTGACGTGGCTGGCGAGTCGACTGATAGGAGCTCAGTTCGTGATCGACTGGCACAATTACGGTTACTCCATCATGGCGCTCAGTCACGGCGAGAACCATCCCATCGTCAGGGTGGCCAAGTGGTACTGAAACCCCCTTTACAATCTTTGCAGTATCAACCGTTATATGATTATTAAATAATTTTTTTTTTTTTGTAAGTAATAGTTTAACCGATTTCTGGGCAGGTACGAGAAACTTTTCGGACGTTTCGCCGATCACCATCTTTGCGTCACTGATGCTATGAGACGTGACCTTCAAAAGAATTGGAACATCCGGTAAGAGCGCAACGTCATAAAACTTTTGCTTTGTGCACTTCACACATCGCTAAAGAATAAATCTAAATTGGAAATGCTTCACCCCTATTTTTGGTCTGTATTTGCATACAGAAACGTGATTGGCTGTTGCGTTTAATGATGCGATAATACATAATAAACTGCGTTGATCATTTTTTAACAGTTCACATATTTACATTCTTGGAAGTACCGTTGAATCAATGCGGGCAATCCAAATTTTCTTTTCCATTTCCAGTGCGTCCACTTTATACGACAAGCCGCCTTCGATATTCCGAGAGACGCCTTTAAAGCTCCGCCACGAGCTCTTCATCCGCATGGCCAGCGCTTACCCACAGTTCAGAGCATGGTGAGTCGTGTGCTTGTTTTATACGTATAGACAAGCCTAAACAAATGCTACAGTCCTCCGTCTGGCAGCCTAGAGGTGTAAAAGATGTCACTTTGGCTGATTTGAAAACACTGAAGTATTATTTTTCGTAAAAGAAGTAACCATTTCAGAGGAAAACACCTCATGCTTGTATTTAGAAATGTTCAAGCAGAACAACAGCTGCTCAGGGTAGGTGTGTTTTACCGTCAGTGTTTTTTTTTTGTTTGTTTGTTTTTTTTTGGGGTAGTTCTGAAAACACGGAGAACACGGAGCTGACCGCGTTCACGCAGCTGAACACTAAAACCGGGGAGGTGACATTCGCTGAGGGACGACCTGCTCTTCTGATCAGCAGCACCAGCTGGACCGGTCAGATTTCTATATGCGTTCTACATTTCCTTCGACTCTATTATGCTACACCGTATGGCCAAAAGTTGGAAGCACACAATTGTATAGAATGTTTCTTTTCCCCTTTACCTGAACTAGAAAACCCAAACTGTTCATAATGCATCATAATGTATCATAATGCCCTTGTGCATAAAGCCAGCTCCATGAAGATCTACATTTACACAGGTTTGAGTGGAAGATCTTGAGCTCAACCCTATTATACATGAATGAATGTGAACGCTGACTGCACTCCTGGTCTCCTCACCTCACCTACATCAGTACCTGACTTTAATAACCCCATTGGGGCTGAATGAATCTCCGTAAAATCTAGTGGAACATCTTCCTAGTATAAGTGGAGGTTAATATAACAGCAAATGGAGACAAAATGTAGAATCGGATGTCTGAAAAGAATGCACACGCCGATCTTACGCTCAGGTGTCCACAAACTTTTGCCCATATAGTGTGTGTGTGTGTGTGTGTGTGCATTTCAATAATAACAGTTTGATTCTCTTCCACAGAGGATGAAGATTTCTCGGTTCTTTTAAAGGCACTTGAAGGTCAGGACGGATCCGTTTAAACTTTCTTTCCCGCATCGTCGTCACGCATTCTCTAAGACTTGTCCTCTTTCGACAGATTATGAAAGTTTCGTAGAAGCAGGGCAACATCTCCCGTCACTCGTCTGCGCCATCACTGGTTCGTAAAGAAGACGAGGATACGTTTTTTTTTTTTTTTTTTCCCCCTGTATGTAGTTTGTTCATTTTTTTTCCCGTCACTCCAGGTAAAGGTCCTCAGAAAGAATATTATGAGAAGATCATCAACGCCAAAGAGTTTCAGCACGTTAAGATCTGCACTCCTTGGATGGAAGCGGAGGATTATCCCCTTCTGCTGGGTGAGAGCGCAACCCTCAGGCATCATACCGTTACGATCTCATTGCCATTGTGTATGTCGTGCGAGAATATTTATTAAAAAAAAAATATCCGTGTTTAGATGAAAACGGCGTATTCAAATGCATCCAGATCCTCAAGTACAATCTGGCGCAAGAGGTTCTCAAACCGTTTCCCGCCGTTCCCAAAAGTATTGGGACGCCCCGATTAATGACCTGTTTGTTTACAGTTGCTTTGATTAATAGAGATTTAATAGAGAAATTCATAAATGAAGGTTAATATAGAACACAAAAAACATATAAATCCTGGCGTTTATTGCGCCCCACCTGTCTTGTTTTTATTCCCCAAGGTTTGAGAACCTCTGACCTAGAGTAGATGGATAAAAAATAAGTTTTTTGGTCTTCCCTCCACACTGAGGCGCTGTGAGCAGCTTTGCGAAAACACCGCTTTGTGTGTGTGGCGGCGAGAAAAATGAAGATATTCAAAAACAAGGATTTTCTAGGTCATGTGACATGTGACTGTAATTAAAAAGTGTGGATTGACTCGAAGGACAGGAAAAAAAAAAACACGCCAGAAACAAAGCAGTTTGTTACCCATGCACTGTATAGGAATGATTCAGATCCCAGGGTGTGTGTTTTCAGAATGTGATTAACGTCACGCTTCGGGTTAAACAGGTTCGGCCGATCTTGGCGTCTGCTTGCACAAGTCCTCGAGTGATCTTGACCTTCCCATGAAGGTGGTTGACATGTTCGGGTGTTGTCTTCCTGTCTGCGCCATACACTACCAGTGGTGAGCTGTTGTTTTTTTATCCTTCGCCCTCAGTAGTTAAGGGTAAAGTAATTAGTTGTCATTCTCAATTGATTGTTGTGTGTGCAGTCTGGATGAGCTGGTGAAACACGAGGAGAACGGCCTGATCTTCAGAGACTCGGCTGAACTCTCAGAGCAGCTGAAGGTAAAAAAAAAAAAAAAAACTCCTTAAAATGCATCCGGAATATACGCCGTTTTTTTTATATACGCCGTTTTTGTCTCGCGTCTGTCCAGCTGCTGTTCTCAGACTTCCCTAACGTCCAGGGGAAGCTGAACGTCTTCCGGAGGAACCTCAGAGAGAGCGGGGAGCAGCGCTGGGACGACAACTGGGACCAACACATCCTGCCGCTGTTTAAGGAACACTGTGACTGAGCAGTAACCAGACGAACGATGATGATCTTAATAATATTAATAATAATGATAACAATAACAAGCCGAGGAGGTCGTAGGAATTCGTACAGGGTAAACATCCATTGTTTGTTTTGGGGTTTTTTTTGGTTTTTTTCCACCCCCGTGTCATTCCAGCAATTCCATTGGACAAAACTTGAACATGAAGCAAAAAGCACACTTTGTGTACATACGATGTAAACAAGCACTTTATTACATTTTGAACTCTGTGAGCACGTTGATGATTTCTAAAGAAGAGACTCGTTCGTACGGGAACACTTGCGTGGTGGGATTCGGGGCGGGGACGTGTTTTAATCCAGCCTTTTCTGAAGAGACAAAACAAAGACATCACTGTTAGCGTTACTGATATTAGCTTGACGAATACCTGTCCGTGTTGTCGAGTCATTATCGTTGTTACATTGTCATGATCCGGATGAAATGCTGACATTAAACTCACCCAGTTCGTCCTTGAAGCGGGCGTAGGTTTCTGGGTTGCGTATCGTCGAGGCGATGTAAACCTCCGGAGGGTCTTCGCAAACGTGGAAAAGTCTCGCAAGCAGTCTCACCAGAGAGCCGACCACCTCGGGATCGTACACCACGTCTGACAAGAAATACAATCTCTCACAAACCCGTTTTGGGAAGTGTTCCTGAAGAAAGAACGGCTGCGCCCGTACCTGTTGCGACGACGGCCTCCGCTCCGATCCTCCTCAGCTCTTCGTCTTGTGCGTGTTCCCAGTTTAGTTCCCGCACGCACACCGACACGTCCGTGTCGTCGTCCTGGTTTAAACCGTTCCTCTGGAGGTTCTTGTGAAGTCTCTGAAGCACCCCCTGGTGGCAGTCGGTGAAAATGTATTTTTTGGGTTTGCAGGCGCGACACAGTGACACGCCGGCGAGTCCTGCGCCGCTGCCCAGCTCCAGCACCGTCCTGTCACGGAGAGGCATGTCAACCATTCCATCACGGTGTGATTAGCACGCTTCATGGTTATTTTCTTATATCCGAGCTATGATTCATTTTGGAAAAGTATGCAGTTTGCTTTGAGCGATTTGTCGTTCTGGATTTGTATGAGGGGGCAAAAGAACATTAGTATGAAAACACACGTTTTTCCAATACACATTGTCCTTTTATTTTTTCTAAAATATAAAATTAACAATTTGTACAAGGAAGGAAGGGATGTAAATGATAGATGGACAGATCAAAAATGAAATTCATGAGAGTTTAAAGGAAGAATGAAAAGAAAAAGTGAAAGAACTTAATAAAGCATGATGGCATAAAGGAAAGAGGAAGTGAAAGAAGACTGAACAGGTGAGCAGGTATGTAGAAAGGATGAGAGGAAAGTAAAGGTGAGAAAATGGACTGAATGAGGTACAGATGAATGTGTAGATTTCTTAGTTTCGTGGAGGAAAAGAAGAAGGGACAGAGGAGGGAAAATAATAGACAGTGCGGGTTTGAAAAATGTGAAAGTAGATACGGGTGCAAAAAAGAAAGAAAAACAAAAAGAATGAATGGAACGAGAAAGAAAAGTAAGAATGTAGATGGTGGAAAGAATTAAAGAAAGAAATAAGAAAGAGTACTGGAAAGAAAAAGTTAGAGACTGCTTGAATTTAAAGGGTTAAAAGAAAGCGAAAACGAAAAGGAATGAGAGAGCGAGGGAGAGAACGATTTACCTCCCAGCAAAGACGTGAGTGTTTTCCAGCGCCCACTCCGTCAGGTAAAGAGCTGCCTCCCATGTGACGAGCCCCGTGGTGCCATCAGAGATCATCGCTACGTTCTCTTCCAGACTCACCGCCTCTCCTGTAGGCTGAACAATTAGAAATCACTACCTGAGGTAACCTGAAACTCAGGGGTTGTGATGTCATAAGTGTGAAATTTAAATATCGTTAACACACGCAGTGTTAAATGTCAGGTAGGCTTCGTTTATGGAGAAGATTCCCTGGGGAAAACGAGCTTTTTCATTCTCATGTTTTAATTATTGAAACTATAGTTAAAGTCGGTGTGTATAGACGTGTCGGGGATCTGATTATTGAAAACGTGACTCTGATCAAAGGAACCAAATGACTCAAAAAAAGATTCGTTCATTCTGATGAACGAGTTTCAAAGAACCGAGTCACTGAAATGATCCGATCTTCCCATCGCTCCCATTGTTACTTCTCTGTCGCATTGTGTTCCGATGTAATTCGTTGGTTGCAGCGGTGTTACACTGAAATGCAGCCCTAGGATTTCTAACTTCTGATTGGGTGGGCAGCCTACTGTAGATGGATGGATGAACAGAACAATAGTTGGACAAAAAAAAAAAGGAATTGTTTTAACTCATAGAAAATACTAAAAGTTTTCGGTTGCTGTCGGTTATAAAGTAATACAGTAAGGGAAAAAAATGTTTTTAAATAATGTAAAAAAAAAAAAAAATGGTTATATTATGTCCTAAAACTCTTTGGTTAAGAAATGAATTAAGAAAAAAGGGGGAAAAAAAAACATTTATAGAACTTTTTCCTTTTTTTTATTTTTTTTATTTATTTATTTTTTAACATGGGAAAACCTTTTATATAATGTACTGATTTTGTATAGACGTGTGAAAATAGGCTTTAGGATGAAATTTTATTAGAGAACTAATCTGATCCAATAAAAACAGGTTAAAGTTAAAGTACAGTAAAAGGTTTTAAGTTCATTACCACTGCTCATTTTTAGTTAATTAGATTTTTTATTTCACAAATTTTTTTTTTTTATATTAGTTAAGGGGAGAACGGGATTAGGTGTTGGGCCTCTACCACCCCTTGCCCACATGTTATTTGTACCAGCCCACCCTAATATAATTGGCTGTAACTCCCCCTGATTCATTCCCATGTTTACTTACCAGGAAATATGTTTTGTAGCACACCGCCTCCTCTCTAGCGCTCATCACTTCGGCTAAAGCGTCATACAGCTCGTCCAGAGGCTCCGACCCAGTTAACTCATGCTACAAAATAAAATAGAACAAAAACTTGTTTATACGTATATTCTAAAAAGCCTGTTATTGTATAATAGAAGGCAGATATGGTTTACCCTTTTGATGAGTTCAGTCAGGAAAAGCCTTCTGTATTTCACTGACGGTGGGTTTTTATGACATAATAAATTAAGACATGTCTAAAACAGAATAAAAAAGAAGGGATTTTTAAAAGTCAAATTCGCCGCTCAAATGTGGATAAATGAGAGCAGGACAACAAATATTCATCTGTCAAAGATTACCTTTTTCAGAATGTCCAAAATCACTCCTGACTGCGAGTTCTGGATTTCAGTTTCTAAAGACTGCAACGTAATATTCAAATATATTCAAATTAGTTTAGTGATGTAAGAAGTGAAATTAAACGTCATTGGCATCTTTACCTTCCATGGAAACGTGTGTAAACGACACATGGCAAAAAAGGACACTTGGAAACGACACGAGACATCCTGAACCTCCTTAAAGCTCATGAGTGTTGTTTCTTAAACGCAATAAAATGTAATATTTGACTTTTTTCTTTTAAATAAATGAAATAAAAAACAAGCTTTTCGCATATAAACGACAGCACACAGGACCACGTGTCGTAGTGCTTCCTCGTTTTTAGATAACCACGCCCCCTAGGTTTGGATTGGCCAGTAGCAATTCGGAGTCTGCGCCGTAATATTAAGGCGGGAAAAAAAGATAGACGCCATATTGGACAGTGTTGTGCGTTGACGCGCCGCCATATTGGAAAAGGCACATTATGCTAGTCAACGCAAATGAATGGAGAGAGAGAGAGAGAGAGAGAGAGAGAGAGAGAGAGATAGATAGATAGATAGATAGATAGATAGATAGATAGATAGATAAGGTTTGTGTGTCTAATTCAATTTGAGTAATATATATCCATTTCAATACAATTTTGCAACTAAAACTACTGTTGGAAATGGCAAATGTAAATTAATCTTAATTACATTTTCCTTTTGCACATATGGAAAATGTACATTTTAATACAGAAATGTTTTGCTCTTTTAAAAAATTGCATTGCCGTTTTGCATATTACATTTTTTTATTTTTTTATTTTGCCACCTCTATTCTTCCGTACATCAACACCAGAACAGTGTAGAATCGCCCCCAGCTCTGTGGCTGCAGTGGTGTTCTGTGTATTAGCGTAAATATTTCTCTGTGTTCATACTCTAACACTTTTACATCTAAAACCTTGTGGGTCGTTCCCATATATACACTTTTAAAGCGTTGAAATGAATTCGATTGATGTTGATTTGCAATTGTTGGATTGTTGTGGAATATTGGGATTGCGTGGAATATTGCAGACTTGAAAGCAGACTTGATTCAGAAAGGATGAGGCTCAGTAAGTAGCCTTACACAGACACTGAGGTGTTTTTACTAGGGGTGGAACGGTACACAAAATTCAGGGTTCGGTTTTGAGTCACGGTTTAGTTCAATTTCGGTACGGTTAATGGAGAAGAAATGCAAAAAAAAATACAATTTCTTATTTTTTATTAACGCAGTTTATTTGTGAACATCGACAGTTTACATTTTTAAATACAATCTAAAATAAAATGCTTGCTTGGTTAAATATGTATATAAAAATAAAATAAAATAAATCAAATGAATGCAATACACTTTTATTATATTGATTAAATTGAGTCATTGATTAAACAGACACGAATAAAATAGATTAAATAAAATGAAATAAATGTAAAAAAAAAAAAAAAAAAAAAAATAGATTTGTTAGACCCCACTTGGGAAATACAGATGTGTGTATGTAAGGATATGTGTGTGTGTGTTTTACAATTAATATTTAATTTTCTAAAGATGATCTACTTAATTGCTCTACACATTTCAGCAAACGTCTTCATTCCTTCACCATTCACTCCCTCGATATGTGGAATTGGCAAGATTTTCTCCTTAATAATAATAATAATGATAAAAAAAATGACAATGCGTTCACAGTGCAAAGGAAAAAAGGATTGCATTCGGTTCTGTACGTATACGTGTACCGTTACACCCCTAATATCCAATGTAATCAGTACAACCCTTGTAATTAAAAACAATTACACACATCAGTCTTTTGTGAATAATTCTGTTGTTTAATGTTTAATCAGAGCCTCATGCTGTTTTGATGACCTGAGATTTTATCCCAAACCAAATATTACCGTAGTAAACAGTTACACTTGGTCATGTGACATACTGAGGTTAGACACTAATATAGTGCATACACATGTTTCGTATCAAACTTTATTAAAAAAAAAAGTGACATTGTTTAGTTTGATGACACTCAGCATGGATACATATTTGTGAAAATGTTTATTATTAATGATTTAGAAATAATCGTCACTTTTTCTGCTTCTGCCTTCGGCCAGAAAGGTTCGCATCTGGCAGCGCTTGTGCTTTTTTCGCCTTGTAGGCTGGAGATTTGGGGATTCGAGGCCCCTTGACGTTGACTATGTGTGGGAGGAGAGGCGGGTCTCGTAAGCAAAGACCTGCCTCCTCGGGGGCGTGGCCTCTCAGCAGGAGGCGCTCCGACGCCACGCCGGTTACAGCGATCCAACCTGAGGTAGAGATTTTGAAACGTACATCACCGCTAGTGGACGTGTCCCAAACCACACACCAATTCATCACGCATGCGTTATGTTGGGATGTTTGCAATGAATTGTGGGAATTGTGATCATTTTTCTGCATAGCGTGTTACCTGCAGAGGACAGTTTGATGTCGGCCACCGCTGTGTCCAGTCCTCGGCCCTCGAGCTCAAAGTCTTGAGACGCGAAAGCTGGAAACGCTTTCATTCGTTCCTCTCCGCCTGATGGAACCTAAACAGGAAAACAGCAAAAACAAAATGTAAATGACAACAGTAAATAACTTGTTTTGTAGAAGATTCAAAAAGTGATGCATTAATGGATGGAGAAGTGTGATGTCATTTCTAGCCATAACTTACGGCGAGAAGAGATTTTCCGGCGTGTTTCTGGTACGTGGAGTCGGCTTTGTCCAAATTAGTGATGTGGACAGGGATTTGAGACGAGGCCACTACAGTAAACCAGCATGGCTGATTTCCCTGAAGAACACAGTATGGAGATTATAAGGACACATAATAGTCTCTTTATCTATAAAAATCAGGAGTGTAACGGTACCCAACATTCACGGTAATTTTGGGAAATTTATGGGGAAGAAATTCGAAACATAAAAATGCTTGTCGTTTTTGTATTCACGCAGTTTTTTTTATTATCATTATTAACATTTGTGAACATCAATAGTTTGCATTTTTAAAAACAATTTTCAATAAACTGCATGCTTAGTTCAATAATATCTAAAATAATCTTTTATATAAAAATAAAATCTAATAAATCAAATGAATGCAATACATGTTTATTAGATTGAGTAATCGATTCAATCGGAACAATTCAATTTATTAAAGAAAATTCAATAAATTGAAAGGTTTCGTTTACATTTGTTAGACCCCTTTTGGGTAGAAGTGATTTTTACATTTAATATTTCATTTTGTAAAGATATGATCGTAACTGTTCTACTCATTTCAGCATATTTTAGTCTCCTTTCCTTCCATTCTTCATTCGAATTGTCAGGATTTTCTCCTTTTAAAATAAATTCTTGAAGCTAACGCTAAAGTCGCTAACGCTAGTCCGTCAAACAAAATCAGTTTTACAGTTTAACTACAAATCGTATTTCCAGTGCGGAGTGCGTAGACACAAACTAATTCTAGTTTCTTTTTATATTCCTGGAATTGTTGTGTTAAGTTTAATAATAAAAAAAAGTTTTTTAAAAAATGGCTCTGCGCTCAAAGTGCGAACAAACTAGCGGTCCGCCACTTAATACGTTCCTGAGGGAAGCGAAAGCCCTGTACTGAAATATATATAATATTATATATATAAAATCTTACTTCCAGATAATCGATCCGTGCCAGGGCTCCGAGGAACACCACCATCCCCGGCTTGAGTACGAACGTCCTGGGTGTTATGGCGTGCGTTGGCACCACAAGCTTCACTTCCTGATCATTCAGCAGGCTGAGAATCTGTTGATTGCACAACAAAATAGGCAAAATATTCGACAAATTATCGTTCAGCTCAGCTAACAGCGTCTGATGTTACTCACGTCCCGTTCTTTCATGATGCCCGGCGTGTCGTAGAACCAGTGAGCGTCTTTAATTTCGTTGTATGTAAATTCGGCCTCGGGTTCGTTCTCGGGGGTCGGTCTGCCCACGTTGTCTTCATTAAGGTCCTCTCCGAAGCTGAGGCTGTCTGGATCGAACTCCACCAGGTCTTTTCTAGAAGACTGCACCCGGAAGGTTCTCCCAACACGGCCTGCGATCAAAGCAGACGCAACTTTGGTTCTCAGCATTTTATTGCTTTTCTTTTTCCGCTTTGCGTTTACGCGTCATGGAGGCGGGATTTCAACCGACTTCAGCTCACCAATCAAGTAGCCCTGTTTACGGAAATGCTGGATTCTCCTGCGCTCCTCAGGATCGAGATCGTCCTCGGTCTGTCGTGCCGCCAGCCGCAGTCGCTCCGCGCGTCTGAACATGCGGTACGGCGTCGGGTTGATGATGGGGAACTTCAGAAGGTTCAGCGTTGTCCCTAAAATAAAAAAAATTAAAAAAAGTTTTCACATCATTTAAACGCTTTTTGTTTTTAATTGATCCTGTATTTCCATATGGTAACTTTAGGCACAGACAATTTAATAAAAACTTTTTAAAATCCTCTTTAACTGTAACATAATTGGACCAAACCGTGACTTTAAAACGTGTGTACGTTACGCCCCTTTTTTATCCTAAAAGGAAGCAAATTATAGATGTTTCTGACAGGAATTATTTTTTTTATATAATTATTCTTTAATTATTCTATATTTTAGTCATAGTCTTCACTGATGTCACTAAACAGCTGTTAGCTAACTTGATAGGATTAATAAAATGTTTGTGATATTTCATTTTCGAATGCAAATGTGATGTTTATGACAGGAATTTATACATTTTCTATTATTTTCACTGCTAGAAATGAGCCGGCTGTTTAGAACAATGAGCCGTTTGAGACCTGAAAAGGGACAAGTGAGATGATTGACCTCAAATCACAGTCAGTTTCACGGTTAACCCCAAAAAACGAAAAAAATAGAAAAGAAAATATTTCGTTTGCTCTTTAATACAACCTCAGAATCAAACAAATGATGTCATACCAGGCCATGGTGATATTGTGGCTTTATGGATCACATCAGATGCTCTGGATTTGCAGTAATCAGACTCCAGAAGAGTGTTAAACAAGGTGGACTTGCCAGCATTGGCAGTACCAACCAAATAAACATCTCCTTTATACTTCCAGGATGCCTGGAGCTTCGTGATCAAGTTCTCAATCCCGTATCCCGTTTTGGCACTGATCAGATGAACCTCTTTGGAATCTCGTGTGGGAATTCCAGCATCAGCGCAATGCTGTGCCAGCTGCCTCCTGATCCTCTGCAGGTAATTGTGGGAGTCTCCAGGCAGCAGGTCCACTTTGTTCCCCAAAATAACGATGTGCTTGTTTTTGCCGACGAGCTGCGGCAGGTCGGGTACGATGGAATCCGGAAGATCTAGGAGATCCACGATGAGCAGCACCAGAGCTTTCTCCGATTTGATCCTCCTCACGATGTTCTTGTACTCGTCCTTCGACATGGTGACGTTCAAAGCCTTGCGGTGGTGCGTGAGAAGAAAACACCGCTGACATATGGAGTTTTGGAGCTTCTCTCCTTCAAATAATTGCTTGTATTTCTCACTGGGAAGGTAACCGGGAACTTCAGGAGCGGTGCAGTGCATTAAAGCACCACAGCCTGAGCAGGAGACGTCGCTGATGGGCATCTCAGCATCCGGACTTCCGTAGACCTTCTGCTCCTGCTTCGTTTTGTCCGTCTTCTTCTTCCTGGATCGTTCCGGTGGAAATCCAGCGTCATGGAATTCTATAGAATCCTCGAGGTCCAGGTTCTGATCTCCGATTTTTTGCAAAGATCTCAGCTGCAGCTCCAGAGCTTTTTGCTGGAGTTCTGGGACGCTCTTTCTAGGTGGCTTGACCTCTTTTGCTTTCATCGAGTCTGTGATTTGAAGTTGTTCAGCATCTTCTTTGTGCTCCTTGGATTTACAGTAGTCTAGGAAGAAGAATTCTTCCTCCTTGTCAGGTTCAACATATGAGAAGGTCTCTGGTGGGGCTTTAAGCATGTTTTCAGATTTCTTCTCAGTGCTATGAAATCGTAATGTCCACTTGTCCAGATGTCGAGATGTCCCAAAAATCTGATGTTTGTTTAATGACAGCAGGTCAAAGTAAAACGATGAGTGACATAAATGTCTCCATTCTAAGCCTCTATGCTGTTGCTCGCTTGTCATTAAAGCCCATTTTAAACGCCTAGAAGCAGGAAATCTCAGTACAGGCACTTGGAATAACCTAAACATGGCAACTCGAAATAAATGATATGAAAATGTACAACCTTGAAAATATTCGACACACGTGAAACAGCCCGGTGTGTATTTCTTCCTCTGTCGCAGGAAAATTGCGTCACCAGAGTGGTTTATTAATGTAAGAAAATAAGGTATTTTTCTTTAGAATAAACTAAAGAAAAAGGCAATAAATCAAAATATCGAGTATTTGTTTAGAATCAGGCAGGTTAAATTTTTTTTTACAATGTATTAATAATTATACCGATATAATTTCACTAAAGTAGCGAAATAGGAAAGTAATGGCAGAAAGCAAATGACACATTTTTTGTATGATTACATAATAATTACATAAGAAAAAAAAAAACAATTACATATACAAAAGTAAAAAAGTTTAATATTTCGAACATTTATAAAAAAAAAAATACAAAAAAAGGTTAATAAAACAAAAAAAATGAAATTCGTTCAAGTGTTATTTGTTGAGACAAAGAATGTTACGTAGAAATAAAAATATCAATAAATTGAAAATAAATAAATAAAACGCCGAATTCAAGCCAACTTCCGTGATAGCATGCGAATTCCGGAAATGACATATAATTTACGCGCCACTCACGCAGGCGGATTTTAAGCGCCGAGACGCGGCTGCAGATTTCACTCTTCTTATTTATTTTGTTATTAGAAAGAATTACAGCACCGAAACGCAATGTACGACCAAGATGAAGGTCTGTTTATAGCAGCATGTTGATATCAATTTGCCTTTTTGCAGCCTGCGCTTCGCCACAAAGCCTCAGACAGCGGTTATGCGTGTGCGGTGTAGTTCTGTTTCTCAGCTAACAATATATCGCTCTTATTGTTTTATTTCCTAACCGTTTTCGTGTATGGTCCGCCCCCTGCTATCTGATTGGCTATCCTCGAAAGAAGCTGTGCTTCAAGATTGGATAACGATTTCATTCACGAATCAGTGATGGCGCTGCCTTTAGGTCTAGCCAATCATCATTAGAGAGGCGGGATTTAACGGAATGCGGGTGCTAACAAGAAAATGACGCTAGCTAGTGAAATTAGCGTTAACGTTTATTGAGCTGGTTGTAACTTTTTTTCTTATAATTTTTTTTTCAGTAGACTTTGAAAACGAATTGTAGACGTTGAAACATTGTTTTTTTTAATTTTGCGGTAAACTAAGTATATATTTTTGCCCTATTGGTTAGTATTTGATGCAAAAAAACATGGGTTAACACTAATAACTGTCCTGTTTTGATTACATGTGCACTATGTAGGGTGTGAAATAATGGTGTGTGGGATTTCTAGTTTCAGTTTTGCATTTTTCTATGAGCAGTTGAGAAGAAGTTAGTGGGTCCCTTCATATCTCATGCTGTTATTTATGTTTATTCTAATTGAAGCAGATATCCAGTATGACGAGGATGATGATGAGATCACTCCTGATCTGTGGCAGGAAGCCTGCTGGATTGTTATCAGGTCTTAGCTCACTTTTTTTCTTCTTTTACTGAGGTTGAGCCTGATCTTCTGGTGTTTTTTGGAAATCCCATGTCACCGATATTTTTTTTTATTTTCCTTCATGTTTCTGATCTCCAGTTCCTACTTCGATGAGAAAGGTTTGGTGCGGCAGCAGCTGGACTCGTTCGACGAGTTCATACAGATGTCCGTGCAGAGGATTGTGGAGGACGCGCCGCCCATCGACCTGCAGGCTGAGGCCCAGCACACCTCCGGAGAGGTGGAGGAACCGGTGAGCTCTCTCTTTCTGTCTCCCTTTCGTTCTATCTCGCACGCTCTTTTTTTAGTGCTGGATACAAAACCGGTGTGTTTTCCCTCTGCAGCCTCGGTTCCTGCTGAAGTTCGAGCAGATCTACCTGTCCAAGCCGACGCACTGGGAACGAGACGGCGCTCCGTCACCCATGATGCCCAACGAAGCACGACTCCGCAACCTCACGTCAGTGTAGACCGAGATTAAAAAACACTATACAGCGGAATAGTGCGATTTTTAGGGATTATTTTGTGGCTAAACAGCAAGTTAATACGAGGGGTAATTATGTATCATCATCATGCACCAGATGTGTGTGTGTGTGTGTGTGTGTGTGTGTGTGTGTAAAGTGTTTAGAGGCCATTTTTATTTTGGACTAAATTCAAGAGAGAATAATGGGCATTTAAATTGAGTTGAAGATCGAATCATTTTAGCGACTCGGTTCTTTGAATCTCGAAACGAACAAATCTTTTGTTGAGTCATTTAGTTCATTTAATTGCGTTGATCAAAAATAAAATTGAATAAAAAAACAAAATCGCCTCTCATATCTTCTGGTCCATGGCGATAGTTCTTTTGTCACGTGACTCCCATAATTATGGGACCAATAATATTTGATAACTCAAATAAAAAAAACCCTGATCTATTGCGTTGTAGTGTTGAACGTTTTGAGCGATTCTTTAATGGGACTCAGAAGAACGAGTCGTCTTGTAGAGTGATTCGTTAATTTTTCTTGACACGCACGAGCGAAGCATATGTACAGGAAACAGAATCGAGTAGTTCATCTCTCGACTCTTGTATGTAAGCAGCCAAGAGTAACGTGTGTTTACGTTTTAGGTACTCGGCTCCTCTGTATGTGGACATCACCAAGACCATCATAAAGGAGGGAGAGGAGCAGCAGCAGACGCAGCACCAGAAAACCTTCATCGGAAAAATTCCCATCATGCTGAGGTCCACCTACTGCCTGCTGAGTGGCCTGACAGACCGTGACCTGTGTGAGCTGAACGAGTGTCCCCTGGACCCGGGCGGATATTTCATCATCAATGGCTCAGAGAAGGTTGGAGGGGAGTTTGCTGGTGTGGGAATCATGTAAACGCAGGGGGTCCCCAAAATCGGCTTTTCCGAAAGAGCAACATCATTTTTCCTTTCTATAATGCGAGAAAAAGAAAATGACATGAGCCGGAGTGACTCCCAGTATTACTGTGGAGATTTTACGATTTTAAATGTATTTATTTGTTGTGCTTATGCTAGATTTTATTTAGTTCTGCACTGCACAGACAAATGCATGTTCCTTTTAAAGAGATAAACCGCCTTTTAAAAGCATTATTGATGACATTTTTCGATTAGATATGAATATATTCATTAATAAATATTGATATAAATAATAAATATAGCGTTCTCCGTGCAGCGAGCGGTCTCGTGTGTAAAAACGAGCAGCTCGTGGCGTCTGTGATTCGCCTCTAGAGGCCGCTCTCGTGACGACAGAGGACTACCGGTATGGATTTTTACAGATAGCCAGTAGGGAATAACTAAAGAAAATTTTAGTTTGAAAGGCAACATTTATCATTAAATGCAGATATGATACGAGTAAAACATTTTATATTTAAAATTCGTAGTTTGGGGACCCCTTAAGAAGTGTGTGCATGGAAACTCTATTTTTGTTTTTCTTTTTTCATTGAGCACGATGTGTGTGTGCATTTCTTGCAGGTGCTGATCGCTCAGGAGAAAATGGCCACGAATACAGTGTACGTGTTCGCCAAGAAAGACTCTAAGTACGCCTACACGGCTGAGTGCAGGTCCTGTCTGGAGAACTCCTCCAGACCAACCAGCACCATCTGGGTCAGCATGATGGCCAGAGGAGGGCAGGTACAATCACACCGCATATATTCCACCGCCGTTCTTTCTTTAACGTCATGTCCTCCTGCTGTCGGTCTTATTCCAGTTCCTGTTTCCGAAACTAGGGCGTGAAGAAGAGCGCAATCGGTCAGAGGATCGTCTCCACCTTGCCGTACATCAGACAGGAAGTTCCCATCATCATCGTTTTCCGAGCGCTGGGCTTCGTGTCCGACCGAGATATCCTGGAACACATCATCTACGACTTCGACGATCCCGAGATGATGGAAATGGTAAATAAATAAACAAATCAATAAAAAATATTGATAATTTAATTAATTATACTGTTTTTTTTGTTAATAGTTTTATCTTATCATGTAAAGGCTCATGAGTTTTAACTGTTACTATAGAAACGGTAATCTGTTGGAACAAGACTAGCGCTTCAGTACTATCGTTTATCATTAGGTGAAGCCGTCTCTGGACGAGGCGTTCGTGATCCAGGAGCAGAACGTGGCCTTGAACTTCATCGGCTCCAGAGGGGCCAAACCCGGAGTCACGAAAGAGAGGAGAATCAAATACGCCAAGGAGGTCCTACAGAAGGAGGTGCTCCCGCACGTCGGCGTGTCCGACTTCTGTGAAACCAAGAAAGCGTACTTTTTGGGGTAAGATTTCTAGAGGGGAGGAAAAAACGAAACGAGAGATTCAACGTCAGTCTTATTTATGGTTTTGTATTAATTAGTGGTCGACCGATTCATCGGTTTTGCACCGATAGTTGATTGCTGGAGAGTTTTTCCTGCTTCCGGTCTGCTGTCGTTACGAGAGCGACCTCTAGAGGCCAATCACTGACTCCACATGCTGTTTGTTTTTACACGCGAGACTTCGCGCTGCACGGAGAGCGCTATAATATATTTAATATTTATAATAGATTAATTATATCATATTTATTCATTAATATATTTAAAACTTTTAGCACATTTACATGATTCAGTACTTTTTTTTTTTTTTTTTTTTTTTTTTTTTTTTTT